>JARQOC010000004.1:357693861-357966361 GCA_033576535.1 Allobates femoralis
TATTTGAAGGGTGCCTTCTCCAAACTGCCATTTTTAGATCTCTCCACAGGTGTTCTATGGGATTCAGGTCTGGACTCACTGCTGGCCACCTTAGAAGTCTCCAGTGCTTTCTCTTAAACCATTTTCTAGTGCTTTTTGAAGTGTGTTTTGGGTCATTGTCCTGCTGGAAGACCCATGACCTCTGAAGGGCACCCAGCTTTCTCACACTGGGCCCTACATTATGCTTTAAAATTTGTTGGTAGTCTTCAGACTTCATAATGCCATACACACGGTCAAGCAGTCCAGTGCCAGAGGCAGCAAAGCAATCCCAAAACATCAGGGAACCTCCGCCATGTCTGACTGTAGGGACCGTGTTCTTTTCTTTGAATGCCTCTTTTTTCTCCTGTAAACTCTATGTTGATGCCTTTGCCCAAAAAGAGAGAACATTCTTCCAAAACATTTTAGGCTTTCTCAGGTAGGTTTTGGCAAACTCCAGCCTGGCTTTTTTATGTCTCGGGGTAAGAAGTGGGGTCTTCCTGGGTCTCCTACCATACAGTCTCTTTTCATTCAGACGCCGATGAATAGTACGGGTTGACACTGTTGTACCTTCGGACTGCAGGGCAGCTTGAACTTGTTTGGATGTTAGTCAAGGTTCTTTATCCACCATCCGCACAATCTTGCGTTGAAATCTCTTGTCAATTTTTCTTTTCCGGCCACATCTAGGGAAATTAGCCACAGTGCCTTGGGCTTTAAACTTCTTGATGACACTGTGCACGGTAGACACAGGAAGATTCAGGTCTTTGGAGATGGACTTGTAGCCTTGAGATTGCTCATGCTTCCTCACAATTTGGTTTCTCAAGTCCTCAGACAGTTCTTTGGTCTTCTTTCTTTCTTCCATGCTCAATGTGTTACACACAAGGACACAGGACAAAGGTTGAGTCAACTTTAATCCATGTCAACTGGCTGCAAGTGTGATTTAGTTATTGCCAACACCTGTTAGGTGCCACAGGTAAGTTACAGGTGCTGTTAATTACACAAATTAGAGAAGCATCAAATGATTTTTCTAACAGTGCCAATACTTTTGTCTGCCCCCTTTTTTATGTTTGGTGTGGAATTATATCCAATTTGGCTTTAGGACAATTCTTTTTGTGTTTTTTTAATTGAAGACAAATTAAATGAAGATAATAATACCAAAGAATTTGTGATTGCAATTATTTTCAGGAAGAAACTGAGTATTATCTGACAGAATTGCAGGGGTGTCAATACTTTTGGCCAACACTGTATCATGTATCAAAAATCGTGAAATTGCTCCTCAATACATTCACTCTAATATCTATAAAATCTAAAGGTTAAAATCAATCATAATATAAAATGAATTAAAATAGTTTAAAATTCGGCCACTCCTATATAAGTGGTGCTTTAAGGGCTATCTGAAATCCACTAACATGCATGTATAATGGTTCCGTGTTGGAGTTTCTTTACAACAGGTGACTTATGCTAATTGAAACTTAGGTCTTATTGAATGCTTCTCGTGGTCTTCTAAATCTTGTATGGGTACTTCTTCAAAGCTTGTGCCTAGAAATGTTGCAGGACTTAATTAGCTTCTTTTTTATTTTTCTCAGTCTGAGGTGGAGGTTTATGGAAGATGTACAAAAAGTAACAGGATACAGTGTTTGTAACTTATGCTTCCTCCTATGGGATGGTACTGACCTTTGTTAGGGTTCTCTATTCTTACCTTCTGGTGGTAGTCTCTATGTTCTACACGTTGGTTTGGAGAATTAGATTATCCTCATGGTGTGTCATCTTGGGGTATGTCCGGTACTGGAATGCGACTGGGTCATTCCATGTCAAGTGAACCAATGATTATTACCTCTATATTTTTAATTCTTTTGAGATTTTGTTATTTGATAATAGCATGTCAGACAATGCAAAATGTGAAGAGAAAAATTTTTTAAAAAATTTATTTTTTTTTTAAATGATTTTCAAAGTTCGGAAAAAGTGTGAATTTCGCTGTTGCCTGCCTTTACGTTTCTCCTCATAACTAAGGCTAGGAATAAGATAGAGAGACAAAATAAACACCAATCTACTCAGAACTATACAGGCTTTCATCAGATATGTCACAAGAGGATCTTTGTTAATATTTTACCCATGTGATCGCAAGCGCAAAACTTTAAAACGTATTTCCGAAAAATCGGCGCGCTTTAAATATTTCAAAAACTGCCCATGTGTCTGCTTTGCTCTTAGCCACATCTGTACCAAATTTCAAGTTGGGATCGCAATGGGATCATATTTTAACATATTTTACTAGTAATAGCGTCAATGGGTCATTCCATATCAAGTGATCTAAATATGAATATTTTTTTTACCTGACGTCTTTAGATTTTTTTTTTTTTTTTTCCTTTATGAAGTACTACTTTAGTTAATTACAAATTAAAAGTTTAGAATTTTTTTCTTCATCAGTTAATTTTTTACAGATTTTTAAAGTTTAAAAAAAGGGTGAATTTTGGCCTGGTATGACTTTACATTTTTTTATCTCGGGCTAGAAATAAGATAGAGAAACAAAATAAACACCATTCTACTCAGAACTGTCCAGGCTTTCACCAGATATGTCACAAGAGTATATTTGTTAATTTTAATTTTTTACCCATGCGAATGCAAACGCAACATTTTGAAACGCATTTCCGAAAAAACGATTTAATAAAAATTTTCCAAAACTGCCCATGTGTCTTTTATGCTCTTAGCCACATCTGTACCAAATTTCAAGTTGGGATCGTGATGGGATCATATTTTAAAATATTTAACTATGGTTAATCTCATTTTTATTAAATTTTGAAAAAACATATGAAAGACATACATTCAATCTTTTAACAAAATCTTGAGACATATAAAATATACAAAAAGAGAATTCACAAAGTTATTAGTAACTTTAAGATAAGCTGCAAATTTACTTTTGCGCTTATCTCTGGTGCAATATATACTACAATCTAAATATAATTCCAAACACTCAAGTATACAACCTTTCTCAGGGTTTTGAGATGTTCTGATGTCAAGGGGACAAGCAGCCCCAGCAGAATGATTTTTATCACTTGGCCCCTTCTAACAGGTTGACCACGTAAGTGGGTCATTACCCGTTGAGGCCTAGTTGGAATAGTCTATCGACTGGTGTACCGGAAAGGAAGGCCGAAATATTAATGATCTACTCACAGCTCAGAGTTTCCGATACCTGTCTAATGTTCACTAGAATTCTGAAGGTATAGGTGTAGAAACGAAATACCTAGTATTAGTATCAGATGGGAAGAAAAGAGAGATAGAAAAGAAGAGAGAGAGAAGAGAAACAAAAACCATTTGAAAAAGTTATACTGGGAAAGAAAAGCCACGTAAGAAAAAAAGAAAAAAAGGAGGGGGGGGGACGGGTGAGGTATGGGAAGGAGAAAGGGTACTCATCCCACTGGCTCCCCATCAGCCAGAGGTCGAGCCATATTATCTGTGCTGGAAAAGATACTCCTACATTCTGCAGAGTCGTGAAAAAGAATCCATTCAACCCAAATCCCTAAGAATTTGTTCCGAGATCCCGACGCATCAGCTGCGAGCTCCTCCATTCGATATATGTCCATCAATTCTTTGAACCAATCAAGTAGAGATGGAGCCCGGGTTGATTTCCAGAACCTCGGGATCACAGCACGAGCAGCCGAGATGCAAAAGCGGAGAATATCCCTCTTCTGTAGCCCAATAGGACCTGGAAAAATGGATAACATTGCCGATTCTGGGCAGCATTCGGCTTGTTTACCTGTTATCCGGGCGTATGCATTGAAAACCTCAGACCAGAACCGCCGGATTTCCCCACAACTCCACCAAATGTGTTTCATTGTACCCTTCTCTTCCCCACAGCGCCAGCAGGTATCAGGGGTTCCAGGGAACATGTTCCGGAGTGTCGTCGGGCACAAGTACCATCTAGTGAGCAGCTTATAGCTTCTTTCTTGTGCAGAACCAGCGCTAGCTAGTGAGTGAGTAAATATAAAGCATTTCTGCCAATTAGCTTCTGAAATGCTACACCCCAATTCCCTCTCCCAAGCACGTTGGAAGTAAAGGGTGCCCTGCTCTCTCATGGACCTTAAGGCCTGGTATAGAACTGATATTTTGCGCCTCGGTGGAGCCTCCAGTTGGAATAACCTCTCCAATACGTTGGGTGTCAATCTTACCCTGCAAGAGTGGTCAGCTGAATATAAGTATGCTCTGTATTGGAGAAATTCGAATCACTTAAGAGGTCTCGTATGTTCTTTGAGTTGTAGCTCTGCCATCGGGGGCAAACCACCACTGGACAGAGTGTGTCCTACTCGGGTGTCATCCACAATCCGCCAACATAAAAATCTCTGCCTGTCAAATCTGGGTGGGAAAGATGGGTTGGAAAAAAGGGGAGTCAAAGGGCTAAGTCTGTCGTTTAAGCGGAGCGTTTTCGTCACTAGGTGCCATACCTTCAAGGTGTTTCTGGTCATGTCTGTCAAAGGTACTAGGTCTGTGGAGTCTTTAGGGGAAATCCAAAGCAGGTGTTTCAGCGGAATCGCCAAACCCTCTTGCTCCACCCCTACCCATTTCTTGGAGGACGCATGATAATGCCAATCTAGAGCTCTAACAAGAGAGGAAGCCACAAAGTACGTTCGTATGTTGGGTAGTCCAACCCCTCCTCTGGTCTTGGGCAAGGATAGGATATTCATTCACAATCTGGACCTCTTGCCCCCCCAGACAAATCTAAGGATCATAGATTGCATTTTGGAGAGGAAGCCTCTATCCAATAGAACAGGAACTGTCTGAAAAGTATATAAGAGTCGGGGCAAGACATCCATCTTGACTATGTTTATTCTCCCGAACCAGGATAGCTTTAATTGTCTATAGGACGTAAATGCCGATTCCGCGTTAGTCAAAAGGGGTTGATAATTTAAATTGAATATTTGTTTAAGATCTTTTGGTATAAGGACTCCCAAGTACTTAATGGCTTCTACTTTCCATTTAAATGGGAACTGTTTAGATAGATGAGAAACCAATTCTCCAGGCAAAGAAATATTGAGTGTCTCGGTTTTGGAGCAATTCACTTTAAAGTTGCTCAATTGTCCGAACCGTTCAAACTCCATTAAGACCGAAGGGATGGAGACCAGGGGCTGGGAGATGTAAAGTAGCAGGTCATCTGCAAATAAGGCTAATTTGTGATGACTCTGTCCCAGCTTGACCCCATGGACGCATTCATTGGACCTAAGTGCAAAATATTTAACTATTATAGTGTCAATTCAAAAATCACCAAGAACACAATCAGTCATTTTTTCACAATTGCCCGTCAATAGTTTAAATTTGATATAAAGAAAAATAGTGTTGTAACATCTCAAATGAAAGCTGTTACCGTTCTGAGTAAAATGATGCCTCTCCCACTTCATTATCTTATTTCTAGCCTGAGATAAAAAAATGTAAAGTCATACCAGTTCAAAATTCACCCTTTTTTTAAACTTTAACTTAATCTGTAAAAAATTAACTGATGAAGAAAAAAATTCTAAACTTTTAATTTGTAATTAACTAAAGTAGTACTTCATAAAGGAAAAAAAAAAAAAAAATCTAAAGACGTCAGGTAAAAAAAAATATTCATATTTAGATCACTTGATATGGAATGACCCGTTGACGCTATTACTAGTAAAATATGTTAAAATATGATCCCATTGCGATCCCAACTTGAAATTTGGTACAGATGTGGCTAAGAGCATAGCAGACACATGGTCAGTTTTTGAAATATTTAAAGCGCGCCGATTTTTCGGAAATGCGTTTTAAAATTTTGCGCTTGCGATCACATGGGTAAAATATTAACAAAGATCCTCTTGTGACATATCTGATGAAAGCCTGGACAGTTCTGAGTAGATTGGTGTTGATTTTGTTTCTCTATCTTATTTCTAGCCCGAGATATGATAGAAAATGTGAAGCCATACCAGGCCAAAATTCGCACTTTTTTAAAACTTTAAAAATCTGTAAAAAATTAACTGATAAAGAAAAAAATTCAAAACTTTTTTTTTGTAATTAGATAAAGTTGTTCTTCATATAGAAAAAAAATAAAAAAAATCTGAGGATGTCAGGGAAAAAAAATATTCATTTTTGGATCACTTGACATGGAATGACCCGACTTAGAACATTTGTTATAATAATTTTTTCGGTTCTGTATCTGAGATCTTAACTAGTTCTGTGTTGATGGCTTCAAATGAGTGTGATGTGCTATATCATTTTAAATAAAATATCAGTGTATTATGGTTTAACTAATAAGTGGTTACCTCTATTTCCTGGTGCTGTTGTCAGGTTGTCTTGTACTTGTGAGTTATGGGTTCTTATCACTTTCTGCTCTATAAAATAATGATTCCTTATGAGTAGGTACCCAACCCAAAAAAATTAGATGTATCCACAACTTAAATAGTTTTAGGCGATCCCTAAAAACACATCTCTTTAGGACGGCCTATCATGATCCCTAGTCAGTCATCTAGACATAGCCTATCCGCTCCGCCTCAAGTGGATCACATATAACGGGTTGCGGCCACTTATTCTGCTCCTATCTGTTCCCCATCTCCTCAAGTTGACTATACTTTCATTGCAAATGAGCACCTATACCTTGTCACCCCCACCTCATTGTTAGATTGTAAGCTCTTATGAGCAGGGTTGCCATTTTTTGCTCCAATTACTGTATTATGTTATGCTTTGTATTGTATTGTTTTTGGCATTGTATTGTATTTTCTAATTGTTTCTCATGATTGTTTAAATGTGAGCTTTGTATTGTGAATGTGAAGCACTGCGGAATATGTTGGCTCTATATAAATAAAAATTATTATTATTATTATTATTAGTAGGTGTAAAATGGTGCTGGTTAGCACATAAATTTCAGATATAATAGCACCAATATCCTTTTACATTCATGTTGGTCATCAATAAGGATTACTTGAATTGTATGTGTTGTCCCCTTGTTATGATCTGTTGTCCTACTTATTGTGACATAAAAATTAACCTTAATGTTGATATAGATCCTAGTGTCTAATTAGTTTGTCCAGAGGTTCTAACACGGGATTTGCCTCCTGCATCCTGGGTTAGGGATTGTGGTGTCTGCTCACTTCTTTAAACGTTGTGACAACACGCCTGGGGTTCGCCTTTGCTGGGATCAAAGGCCACGTTGATCTTGTGTCATTTAGTCCAAACACAGCAATTTGGATGCAACTGGCACTGGGCCAGGTTTATTGTGGTGAAAGCCAACAAAAGAAAACAAAACAGCAAAATAAAATCCTCGCCTGTCCGGCTCTAACTAAACAGAATTCACCCTCACTACAGGCTGAAGGGCTTCTCCCTTCCAGCCTAAACATACAACCAAACAGCAATGGCTTCACTCACGTGCTTCTCCTCACACAGACAGGCTGTCTGTGCTCCCAGGCTGAGAGAGCTCCGCCCGTCTCCCAGACTCCTTTTACAGACCCAAACCGCCTCCCATTACTTCATTAGCAGCCAGGTGATACAACCCATGTCAGGTTGCATAGGACAGATACCTGGGTGAGATATACCTGCCCTCCTCCACTAACCCCACATGAGTCTCACATATCCCCCCCTCTGCTCAGACCACTCCGGCTGAGCAGCGGTACCCACAAAACAGTGTACCCTAGACAGGGCATCAGCATTTCCCATCCGCGCCCCCGGGCGATGTTCCACCGTAAAATTGTAGGCCTGCAAGGCCAGGAACCACCGAGTCACCCGGCTGTTCCGCTCCCTATTCAAGTGCATCCACTTGAGAGGGGCATGGTCCGTAATCAGCCGGAACTTCCGTCCCCCCAAGTAATATTTGAGGGACTCGAGAGCCCACCTAATGGCCAGGCATTCTTTCTCCACGATGGCATACCGTTGCTCATGTTTGTTTAGCTTACGACTGAGATAAAGGACCGGATGTTCCTCCCCGTCCCTTAGTTGCGACAATACCGCCCCGATACCAGTGTCGGAAGCATCCGTTTGGACCACAAACTCGCTTTGGAAGTCAGGAGTCACAAGCACTGGTTGAGAACAGAGGGCCCGTTTCAGGTTGCGGAAGGCCTCCTCCGCTGCCGGGGTCCATTGGACCATGACAGAGTCTTTCCCTTTTGTAAGATCCGTCAGGGGAACAGCGATGGCTGCAAAATTGGGAATGAACCGTCGATAATAGCCAGCAATCCCCAAAAAAGCTCTCACCTGCTTCTTATTGATTGGTTGCGGCCAGTTCTGGATGGCCTGTATTTTGTCAGTCTGGGGCTTAACGATCCCTCTCCCAATCACGTAACCCAAATACCGGGCTTCTTCCAGCCCGATATGACACTTTTTTGGGTTGGCCGTTAGCCCTGCCTCCCGCAGGTCCTCGATCACGGCCTGTACTTTCCGGAGGTGGGTTTCCCACTCCGGGCTGTATATGACAATGTCGTCCAAATAGGCCGAAGCATACTGCCTATGTGGCCGCAGGATTCGGTCCATTAGTCTCTGAAATGTCGCAGGTGCCCCATGAAGCCCAAACGGCATATGCACATATTGGTATAAACCGTCCGGTGTAGAAAACGCAGTTTTCTCTTTGGCTGCCTCCGTCAGGGGTATCTGCCAATACCCCTTCGTCAAGTCTAAGGTTGTGATATACCGGGCCTTTCCCAGCCGGTCTATCAATTCGTCAACCCGTGGCATAGGGTAGGCATCGAACTTAGAGACTGCATTCAGCTTCCTAAAATCGTTGCAGAATCGAATGGTGCCGTCAGGTTTAGGGATTAACACAATCGGGCTCGACCAGGCACTATGCGATTCCTCAATCACCCCTAACTCCAACATCGACTTCACTTCTCGGGAGACGGCGTCACGCCGAGCTTTTGGGATTCTGTAGGGTTTCACCTGTACGGTGACGCCGGGCTCGGTTACAATATCGTGGTTGATGAGCGTGGTCTGCCCAGGTTTCTCGGAAAAAAACTTTTGGTTGTTTACGAGAAACCGCTTGACGTCTGTCTTCTGCCGCTCTGACAGAGTCTCCGCAATCCGGACTTCCGGTATGGTCCGCGTGCGGATCGGAAGGGCCAGACCCGCTGATAGAGCCGGACGGTCCTTCCAGGGTTTTATCAGATTCACATGATAAATCTGCTCCGGTTTCCTTTTACCCGCCTGATGCACTTTATAGTTTACCTCACCTACCCGTTCCATGATTTCAAAGGGGCCTTGCCACCTTGCCAGGAACTTGCTTTCCACGGTGGGGACCAGGATTAACACCCTATCCCCCGGGGCAAAAGTGCGAACCTTGGCTCCCCTGTCATAGGTCCGTTTCTGGGCCTCTTGAGCCTGCATCATGTGCTCTTTCACAATGGGCATAACGGCCGCAATACGGTCCTGCATTTGGGTTACATGGTCTATCACACTTTTGAAGGGGGTAACCTGTCCCTCCCAGGTTTCTTTCGCGACGTCCAACAGACCCCGGGGACGTCGGGCATACAGAAGCTCGAAAGGAGAGAACCCGGTGGAAGACTGGGGTACCTCCCGGATGGCAAAAAGCAAATACGGGAGTAAGTAGTCCCAGTTCGTCCCATTTTTCTCTATCGCCCTTCGGAGCATCTGCTTCAAGGTTTTGTTGAACCTCTCAACGAGCCCGTCTGTTTGGGGGTGATACACAGAGGTGCGTAACTGTGTTATCCGTAACAGCCGGCAGAGCTCTTTCATTACCCTCGACATAAAAGGGGTCCCCTGGTCTGTGAGTATTTGTTTCGGGATACCAACCCGGCTAAACACATGGACCAGCTCCTTGGCAATGGTCTTGGTGGCCGTGTTACGCAAAGGGATGGCCTCGGGGTAACGAGTGGCATAGTCCAAGATGACAAGGATGTGCTGGTGTCCACGTGCAGACCTGGGGAGGGGCCCAACCAAATCCATCCCGATCCTCTCAAACGGGATCTCAATGATAGGTAGGGGTACCAAGGGGCTACATAGATGAGGCCTGGGCGCCGAGATCTGGCATTCAGGACATGACTCGCAATACCTGCGAATATCGTGATGCATGCCGGGCCAAACAAAACAATGTAATATCCTTTCAGTGGTTTTTTGGACCCCCAGGTGACCCCCCATCACGTGGGTGTGTGCCAGGTCCAGCATTTCCGCCTGTAGGATTGCGGCACGACCAATCGTTGTACCGTGTCGTCCCCCTTTTTCTCTATCTGATAGAGAAAGTCATTCTCCAGGGCCATGTGAGGGTAAGCCAGCCTAGTATCAGCCTCCACCTGTACCCCGTTTATCGTCTTTACATTTTTCCTAGCCTGCAACAGGGTTGGATCCCTTAGTTGCTCGCTTTGGAAGTCATCTTTCAGGACTTCCAAATCCAGCAAACCGGAAGGTGGTCGACTGTCCACCCCCGCTCCGGCCCTGGGTTCCTCGGAATCGCCAGCCATGACTGAAAACGGGAACTGCAGGACATCTTCCCGGGATTCCCCCCCAGCCTCCTCCTGGGGATCATCCTCCAGCGGCTCCGGGCCCCCTGGAGGCATCGGAACCGGGTCACCGGGGCCTCCAGCCCGGGGTACCAACTGGTTTTCCCACAACTGCCAGAAGTGGGGAAAATCTCTTCCTAGAATAACATCATGCAGTAAGGCTGGGACTAGTCCCACCTTATGGTGCACAGTCCCGTAAAGCGTAGTAATGCAGGAGACAGTCGTGAGGTACGAGCATGTGTCTCCATGCACGCACGTCACCGAAAATCTGTCTGACGGACCAGTCGGGACTGACACCAGACTGGCCTTGACTAGAGTTACCACACTCCCTGAGTCCAACAGCGCCACAACATTCTTGCCATCAACAGTCAGGTCACACAGGTGTTTTTCGATATCGCCTGAACCAGCAGCAGCACACACTACCCTAGCAACCATAGTCACACGTTTTTCAAAGTCCGTGACCTCGCACTGCATGGGTTCAGTGGTTAACGGACAGTTCGCAGCAATGTGACCCGCTTCCTGGCAGCGAAAACACCTTACGGGCCCCTTGCTTAGTCCATAGTTCGGCCCCTTCGGCCTCACGACACCAAAAGTTCCGTTCTCCTGCGCCACTGTCTTAGAATACCTTCCCCCTCCCCTAGTCCCGGATACAGTCTTACCCGACCCCCGGGGAGAGGGGAAGAGGGAGGATGTGCCGCATCATCCAGGAGACCTTCCGCCACAGAATAACGTTCCACGAGATCCACCAGTTGATCGGCGGTCGTAGGATTTCCATGACTTACCCACTTCCTCAGGGCTGGCGGTAGAGCTCTTAGGTATTTGTCCAGGACAACCCTTTGGATTATCTCTGGCGCCGACAGCACCTCGGGTTGTAGCCATTTTTTTGTCAGGTGAACCAGGTCGAACATCTGGGACCGTGGAGGTTTATCGGGATGATAAGCAGGGGCTGGCTGGAGCCTCCATCCCTGGGTGGCAGATTTGCCCTGCCGGCCCTGACCTGAGAAGCGGGGGGGGGGGGGTGCTGTCAGGTCTGACCTGAGAAGCGGGGGGGGTGCTGTCAGGTCTGACCTGAGAAGGGGGGGGGGGGGTGCTATCAGCCCTTACCTGATCAGAGACTCCCGCAACTCCCGCGGCCGGGCCGTCTCGCGTCATGTGCCGGCCGCAAAGCGACGCCCGCGGCCGGCCCGTTTCTGTAGGGGGCGGCCCTAGAAGTGGACTATACCCCTGCCACCTGGGCCAGCCCGCCCCTGATGATAAGTCCATTGATGCACTCTCTGTGCTCGTACCGCCGTCGTCACTCCCAGCCGGGCCAGGATCTCCGCTTTTAGTTTGTCGAAATCCTGCGCGGCCTCGGGCTCCAGGTCGAAGTAAGCCTTTTGGGCCTCCCCTGCCAGAAACGGAGCAAGCAAGCCGGCCCACCGTGCCTTCGGCCACTTCTCCCGCTCGGCTGTCCGCTCGAACGTAGTCAGGTAGGCTTCCACGTCATCGTCCGCAGTCAGTTTCTGCCAGTACCGACTCACATGAATCACCCTCTGCTCAGCTTCCGGATTCAGCTCCGGTGCGGTTGCCAGGCGCTGCGCCACCTCCTGCAGCAATCGGCGGTCTCTGGTTGTCGTTTCCACCAGTTCCCTCAGCTGTGCTGACATTAAGCGGTTAGCTTCTTGCTGCACCGCTGTGGATTGCACCAGCGCTTTCACCACGTCATCCATTTTGACACTGTAACGTGATCCTCACATGGGGCACCAAATGTGACAACACGCCTGGGGTTCGCCTTTGCTGGGATCAAAGGCCACGTTGATCTTGTGTCATTTAGTCCAAACACAGCAATTTGGATGCAACTGGCACTGGGCCAGGTTTATTGTGGTGAAAGCCAACAAAAGAAAACAAAACAGCAAAATAAAATCCTCGCCTGTCCGGCTCTAACTAAACAGAATTCACCCTCACTACAGGCTGAAGGGCTTCTCCCTTCCAGCCTAAACATACAACCAAACAGCAATGGCTTCACTCACGTGCTTCTCCTCACACAGACAGGCTGTCTGTGCTCCCAGGCTGAGAGAGCTCCGCCCGTCTCCCAGACTCCTTTTACAGACCCAAACCGCCTCCCATTACTTCATTAGCAGCCAGGTGATACAACCCATGTCAGGTTGCATAGGACAGATACCTGGGTGAGATATACCTGCCCTCCTCCACTAACCCCACATGAGTCTCACAACGTGTATAATATGTGTCTTTTGCTGTATTTCATCAGTATTGTGTTACTACTCCTGGTTAAATTGTACTTTGTAGTGTATATAGTTGGTTGGGGTTTGTGTGTTTTTCTTAATTCCCTATTATAGGTATAATATTGGTTTATTTTCCTACACTTGTTCTGTTGTTATTCCACCAAATAGCTAAATGTATGCTTATGATCACTGGCACTCTGTGGATACTTGTGCAATGTACAATAAGAATTGTATCATGAATTACTCTACCTTTAGTAGTTATTGGAGTACTCTGGTCGTCCTGCTGCCACTTTTTATTTCAGTTTCCCCATCCTGTATTTTGTTGAGTAGTGGTGACTGGCGGTGTCTGGTAGCGCATGCTATGACTTGTTGACATGCGCTTCCTCTTCCACGTCACCTGACTTCCACGTCACTATCGAGTCAGCAGTCAAGTAACCGGGTGGGCGGGATTACTGGTGCGGATCTGTCGGGCTAATGTGGAACCTCCTAGAGAGGGCGGGCTGTGCTGTTAGTCCTGCGTCAACAATGCATTTCGGAGGTCAAGACCTCCTTTCTCAGGGTAGCTAACCTTACAGCCCAAATTTCTATCTATATAAAGGGAGTGTGTAAGCCTGATTGGTTGCCAGTCTTAACCCTTTATTTGTGATGCGTGTACTCTTCCATGATGTTTGAAATTGCTACATGATTCAGATATCCAGTGGCATTGAGGTTTCCATTGATGAAGAATGACCACACTATCTTTTTACCCCATATACCACACCATACCATCAATTGTTGTGTTCCAACAGTCTTGGAGGAATCTATCCACTGTGAGTTAGTGTCAGACCAATAGCGGTGGTTTTGTTTGTTAAGTTCACTATTCATAAAAAAGTTTGCATCATCACTCATCTGAAGGCAATTGTCTATACTGTGAAGATACAAGATGTGCAGAATCTGAAACAACGGATACTGGAAGCCTGTGCTAGCATTTCTTCTGCAGTGTTGCTATCAGTGTGTCAACAGTGGGAGAAGAGGGTTGCATTGACAATCCAACACAATGGGCAACACTTTGAACACATTTTATAAGTGGTCATAAACTTGTAAATAACTTATGAAAGAATAAAGTTACATTAAAAGCAAGCACACCATTGTTTTTCTTATGACATTCTCAATATGTTTGATGTGTCACATGGTCCTCTTCCCATTGAAAAAAATAAAGTTGGATTCAAAATGGCCAACTTAAAAATGGCCGCCATGGCCACGACCCATCTGGAAAAGTTCTCCTCATCCGCAAGCAACAGGTAAATCTGTCTGGGAGAGAGATTGGCAGTGTATGGGTAACATCCCGTTTCCCATTGTGTTACCACCGAAAAGTGCAATGATATCGTGTTGAGCAGCTATAGGTCTCAGAGGAAAGGAATACCAGGCAGTTGTAGAGCCGGTATATTCAGAACATAGACCTACACTACTGACAGCCAGAGGGGTGGTGGATGTACGTATGGGAAGAGTGCCAATCCGTGTATTAAATTGTGGGGAAGAAGAAGCAAAGCTACCCCAGTATGCTGCTGTAGCAAAGCTGTACACTGTCTGTAACAACAACATACAGACAGTAGAGCCCTTTTCCCCATCAAACCTGGTGGAGGATAATAACTCCAAGGGACAGCTAGAGGAGTGGTGTCAGCAGTTGCACGTAGGAACTGATGCCACCCCTCCCCACCAGAAGCACGGAGTCTACCAGGTAGTACAAGAGTTAGAACAGATATTTAGTAAGCATCCATTAGATTTTGGGAGGATTAAAGGGGTACACCATCACATACCCACAGGAAATCATCCCCCAATTAAAGTGAGACACAGACCCATTCCACCAAACCACTACCAGTGTGCCAAAGAGATGCTGCAGGACATGTAGGAAGCCGGGGTTGTAAGAGATAGCTGTAGTCCCTGGGCAGCCCCCTTAGTCCTAGTCAGAAAGAAGGATAGCACTATGAAGATGTGTGTGAATTACAGGGAAATCAATAAGATCACTCACAAAGATGCTTACCTGTTACCACAGATAGAGGAGTCTCTGGCTGCATTAAAGACTGCTAATTATTTCTCTACCTTAGAACTCACAAGCGGATATTGGCAGGACTCATTTACAGAAGAAGACCGGGAGTAGACAGCATTCACAACACCAATGAGCCTATGCAAATTCAACAGCATGCCATTCGAGTTATGCAATGCCCAGGGAACGTTTCAATGACTCATGGAATGTTGCCTGGGACACTGTAAGTTCGAGACGGTGCTCTTATACCTGGACAACGTCATCGTATAGTCCAAAACCTATGAAGAACATCTGGAACACCTGTTGGAGGTATTTACAGCTCTAACAAAGTACGGAATGAAGCTCAAACCATCTAAGTGTCACCTGGTGAAACCAAAAGTCTAATACCTCGGGCATGTGGTCCGCGCAGATGAAGTAGCACCAGACCCGAAAAAAGTGACAGCTATCCAGGACTGGCAGAGGCCAACCACCGTCAGTGAGGTACGTCAATTCTTAGGTTTGGTTGGGTACTACAGAAGATTCATAAAGGGCTACACGAAGATGGCAGCGCCCCTACAAGATCTTCTGGTAGGCCAATCTAAGAAGAGAAAGTCTTCAGAGACACCATTGGTTTAGGGAAAGGAACAAGAAGACTCCTTCCAATAGATGAATCAGGCTCTGACTGGTGAGGAAATCCTGGCGTATCCCGATTATAACCTACCATTCGTCCTCTACACCGATGCAAGCAATGTATGCTTGGGAGCGGTACTCTCCCAGATACAAGATGGCAAGGAAAGAGTAATTGCCTATGCCAGCAGAAAACTTCAACCCACCGAGAGGAACCCGGAAAACTACAGTTCCTTTAAGTTGGAGTTCCTGGCCTGGTCTGGGTTATAACGGAGCGGTTCAAGCATTATCTGGCAGCTTCAAAATTCAGTGTCTTCACGGACAATAACCCGTTAACACACTTAGATACCACAAAGCTTGGTGCACTGGAGCAACGCTGGATGGCCCGACTATCAAACTATGACTTTACCATCAAGTACCGGGCAGGCCGTAACGATGCAAATGCTGATTCCCTCTCCAGAAACCCTCAAGTACATTTGCAAGGATTTGAATAAAAGGTGGATAACTTGGAGGAAGTAGAACTCCCAGCTTTCCATAAAAGTAGAAAATGGAAAATGACAGAAACCCATATCTACCAGAACCATCAGAATGTTGCACTAAACCCGTTGCCTCACTATGGATGCAAAGAGACTCAAGACAGTGATCCGGCAGTGAGCCTAGTGAAGAGGCTGGTAACCCAACTGTATTCACAACTTGAAAAGAATGCTCCACCAGAGACCCAATACCTGTGGAAAGAACGAAGCAGGTTATTCATCTATCAAGGTCAATTGTGCAGACGGTATATCAACCCTAGAACACATGAAATGGTATGGCAAGTTGTGGTTCCAAAGAGAGATGTCCAAATGGTGTTGGAAGCGTACCATAATGGAGCAGGACACTTTGGATGGAGAAAAATGGAGATATTGTTACGTGAGATTCTATTGGATTGGCATGAGGTCTACCATAGAGAAACGGTGTAAAAATTGTGGACTATGCTCATTAAGAAGAAAAGACCGCAACAGCCAGAAAGCACCACTCCAGCCTATCATCACTAAACAGCTATTAGAACTGGTAGCCTTAGATCACGTCAAACTCACCCCAGCAGATCAGGCTATACCTATGCTCTTACCATGGTGGACCACTATTCCAGATTCCTTGTGGTAGCTCCTGTGAAAGACTTAACAGCTCAGACAGCAGCAAGAACCTTTCAAGCCTATTTCTGCAGACGACACGGGTATACAGAACAGGTATTGGCAGACCAAGGTCCTGCCTTTGAAGCTGAAGTATTTCAGGAAATCTGCAACCTATACGGATGCAAAAAAATTCGTACCATGCCTTACCATCCCCAAACTAACGGAATGTGCGAAAAGATGAATCACGTGGTAATAGAATTGTTGAAAACTCTGCCACTAGAAGAGCAAAACAGATGGCCAGAGAAGTTACCAAACCTTGTTGATATCTACAATAACATCCCAGAAAGCTCAACAAATTGTACCCCTGCATACCTCATGAGAGCAAGACCAGGAAAGATGCCAGTAGATTTTGCAATGGGCATTGTAGTTCCTGAAGAAGACACCTCAGATGCAGATTGGGATACCAGAAGAACAGAGCAGTACAAGAAAATACAGGAATGTGTTGAGAGAAGTCTGGCAAAATCCAAAGAGAAGCAAGAAACCAACTTTAACAAAAGCACACAAGGAACACCCTTAACACCAGTTGAATTGGTTTTGAAAAGGAAAAGGAGACTCCACAAATTAGATGATCAATGGGAATCAGAACCATACACTGTATTACCATCAAACTTTGACAACCAGAAAACCTGTCTGAACAGCAAAGACAATGGAGAAACAACAGCAACAGTGTCCAGAGATCATTTAAAGAAGTACCCTCAACCACCACAACCAAAGGAATATGTCCCTTGTTCAGAACCCAAAGAAGAGGAGCCAAAGACAGTCCAGCCACTCATAGGAGAAATACCTGTAGATTGACCCCAAATAGAATACCTAATACCAATGTTAACATTCCCACAACCAGTTGAAGAACCAAGAGTAGAAGAACCTGTTTAAGTACCAAAAGTGCAGCCTGTTGTACAGGAACAAAAGATTCCTGCAATCTTTGAACCTGCCAGTCTGCTAGAAAGACTACGCCAATACTACGGTATTCCAGAAACTTGTAGATCTAATAGACTGAGAGAGTGCATACACCGCACCAGGTAAAGACACTAGTGACAAACCAGTGCTACACAGGTCAACCCGAAGTAACCTTGGCCAGCCACCACTTAGATACAGAGAATAAGCTGTAAAATGTGGGAAATGTAAATATGTTTAAAATGTAAATATGTTGCTAATGTTAGTGTACAGAAGGGTGAAGAGTAGGCTAAAACAACCCAAACCAGGTACACAACATCAGGAAGAGGGGTGAGTGGAGTTGGCGTAAGGAGCTGTTTAGGGAGAGCAAAATCTTGGCCAATAGGTGACCCCAGGGCCTGGAGGCCTACAGCACTTATGACCGGTAGAGGCCCCTGCAGTACCTAGGACTCATACACCGAGGCACCCGTCGTAAGTGTTGGTTGTTTTGTTTTGAACTTTTAAGCCTACAGAGACTTTACCTGTTGGACATTTTGAATTTGCTTTATATAATTTCAAAAATTAACCTTAGCCACAGGACTGGTCGTGGAGAAAAAAAAAACTTTAAGCTGCCTGCAGCGGATGGACTAGTGCTGTATGAACTGGTTACCTGTTTTTCCATTTTTCCCTGTTTTTGTAAATTTTATTTTGAGACTCGGTTCACTTCAATGTAAATTGTTATGTTTATGTTTGTTGAAAAATGTTTCAGTCCAGAGGACTGAAGTTAACTAGGGGGAATGTGGCACACCTTATGGGGATTGCCAAGGGACACACAGTGCAGGGGGGATGCACACTTGGACACACTTTCCACCCCAGGACCCTAGGAGGGGGAGCCCAATTGGCTGTCCTTAAGCCAGATCCCCTATAAAGATCCAGGCCTGAGGGGAGGAGTCAGCCAGTAGATCTGAAATCAGTCAGTAAGTAGTCAGTCGGAGGAAGTGGAAGGAGCTGGTTGCTGGGACCAAGCCAGGCCCAGAACCAGGAAGCTTGATGCATCTGTGCAATGCCCTAGGCAGAGGGACGGAGGCCAGTGGAAGAAGTAGGAGAAAGAAGAAGGGAACATACTTGGTATCCCTTTAGCCCACCCGGACACTGGAGTCTGAAGTGGCTATTCATCTAAAGGTAGCCGAGAAAGCCCGGACAGACCAGGAGGATCTAGTCCCCCTGAAGTTACACCAAGTGAGACACCAAACCTGACCAAGCATAAGACCAGGGGCCCAGGAGGAGAATTGTGATCCCACAGAAAGGTCCTCATTGTCACTTGTGGAGTGGTACCCTGAAAGGGAGAAAGAGCGGCAAGTTCAGTTACAAGCAGAACTTACCCCAATCACCGCACACACTAACAAAGGAGGACTCCCAACTCTTCAAGGTGAACTGTTATGAACCGATGACTCAGGAGTCTGTTGTTGGGAAGAGGTGTACCACAGTCCGCGCTGCTGTGACACGAAGAATCACAAGGAAGACAATGCTTCAATAAAAAACTTCCTTTATTTCTTTCTTCCTACGTGTTTCGGAGCCACATCCGAGCTCCTTCCTCAGGGATTCAGGAGTAACAGGATTCCGTAGAAGTCGTTGGTAACTGTACTGACCGCAATCCCTGACTACACACCGCAACTAGAATTAGCCATGGGATGTAACTAACCAGACCTAGACACCTCTCAATAAGGAGAATATAATCATTATAAAAGACCATATCATGATTTACAATGATTATAGTCTCCATATTGAAAATGCAGAATTTTTCCCTGCTTTTTAGGCTTGAAAAGTATATATTTTTAAATACTGCTGTGTTTTAATTGTTTGTGTCTTTGTCTTACTTGTGGGAACATCAGCATTAAGAGAATACGGCACCAGAGAGTTTTTTTTACATAGCTTCATTTTGCCCATAATTGTAATTTTCCGTAATTTCCTTGGATTGTTATACTTTTTTCTGACTGATGTGACTATATAGCAATTTTTTGATAATAATAAAAAGCATTTTTGACAATAATGCATGTAATATACAATAATTAGATCTGCCTCTTTAAGAAAACTAGGTCTGGTGTATCATGGGTAAGAAGAAGAAGGAGGGGGGAAGTTAAGTTTTAGTTTCACTTTGAAGCATGCTGTTGAAATGACTGTTCTGATATATGATGGAGAAAGATGGAATACAAGAATAAAGTACAGTTAAAGTTTACCCTTGTGAATGCCTCATAAAGTGTGAACACTACAGTGCATAATCTTATATTATTGACTCGCCAAGATATATCTCACGTGCTAACCAGTCTTTCATATACAGAGTGCAGCAGCTGATGACAAACATCTTGTCTGCTACTCTCAGCATAAGCAATGCTAAGAGCCGCTTCACACTGCGGCATGATCCGGTCCGGTTCTGTCCGGAAGGACCCAGACAGCTGCAGACCGGATCAGCACACAGGACTGGGGGGCTACTATGCCCTCTGGTCCTGTGTGCAGTTCACGCAGTTCCCGCTGCTGATAAGTCAGGACCGCGGGCGCCGCGGTCCTGACTTGTCAGCGGCTGCAGCTGCGTGTGCTGCACACAGGACCAGAGGGCATAATAGTCCCCCAGTCCTGTGTGCTGATCCGGTCGGCAGCTGTCTGGGTCCACCCGGACAGAACCGGACTGGATCATGCCGCAGTGTGAAGCGGCCCTAAGTAGGCACTCACTGCACTGTGCTAAGAAGAACAAGTGGCAATCATTTGACAGTAGAGTCTTCAGGCAGGGAAAAAACTTGACTTTGGAGCCCAGAACAACTACTCCTGTGCCCCCCACCCACTATATTGTATGTTTCCTATTAGAACCCCTAATCTTCCAGGGTCACTAAAACCACTGCATACATTATTGATATGAATATTCCTGTGTTGTTAACTGATCTATACCTTTACTGTAAAGCTAATATCTTATTTGCATATTGTAACTAGTCTAGGCTTTTACTGGGCCTATTTTACTTCTTTGCTAATAATTTTCTTTAAACATAGAGTACTCTTTACTTGAAATAATATGCTCAACCAGTATATGTCAGAAGAATTAGCTATCTAGAAAAGTTTCCCTCTTTCTATTCGTGATCAGGTGATCTCGCCTATTATTTAGCGTAACTGTAAATGCATTGTTTCATCACTCTAAGCCAGTAAAACGAAATCCTGCTGTGCTATTGAGAAGACATCTGTTTTATTGCAGCGAGGTATTATAATTGTGCTTCATTTAGTGCGTCACATGCCTGTCATCGATAGACGCCCATTAATTTTCAACTTCATTACAGTAATTAAATGCTCATGATGATAGATAAACTGAAGCTTGAGTCTACGCTTTTACATTACATTGCTACCTACTAGAAGCATTTGCTTCACAGTATAAGCTTATCACCTAGCAACCAATGACAAAATTACATCGGTGTCCTTTATAATTAGTACGATTATGAGTTTGCCACAAGTACATTATAGATATACATTAATACTGTCGCAATATAACTTGCGTTGTTACCTATTGATAGCAGAAGACAGTATCATAGGTTTTTGAATGCCAGCTCTGTTGACGTTTAATTCCTAAAACTCACTCCTCCAGGAGTTTGACTTGACTCTTCAACAGGTCACACATTTTCTTTACATTGGTGCTTCCTCAAGGTGATTTATGTGTTGAATTTTGGCTTGGTAGATGATATTTATTTATGCTTGCACAACAATATATTTAACATTTTTGACTCGTGCAAAGCTAACTACTGGTTATACACAGCAGGGCGCTAACTTAAAATTATGTACTTTAATTTTTTTATTTACTTAATAATTTTAGTTAATAAAGTGAGAAAGAAAAAATATTAGAAGAACAAAAAACTGTAACTCCTTCATGAAATGCCTCCATTCTATGATGAACACAAATGGTGTTAGACAGACACTATTACCTATAATGGGGTCTCTCTGCTCTTTTTTTGTGGTAAAAGCTAATGGAGTGAACCTAGTGAACCTAGCCCTTGCAAACCTTGCACACTTTGGAGAGAAGCACATCTTATAACATTTAATTGATTTTATCTTTCAGCTATATTACACCTCATTGAGACATTCGGTTTTTTTTCTGTACAAGAAAAAAACAGACCATTTTGTATCAGTGTGCTGCACCCAAGTTTCATCTATTATTGGTTAGTATGTCTGTTGTTAGTTTCACTGTGCCTAAAATAAGCTTTTACCAATTCAGATCACAGATAAACACTTTGCGCTTTTTTTTAGGGCCAATATGTCCACACACTATGGTGGCTATATGTTCTATCCGTGAAAAACACATATAGAGCACGCATATAAAAACAGGTGTCTGGGGCTGTGTTTGGTTTGGTGTATGGGTTGGCTATATATGTAAGATAATTGTCTCTTCTACCTCCTCATAAGTACCTGGCGAACTTTTGACATTGCAAAATTACTACACCTATTAAGTAAATTAAGTTATGTATATTTTTTTTATTTCATGTTTTATTGTTTTTTTATGTTTTATTTGCAAATGGTGTTTCTGTCTTTTTTTTGGCATGTTATGTTTTAACATTTTCCAGACATCTGTTGTGCATATACGTCGTAAGTTGGGAGTGGTTGTAGAGGGTTGCTGAGCAGTAATATGCTATCAAAATGTGTTATCTATTCCAAAATAGTAAAAGTAAAAGCATTGACTTGCCGCACAAAATATAAGCCCTCACACCAGTGGCGTAACTTCAGGCCCAGGGGCCCCGACGCAGAAGCTCCAACAGGGCCCCCAATTATTGCAAATCTTTAAAGGTACCGTTACATGGGGAAACATCTCCGGAAACATCGCCAGTAACTCACAGGAGCGCGCACGTTTTGGGCATTCAGCCAAAATCGCTGTGGAGATGTTACACGAGAAGACATCACCAGCAACGAAGCAGCGATGTTGAAAGCAACTTTTGCTGCAAGGGTTAGACTCAACCCAGGCAGCGATCATTATCATTGCAGTGAATGGGGAAGTTGATTTCAACATCGCTGTTGCTGTGTCACACTGGGCGATTCTGCCAGATCGCCTGAGCAACATCACCAGGTTTCAGGACATTGTTGGGAAACCAGGCAATGTTGCTGAAGCAACTATCGCCGTTGATATCATCCTGTTACATGGAGCAACTCACTAGAGATATTGCTTCAACTTGGCCACTCCCGAGTTGCCGGCGATGTTGCTGGAGATGTTTCCCAGAGTAACGGTACCTTAATAGTATTAGCCTTTTTCTAAAGGCCAAAGGGACTTTTGGGGCCATCCTAGGCAGCAGGGCCCAGGTGTGATTGCAACCCCTGCACCTATTGTAGTTTCTCCACTGCCTAAGGCTGCTTTCACATCAGCGTTTTTTTTAAATCGCGGCAGATGCGGTGAAAAAACCGCATCTGCCGCGATTACCGCATAACCTCTGCACTTGCGCCACACTTGCGGCACAGTTGCGGCAAGCCCCATACAATGTATATGCGGGCTTGCGACAGGAGCGGCAAGTGCGGTTTTGGCACTTGCGGCAGGTGCGGCCGCGAAAAAAAATGCGGTCAGCCGCCATTGGAGAAAAGGAAGTGTCATACTAAACTACAACTCGTTCCACAAAAGCAAACCATCATATATCTATGTCAAAAGAAAATAAAAAATGTTATGGCTTTTGGAAAAATGGGAGGAAGAAACGAAAACACAAATATTCAGCTTACCCAAAATAGAAACAGATATGTTTCGGAACTTAATTTTGGCAAAATAAGCTGACTAATGTGTATAGAAGTTCAACTGTTCCTCAACATCCAGAGTTTAGCAATACATTTAGTGGCTTTATTTAGTTTTATGTCTCCATTACAATTAGAGTAAACAGGATTAGTTTTTCTAATCCTAAGAGCTCTTGCAAAGTCCATGGAACTCGATCCAATATAAGTATACAGGGTGTTCATAAAGTAACTATGCAGTGCAGTGTGGTGTTGTTATAAGTACTAATCACAGTATATTTGTCCGCCGGTCTGGTTAGATTGCAGAACAGTTGTAAGGACTGTGGAAAACAGTGCGTGGCGCTGTAGTAGCGACCTTGTTAAGTGGGACATGACAGGAGTGGACAGGAAGTGGACACATCACCTACTGGCAAGTGTTAACCACTGCATAGTTGCTTTATGAACACCCTGCATATGAGGCTGTTACGTTTGGGTCAGGAGACCAGCAAACTACATTACGGTATGTAAGGAGGTGGACTTGTTTCTCTCATGTTCCTCCTTTAAAACACCAGTCGCAAACTACATTACGGTATGTAAGGAGGTGGACTTGTTTCTCTCATGTTCCTACTTGAAAACACTAGTCGCGTTGTTGAAATGTAAAGTAAATACTATACTGCATCTTTTATTTTTTACAATTCTTTATTTATTGCCAAACGCATACGCATAGCAATAAACAAACATAATGTAGGTCAATTTTCCAACAATTCAAAGTGGTCATTCAAACATACTTTAATTGTCTAAAGACAATTGGAATAGGACCAACAGCGTATGAGTCCATTAATATGCCAATTGACAAAGCCTTCATATTGCATGAGCATTAGAAATGCTTTTCTACTGTCCTTATGTGAAATGGGATGTAGCATGTAATGAGCAGTAGAGATGAGCGAACTTTCCCTGAACATGTTTGCCAATTTCAAATTTGACACACATGAACATTGCAGATTCTGTTCGCCGTCGGAAACCCGAGCAAGTTTGGCAAAGGTGGCTTTGTTCCGGAAAAAGATTTGAAATTTATAATGGCCCTAAAACTTTCCCTGATTAGGGCCAAAACACTTGCTGGAAGACCTGCTGGCTTAGAAGAGCACCTAATCTTACAGTTAGGAATGTCCCAAGTCATCAGATCTACAGTTTTCTTTCAACCTGTAGAATTTTTTTTGAGCTTTAAATTATTTTTTTAAGCTTTCTGGAGTTTGCAGGTGTTTTTGACACCAACAGCTTTTTCATTAAAGTCAATGTGATTTTAAAAAAGTGTCTCAACATGTGCATTTCTAGGTGTTGCGTTTTGCTGCAGAAAATGCATGCATTCAAAAACGTCCCTGTAAATTATCTTGTGCATTGTTGGGCTGCATTTTCCAATTGACAGCCATTCTAATCAAATGGAAAACACAGCACTAAAAAAAGCAGCACAAATGGAGCAAATATGCACCACAAATGCATTGGTACATTTTTGAAACAGCTGCATTTGTCCTGCTGAAAAACGCAGCATAAATGTAGCAGAAAATAAAAAGCAGCCCCAACATCCAGTGGGCACAAAGCCGTAGGCCCACTGTGCGTTTTTGCTGCATTTTCTTATGCGTTTCTGCACCAAAAACACACCACCCACAGTTTTGTAATGAATGTCAATCTGATTTTCCAAAAGCTGTGACCACAAGTGACGTGTTTTTTTCAGAAATCACCTGCATTTTTTTAATGTCCCTGCAATTAACTTGCCAGTTTTTTGACTGCGATTTCCCCATAGACTCCATTCTAACCCACCCAAAAACGCACCACAAATGGATGGGTGTTCACACAGTCCATGTGTGGTGCTTTTTTCCTGTGATTTCCAAAACAAAAACGCTCCTATACTCACCCTCCCTGGTGAGTATCCCCAGTGATTCTTCCTCCGTGCAGCAGTGGGAGCTGTCTTTATCTATCTGCCAGGTCCTTTGCATCATATGACTCAGCCTGTCACATAGTGTGCAGGGTCTGGCAGATAGATAAGCACAGCTGCTGCCCCTGCAAAGAGAGGGAATTACCTGGGATTGCCATGGGATTGCCAGGGAAGGTGAGAAAGTGTCTGTGTGTCTGTCTGTATGTGTCTGTCTTTGTGTATCCCCTTATTTGTGCTGTTTGTGCTGCATTTGTATGTGCACAAACGTAATAGCTGATTTTGTTTATAGACAGCTGTGTTTGTGCAGCTGACAAATGCAGCAAAAAATAAGCACAGTGCGCACATAGCCTTAAGGCCACGTTACACACACTGATATCTGTTCAGATATTGGTCACAGATCTCTGGTTGCAGTGAAATCATGGACACATTGTTCCATTTTGTGACGTGTATGAAATGGAGCAATGTGTCCATGATTTCACTGCAACCAGAGATCTGTGACCAATATCTGAACAGATATCTGTGTGTGTAACGTGGCCTTTAGAGTTTAATCTACAATACAGTTATGTAGAGTGACATCAGCACGCTAAATGTAGAAAAAAAATGGTGCTGGTGAGTTACGGTGGTGTTAAGTGCTACACCGTTCCAGGTTTCCCGACATTTCTTATTGAGATCTTTCGGTCAAGGCTATCTTATTGGGCAGCGTAAACTCATGTATTTTATATGCCAGTAATCAAAAATTAAGAAATGAACAACTTTACATATGAACTGAAAAAAAACAAGCTAAAGGACTACATAGAGCCTGTCAATATGCTTACATTTTAAGAGAAAAATGCTCACTTTAATCTATAAAGAGATATAAAAAATATACTTATGCAAATTTTTACTTGTGTGATACGGGATTCACAGAACTTTCCCTTCGAATTAGAACAAAACTTAATGTCTGACACCCAGAGTCTGACATTTCTTAGTGATTTGTTGGAAATATGTAAAATAGGTAATTATTCCGTGAAAGCAGATACTGCAAAACTGATCGGGCCGCCTTGATCTTTGCTTATTTTATTTTTTATTTTTGTATTTTTGATATTTAGAAATCTCTAGTATTTATAGAAGCTTTTTTTTACCACACTAAAATAATGACATTGATTTGAAGCTATACATCCAACAATCTGTAAAATAGGCTAATCACTTGCAAGCATTTTATTTTGCAGATTTGACTGTTCTCAGGCCAATGTTCTCCTTTTTGTTCCCAGGAGCAAAGAGCTGTGCGTAATTCGTCTGCAAAGTCAGACTCTGAAAACAAGATGTAAAGAAGCTCTGGCCACAAGTGCTAATTTCACTACTGTATAATATACTAAATAGCCAGGTATTATCCCAGTATGTCCTCACCATGACATTTCCAGCGCTACCTGTATGTCTATGTAATGGACAAACAGTACTGAGGCGTAGAAGTGCTTCTTGTGTTAAAATAATAATTTAGGTCACGTACTGACAATCACTGCACTAGTATAATAACAACATTCCAGCCAGAAAACATTTTGTTTCTCAATACATATATTTGCTCTGTCTAAATAACAGTTTTTAAGTTTCATGTGCTTGCCTCACTTGATTTTACTTGTGGCTCATCTACGGTGTCTTCAGCATGAAATATCAATAATGATACCATTCTTCAAAGAGACTGTAATAAATCAGCGCTGTGATCTGTACCAATCAAATCGATCTATACTGATGTGCACTGACATTCTATTAATTAACAATAATAGGGACTTCTGCCTTCAGTCACTGCTACAATCAAACCTCTGCCATTGATGATTAACGGAGAGAAGACAACACTTTATTAATGAATCCTATTTACAATTCTGCAGCTACACAAACGAAATTACATAGGGAAATGTTAAAGATTTAGAAAAATAGACTTCACTTGAGTTGCGATATGATGTGTCTCACATATATAAGCCGCGTCATTCTAAAACAACTTTTTTATTACAAATGGTTGATCTACTTAGCTTTTAATAGGGATTAATAATTAATCATTAATTAACATTTGTATGTAAATTATTTACAACTGTTTATCTTTTGCCTTTTTTATGTAGAAAGTTGTTTTTCTCCGACATTTACTAGTCACCCTGGTCTCATCATTGCTCTCTATATAAACTGCAGAGTAAAATGTTATATAAAATAACCCAGACTTTACCATCTTGGGGTCTGTGATTGTTCTATCAAGAACTATTGGCAGATACATGTTGTAATTGAGACCATGGCATATGGAGTTTTACTGTCCCCGCAGTTCTGGCTCAATTTCCCATTTAATTGTCCCACAAAATCTGAAATGACAACCTTCAGGGATGCAAGCCTGTTACCTACAATTGTCTTACAGATGTTCATTGCTGTTTTGCATTTCTTTCAAACACATAGGATAGGTTCTTTATAGACTTTAAAACACATTTTCTGAATAAAGTAATCTGCTTTCTGGAGCAAGGTAGTATGTTGTCTGGTGTGACTTAAACCACATGATGTGACTTAAAGGAATTTTCCATGGTAAAGTTATTTACAGGCTTGTTCTTCATAAAAATAACAATCTGAGCGTTACTGATTCTCTACTATTATAACTCTGCCTCTGTGCCACTGCCCCTCGTGGTGACAGGTTACAGTGGTGACATCATGGTGACAACATGTGACTGCTGCAGCCAATCACTGGCTACATCAATATCCCCATAAGCCCAGTGATTACACTCTTTAATCATTATGTCACCGCTGCGCCGCAGCAGAAATGCAGAACAAGTGCAACTATGGGAGAATAAAGCTCAGCCTATCAACATAACTGAATCCTGAAAAACTATCATTACTTCACAATTATGTAACTGAAATCTCATTCATTATCTTGATTGAAATAGTTTCCACTTGCCCTTAAAGGTGAAAACTATTGCAGATAATCATATATAGTTTATTATTGATGATTATTTGTAGTCTATTACTAATGATGATATTTAGTCTATTGCTGATGATCATATATAGTCTATTACTGATGATCATTTGTAGTCTATTGCTGATGATAATTTATAGTCTATTACTGATGATCATATATAGTCTATTGTTGATGATGATATGTAGTCTATTGCTGATGATCATATATAGTCTATTGCTGATGATGATATGTAGTCTATTGCTGATGATGATATGTAGTCTATTGCTGATGATCATATATAGTCTATTGCTGATGATGATATGTAGTCTATTGCTGATGATGATATGTAGTCTATTGCTGATGATCATATATAGTCTATTGCTGATGATGATATGTAGTCTATTGCTGATGAAGATATGTAGTCTATTGCAGATAATCATATATAGTCTATTACTAATGATCATTTGTAGTCTATTGCTGATGATCATTTGTAGTCTATTACTGTTGATCATACATAGTCTATTACTGATGATCATATATAGTCTATTGCTGATGATGATATGTAGTCTATTGCTGATGATAATATATAGTCCATTGCTGATGATGATATGTAGTCTATTGCTGATTATGATATGTAGTCTATTACTGATGATCATATATAGTCTATTACTGATGATCATTTGTAGTCTATTGCTGATGAAGATATGTAGTCTATTGCTGATGATATGTAGTCTATTGCTGATGAAGATATGTAGTCTATTGCTGATGATATGTAGTCTATTGCTGATGAAGATATGTAGTCTATTGCAGATAATCATATATAGTCTATTACTAATGATCATTTGTAGTCTATTGCTGATGATCATTTGTAGTCTATTACTGTTGATCATACATAGTCTATTACTGATGATCATATATAGTCTATTGCTGATGATGATATGTAGTCTATTGCTGATGATAATATATAGTCCATTGCTGATGATGATATGTAGTCTATTGCTGATTATGATATGTAGTCTATTACTGATGATCATATATAGTCTATTACTGATGATCATTTGTAGTCTATTGCTGATGAAGATATGTAGTCTATTGCTGATGATATGTAGTCTATTGCTGATGAAGATATGTAGTCTATTGCTGATGATATGTAGTCTATTGCTGCTGATGATATGTAGTCTACTGATGATGATCAGATATAATCTATTGCTGATTGTCGTATATAGTCTATTGCTGATGATCATAAATAGTCTATTGATGATGATCATGTATAGTCTATTGCAGATGATCATTTGTAGTCTATTGCAGATGATCATTTGTAGTCTACTGCTGATGATCATATATAGTCTATTGACGATAATCATATATAGTCTATTATTGATGATCATATATAGTCTATTGCTGATGATCATACATAGTATATTGCAGATGATCATTTGTAGTCTATTGCTGATGATCATTTGTAGCCTATTTCTGATGATCACATGCATTCTATTACTTATGAATGTACTGTATGTAGTCTACTTCTGATGATCATATGTAGTCTATTGCTGATAATTACATGTAGTCTATTGCTGGTGATTATATATAGTCTATTGCTGATGATCATGGGTAGTCTATGGTCAAATGTTGTCTATTGCTGATAATCTTATGAAGTTTACTGAGAACATGACTGCAAATGTTTCATGCATGTAGCTCAACTCATAAAATTTGACATCATATGATAGAATAGAAAATGACCATCCAGCATCTAAAATAAATATATCTTTCAAAATCAATATTTATTAAAATGTATTGTTAAAAATTATCATCAGCAAGATGTGCATCCTCAAAAAAGGATATATATCAAATAAATTACTGAGCATTTGAGATCCTTAGCAATCTGTACTCATAGCTAGCTACATAGAACTTAACCTGTCTACAAACACATTAGATGAGTGTCAGAGAAACCAACCACATTTAGCTGTAATGGGTATCGGGGTCTCTTGGCTGTCATTAGGGGAAATAGGAATTGGGTATGTTAACGTTGTATGCTTGACCCTTTTCTACTCTAGGGAGATAAGCCACTGCCAGCTTACTTCTCTCTCCCCAGAGGACCAGTGCTATTCAATGTTCACATGTTCTATAATTGGCCAGTGTTTTATGTCAGTTTTTGCAAGCTAAAACCAGGAGTGGGTATAAAACACAGAAGTCGTGTACGTTTCTATTGTACTTTTCCTTTCATTGTTTCACTCCTGATATTGGCTAACAAATATGGAGTTAAAAAGCTCACCAAATACTCAACATGTGCACATATCCTTAAAGGTGTATCAGTAACTTTAATTAGGTCAAGTTTTATCAAGAGTTGTTATTTAACATGCGCCTTCAAATTATACAAATTTGTAAATCACTGCTTTCTAACAAGCTTGCCTAACTGTAAATTGATACATTTGCCGCCAGTTTTTATCTGGGTTATTCTTGTTATATTAGAATATTAAAAGAATACATGTAATGATATATCTAAACATACACCTACCAAAAATCATTAAAAAAGAGAAATCATATAGAAAGCTGCACAGTTTTGAGGCCACGTAACAAAAGGTCTTTTTAATAAAGAAAATCTTTAACATGCCAAGCAGATGCTTCTGCTCATTTTCTTTTCCCTTTATGCATAGGGCAGTGTGAATAGCTGACTTTTCCCTAGTCAGGCGGCATAACAGATCTTTTCCATCATTAACTTTGTACATTTCATAAGCCATGGAAGAGTTATTAGCTAAAATAGAAGCATCTGGAGATTTCCAGTGTAATTAAATCACCAGCCTCAGTTCTGTGTTTTTAAGGTTTGAAATAAAGTTCATCAGTAACAAAGTGACTGTTTCATGAACTATGTAAGCATAAAGTATGCTAAGATAACCGACGCAGTTGTTACCTACACTAACATATAACATTCATGATGACAAATGCCAAAAAAAATATTACCTGTCACAAGACCCTTCAGGTCTCCTATAAAGAGCAAAAGGAACCCCTAAATACTTGAACTGGACATATATAATATTGCAGAAAGTTGTGACCAGATAAGGTGGCTTTTGGAAGTTGGACCCATCACATAATATTGATTTCCCATGAGCAGCTGTCATTAAAATATACATTCATAAGAAAATCCCTATATCAATAAATGGCCCTCCAGCAATATATACTTCCGAAAACAAACCCAGGAGTCAGGCCAAAGTGAATACAAATTCAAACTATTTTATTCAAAACATCAAAAACTGGTAAAAAAACAGATAGATGTCACAAATCAGAACACAAAGCAGGTAAACCCAACTGACGTATAGTATCCAGCACTAGGCTCACAATAAGCTAACACGAAACGTGCGTTAGGGTGGGGTCACAGACAGGTAATTATAATTTTAACCCCTTGATGTGACACTTGTCAGGATTGATTTGTATTTTAGTATTAGGTGTACTGTATTGGTAGATGACATTTTTGTGTTGTAAAAGTACTATTGGTGTTGTACACTTATGAGCTCTTCTTGGGAGCCTAGTACTGGATACTATACATCAGTTGGGTTTACCTGCTCTGTGTTCTGATTTGTAACTTCTGTCTGTTTTTTGACCAGTTTTTGATGCTTTGAATAACATTGTTTGAATTTGTATTCACTTTGACCTGACTCCTGGGTTTGTTTTCGGAAGTATATGTCATTATAATATGTTGTCTCAAAGGTAGTTTTCGTCTTTCAGAAAACATTGGGCCATAAGCTGCGGTAGTTATAAAAAGCAAATAAATTGAGTATTGCTAATCCTCCCTGGGTCTAGTACCAAGACTTATCTGTTCTTTATTGTTTGTTTAAATGATGACAATAGCACTGCTGCCAACCTCTGTCACATCAACAGTGCTGCAGCCAGCTACTGTTACATCAACTGTGCTGCAGCCAACCACTGTCATGTCAACAGTGCTGCAGCTAACCACTGTCACATCAATAGAGCTGCAGCCAACTACTGTCACATCAACAGTGCTGCAGCCAACCACTATCACAGCAGTGCTACAGCCAACTACTGTCACATCAACAGTGCTGCAGCCAACCACTATAAAATCAACAGTGCTGCAGCCAACCACTGTCACATCAACAGAACTTCAGCCAACTATTGTTACATCAACAGTGCTTCAGATAACTACTGTCACATCAACAGTGCTTCAGATAACTACTATCACATCAACAGTGCTGCAGCCAACTATTGTCACATCAATAGTGCTGCAGCCAACTACTCACATCAACAGGGCTGCAGATAAGTACTGTCACATCAACAGTGCTGCAGCCAACTACTGTCACATCAACAGTGCTGCAGCCAATTACTGTCACATAAACAGTTCTGCAGCCAACCACTGTCACATCAACAGTGATGCAGCCAACCACTGTCACATCAACAGTGCTGCAGTCAACTACTGTCACATCAACAGTGCTACAGCCAACCACTGTAAAATCAACAGTGCTGCAGCCAACCACTGAAACATCAACAGAGCTGCAGCCAACTACTGTTACATCAACAATGCTTCAGATAACTACTGTCACATCAACAGGGCTTCAGATAACTACTGTCACATCAACAGGGCTTCAGATAACTACTGTCACATCAACAGTGCTGCAGCCAACTATTGTCACATCAACAGTGCTGCAGCCAACTACTCACATCAACATTGCTGCAGCCAACTACTGTCACATCCACAGTGCTGCAGCCAATTACTGTCACATAAACAGAGCCGCAGCCAAGACTGTCACATCATCAATGCTGCAGACAACCAATGTCACATCAAGAGTGCTGCAGCCAAACAACAGAGACAAACACCAACACACAGCAAAACATGGTTATCAATAATGGGTTTCTTTAAGTGTAGAAGCAAGAAATGTTTATTATGCTAATATATGATGAAAACAAAATATTTTAAAATAAAGATTCACAAAATTTTCAAATTAGGATATTTATTAACTGTGATACAACTTGAAATTTATGCCATAGTATGCACACAAGGTGATTTTATGTATATTGGGTATAGAAGAAGAAAAGTTAAAACTAAAATTGCAGAATACATTGCAGATAGTAATTAAAAAATTAGTTATCTTTTTATTCTTAAGAGCTGCTAAATATGTCTCAGAAATTCATGGATGCAATGTGGAAAACACTGTATTTTTTTGATTTGTTAGTATTAATAAACCTAAAACTGGAGATAACTGGACGAAGGTTCTTTTAGAAAATGTAGCAATGTAAATTATGTGAATTAATACGATAATTCCTTTTGGTTTAAATTATCACAGCTATTTTATGTATATTTATTAATTAGAATATGTTTATATTATACAGTATGTTATACATACTTGACTTGTATTTATATTGCATATATTTAATTACTATAGCATATGTTTGGAAAATAAGTACAATATATACTCGCGTATAAGCCGACCCGTGTATAAGCCGACCCCCCTACTTTTGTCCTCAAAACCTTGAAAAACCTATTGACTCGTGTATAAGCCGAGTCCCGAGTACAGAATACAGAGCTCGGATTGTAAACTCGCTTAGAATCGCTCAGACTAGCTCAGAATCGCTCAGAAATGCTCAGAATCGCTAAGACTCGCTCTCAGAATCACTATGACTCACTCAGAATCGCTATGACTCACTCAGAATCGCTCGGAATTGCTCAGAATCGCTAAGACCCTCTCGGAATAGCTCAGACTCGCTCGGAATCGCTAAGACCCTCTCGGAATAGCTCAGACTCGCTCGGAATCGCTAAGACCCGCTCGGAATAGCTCAGACTCGCTACTGACAGCAGGTATCCGAGGTCCCTAATACAGTGACTCGCGTATAAGCCGAGGGGGTGACTTTTCAGCCCGATTTTTGGGCTGAAAAACTCGGCTTATACGCGAGTATATACGGTAATTAATAATGTGAATTTATCATGGGTGGAGTGTTTATTGCTTTAAATGTTGGGTTAACATGGAGTAAATGCTACAATTAAGACTGGAAGTCAAAGCGTGTGAACTATGTCCTGAGGTGATGATATTTTTCATGAAGATTCAATAAACAGAAGATATATTTTATTGGAGAATCCAGGGCTCTTCTACCCCTTTGAATTGTATACTATTAAGTTAGTTTTCTCTAAAGGGCAAAACCACTTTAATAGCACAACCCCTTTAAGCCTTTGTCTATGAAAATTAGGAGAAATATTACCAATTGCCTTTAAATGATGGTATATACAGATTATTTAGCTATTATAATTTATGTTTTTCAGTGCTACTTTTTTACTATTGAATTTGGCCTTTGTAAACAAGACGGACAGCTACGAGCATACGGTGCAGGACTCTTGTCGTCTATTGGAGAATTGAAGGTAAGACAGAAGAAAACTACGGCAAATTACCACAGAAGAGGCTTTTAGTCAAAAATATTTTTTGTATTAGTTTTCTTTTTATTATATCAGTACACACAATACATTGCTTCTAAATGGGAAATGTCAGTAAGCATAACAGCAGCCCTTGAAAGATTCTAATAATATTGTACTTTACAATGATGGCTTTTCTGAATACTCATGGCATCTTGCATCAGTCTAGGGATTTTCTACAGATTTTCTATGACTATAATTTACATGGGTCATCTTTTTTTATTAGTCGGGATCCAAATTCTAGATCCCCCCTCCAAGCAGTAAAATATAAGCACTGAGCCCCTTAATTGTTATCTCATGCTCCATGATTTATTTATGGGTCTCCTGAAGTGCATTTCGGTACCCATAAGTGTTCTACATCTAAAAAACAACACGGGCGCAACAAATGTGGACACAGTTGCTGCAGATGCATATTGGCCTTGGAGCCTGGGGAAATCTGAAAGCTCTTTTCGGCCCATTTGAGAAAACGAATATTATTAAAGACCTGGGATATATGAAACTCCAGTTATATATTTTGCACTGTGGCTCATGAGCTTTAAGTTACCTCCATTGCTGACACATGAGCATTCAAAAAGCTTGATTAAAAATGAGTGCTTAGTATTTGAATAGGAATGACCTTATACTATTACTGTATTATAACAAACTAAGAATAAATATAGTAAAAAGTAGATCTCTCACTGGCACCACAAGGCTTCAGGTATTAGCAACTCCACAGGACTGAAACCGCATCAGGAAAATGATTAATCTCCAAGTCAGGTATGTAGAAGCATAGGTAGCAATGCTCATCTTATACAAAGATATAATTCCATGGTCCAAAAATAAAAAATAGCTGCACTTGTGGCAACATATAGTGCTTATCCTTTGTTGTAACACATACATAAGCTGTGCCAGTCAGACAATACCCCATTTGATCAACTTTGTTTCGAGTGAACACACGCTTTCATGCTACATGGGAAATGTACAACCCCCAATGTTAAATTGCATAAACAGATCACATGTAATAAACCTAATTATAATATAAACAATACACTTCCAAACTGCTATCTAAGTTTAAATGATAATGTCACAGACAGTGTATATATATATACATATATATATATATATATATAATATACAAGAAAATATTCACCACATTATTTGTATACATTATTCAATATTTTAGAAGGACAGAGCAAAGTTGTTGTTTTTTTCATTTAAAGGGAACCTGACCCCTCCAAATCACCCCAACCCTATTAATACATGTCCCTGCACCCTAACATATCAATATTAGTGCTCCTTTTCTGTAAATGAGACTTCTTGTCCCTGAATAAGTCTCACAGGGCGTCCCCTGTGAGACTCTAAGCCCTCCCTAGGTGCTCATGTTCACGCTCCGAATGATCCACCCTCTCTCTGTCTGTGCTGCGATGTGGAGCTGAAGGCAGGACTAATGATTTGCATTCTGTGAATGATAGAGAGGGAGGAGGACAAAGCCTGCACAAGCAAAGCACACAGACAGAGAGAGGGTGGATCCTGGAGCCTGCAAATCAACATGCCCTGGTGACTAAAGAATATAGCCCCTGCTAATTATAATCACTAATGAGTAAGTATTAAAACGTTTTTATGCACTTTCACAATATGCTTTTAGGAGACAAAAGAAGTGTGAGATTAGTGATAGGATGCTGCAGGGACATGTTTTGGTAGCTTAGGAGGCGTTCTGGAGGTGACAGGATCCCTTTAACCATAGTTAACCATAGAGGACCAAGCGAATCACATCTACTAATGACCCTACTCTCCATCTGCAATAATGTTATATGTCTCTGAGAATCAATAGCAGTGTGATCTACCATCATTATCCCATTAAAGGACAGATATTTGCTGTCTACTCCATGACAAGCACAAACATGATTAATTAATTTATTGCATCCCTTTCTAGTATGAGTCAAAGAGCAATGTTCTAGAAAATGGACATATATATGGATTTCATAGTTTTTCCTATATAGAAAAAGAATATGGGCAAAAAAATCACAAACTGCAAACTTAGTTTTACATGTTATAAAACCTGTTAAGAGGGATCCACGATGGAGAATGGTCTTGTCACGTGTTAACTGCTTTGCTGTCCATGTAGCTTTCTTTACTGCATTTTAAACCAGTGTAAATTTCTTTTGGTTCTTCTGGGGGTAATTCTGAACCTGCTGTTGCTGTGTATGTGTGCTGTGTGGCTCTGCAGGTGGAAGTATAGGTTTATCAGGTGACCACACCCCAGGCCTTTAAAAATCCTCCTCTTTCCCCAGCTGACATCACTGATAGTTACACTCTGCCTTTGACCGTGTAAGCTGAAGACATTTTTGCATTGCTGAAGCTTCTTGTTGCTTTTTCTTTGTAAGTTTCCTTAGGACGTTTATCACTGTCTATGGTGGGAGGTTCAGATCCAGGGATGGTGTAAAGACAGTCCGCGCTGCTTTAAATAATCAGTCACAAGTCTTTAGGTAAAAGACCCCCCTTCTTTATTTCCACCTACGCGTTTCAGTGCCACTGCGGGCACCGTCATCAGGGTATTACATGTGTCATACAACCACAACTTATATATCACATATACCAGATGATCCAGATAAAAGTCATTGATGGCAAGCAAGTCATCATCAGTGATGGGCGTTGCATCCCATCCTTGGAAAAAAAAAAAAAAAAGAAGGAAAACCATGACACTTTCTAAACATCCTATCTATCTCTCATAGTATATGCTCAGAAACAGGGTCAAAAATGAGTGAAAATATAGTATGGAGTAATATAAAAATTCCTAAGTGTTTATTAATCACTAAAAAACTACAAAACAAATCTATAATAAAAAAATAAATAAAAAAAGGATCAGATCCCATTCAAACTCATCCATGAAAGAGTTATACACTACATGGTCATAGTTTAGTGGTGTTTAAGCTGATGTTCCACCACATCAGTGTGATTTCTATTCATCCTGTCTCTATAAAAGTTCATTTTCAGTATATTGGTGAATAATGCAAATAAATATGTGAATAAGCTAGTGAATATGCTACAAATACAATAAACTAATGTGCAATCATACTGTTGATTAATGAATAAAAATACCGTATATACTCGCGTATAAGCCGAGTTTTTCAGCCCAAAATTTGGGCTGAAAAGTCCCCCCTCGGCTTATACGCGAGTATATGAAAAAAAAAAAAAAAATACCGCAGCAGCCCCGGAGGTATACAGGCCCCCCATCAAGTTCCAGGGCCCCCCCCCCCTTGCGCGCCAGCCTGTAAGGTAAATTCATACTTACCAGTGTCCAGTCGCGCCGCCCGCAGCTGCTGACATGACGATCCCGGGCTCCATTCAGCGTCTTCCCGCGGCTACCTGTAGTCGCGGGCAATGACGTCATTGCCCGCGACTACAGGAAGCCGCGGGAAGACGCTGAATGGAGCCCGGGATCGTCATGTCGGCAGCTGCGGGCGGCGCGACTGGACACTGGTAAGTATGAATTTACCTTACAGGCTGGCGCGCAAGTGGGGGGGGGCCCTGGAACTTGATGGGGGGCCTGTATAACTCCGGGGCTGCGGCTGTATACAGCCCTGGGGCTGCGGCTGTATAAAGCCCTGGGGCTGCGGCTGTATAAAGCCCTGGGGTTGCGGCTGTATACAGCCCTGGGGCTGCTGCTGTATACAGCCCTGGGGCTGCTGCTGTATACAGCCCTGGGGCTGCGGCTGTATACAGCCCTGGGGCTGCGGCTGTATACAGCCCTGGGGCTGCTGCTGTATACAGCCCTGGGGCTGCGGCTGTATACAGCCCTGGGGCTGCTGCTGCTGTATATACCTCTGGGGCTGCATATGGGGCTGCATATACCTCTGGGGCTGCATATACCTCTGGGGCTGTATATACCTCTGGGGCTGCATATACCTCTGGGGCTGCATATGGGGCTGCATATACCTCTGGGGCTGCATATGGGGCTGCATATACCTCTGGGGCTGCATATGGGGCTGCATATACCTCTGGGGCTGCATATACCTCTGGGGCTGCATATGGGGCTGCATATACCTCTGGGGCTGCATATGGGGCTGCATATACCTCTGGGGCTGCATATACCTCTGGGGCTGCATATGGGGCTGCATATACCTCTGGGGCTGCATATGGGGCTGCATATACCTCTGGAGCTGCATATACCTATGGGGCTGCATATACCTCTGGGGCTGCATATACCTATGGGGCTGCATATACCTCTGGGGCTGCATATGGGGCTGCATATACCTCTGGGGCTGCATATACCTCTGGGGCTGCATATACCTCTGGGGCTGCATATGGGGCTGCATATACCTCTGGGGCTGCATATGGGGCTGCATATACCTCTGGGGCTGCATATACCTCTGGGGCTGCATATGGGGCTGCATATACCTCTGGGGCTGCATATGGGGCTGCATATACCTCTGGGGCTGCATATACCTATGGGGCTGCATATACCTCTGGGGCTGCATATACCTCTGGGGCTGCATATGGGGCTGCATATACCTCTGGGACTGCATATGGGGCTGCATATACCTCTGGGGCTGCATATGGGGCTGCATATACCTCTGGGGCTGCATATGGGGCTGCATATACCTCTGGGGCTGCATATACCTCTGGGGCTGCATATACCTCTGGGGCTGCATATGGGGCTGCATATACCTCTGGGGCTGCATATGGGGCTGCATATACCTCTGGGGCTGCATATGGGGCTGCATATACCTCTGGGGCTGCATATACCTCTGGGGCTGCATATGGGGCTGCATATGGGGCTGCATATACCTCTGGGGCTGCATATACCTCTGGGGCTGCATATGGGGCTGTATATACCTCTGGGGCTGCTGTATACTACCACTGGGGCTGCTGCTGTATACTACCACTGGGGAGGCTGCTGTATACCTCACTGCTGGGGGTTGTATACCTGTGCTGGAGTCCACCCTCGGCTTATACGCGAGTCAATAAGTTTTCCCAGTTTTTGGGGGCAAAAGTAGGGGGGTCGGCTTATACACGGGTCGGCTTATACACGAGTATATACGGTAAGTTGTTTGACCAGTTTGAGCCAGTTTCCCAAAACACTACTAGCTAACATGTGTTAACTGAAGGATACAAGTGCAGGAGGAACTATTGCCTTCTCTCTCTTCAGGCAGGAAGGTAAATGCAGTGTACTGGTTGAACGGGTTGAGTTGGGGGAGGGGGCTTGATGCAAACTTGTTAGAACAAAAGCCAGTTTCATTGAGGAAAAAAAACCCTCCCACCAACTAACTAAAAATGGCCGATGCCACATGGTTCATTGTAATTTTTAAACAAAAGTTTTTCTCACCTTAGGGTATTGGTAAAGGTAATTAGCAATAGTTTTTTTTTAATTTTTACTGCTCCAACCTCAGTTTTTTTAATAATGGACACCTTTTTGACACAAATTTAGATTTATTAATAGATACTGGAAAGTTACACATAACATAATATTTAGGCTTTGTACAAATGGTGAGTTTTATTTTAATGTGTTTTTGTTGTGCAATTTTGTCACAAATCTGGATGCCAGCAAAGTTGGTGAGACTTCAGAAGTGTTGCACATGTTATTTACCGTAATTTTTTTTTACTGTTCTTTGCAGATTGGGTGCGTTTTCTTTTTGCCAGGAGATGCAGTTTTGATGCAGAAAATTTACATACTGCACTCTCAGTATGTGCACATAGCCTTATTGAATCCACAGTTATGTATAATCTAGAAAATGTGACTCTTTCAGGCTCCAAATATGAAACTCGGGTAACAACATATTTTTTTGAAATCCAGATATGCTTTGGATGTTGGATTCAAAAGGGGGGAAAGATATGTAAAGTTGCCTGTATTAAAAGTTTACCGTATATACTCGAGTATAAGCCGAGTTTTTCAGCCCAAAAATTGGGCTGAAAATTTACCCCTTCGGCTTATACGCGAGTCACTGTATACTGTATACATTGTATACAGTATTCAGTGCCCCGATCTATATACAGGCCCCCCCCCCGCCGCAATCCTGTAAAGGAAAAGATTAGTATACTTATCCCTCCGCTGTCCCGCCGCCGCTGTCCCGCCGCCGCTCCTCCATCTTCACCCAGCGTCTTCCGTCTTCTTCCGGGTTCCTCCGATGGTCGCAGGCAATGACGTCATTGCCGGCGCGACAGAGGAGGAATCTGAAAGAAGACGGAAGACGCTGGATGAAGATGGAGGAGCGTGATGGCGGCGGCGGTGGGACAGCGGAGGGATAAGTATACTAATCTCTTCCTTTACAGGATTGTGGTGGGGGGGGCCTGTATATAGATGGGGGGGCTGCATATACCTCCTGGGGCTGCATATACCTCCTGGGGCTGCATATACCTCCTGGGGCTGCATATGGGGCTGCATATGGGCTGCATATACCTCCTGGGGCTTCATATGGGGCTGTATATACTTCTGGGGCTGCATATACCTCCTGGGGCTGCATATGGGGCTGTATATACTTCTGGGGATGCATATGGGGCTGCATATGGGGCTGCATATACCTCCTGGGCTGCATATACCTCCTGGTGCTGCATATGGGGCTGCATATACCTCCTGGGGCTGCATATGGGGCTGTATATACTTCTGGGGCTGCATATACCTCCTGGGGCTGCATATGGGGCTGTATATACCTCTGGGGCTGCATATGGGGCTGCATATACCTCTGGGGCTGCATATGGGGCGGCATATACCTCCTGGGGCTGCATATGGGGCTGTATATACCTCTGGGGCTGCATATGGGCTGCATATACCTCCTGGGGCTGCATATGGGGCTGTATATACCTCTGGGGCTGCATATGGGGCTGCATATACCTCTGGTGCTGTATATACCTCTGGGGCTGCATATGGGGCTGCATATACCTCTGGGGCTGTTTATGGGGCTGCATATACCTCCTGGGGCTGCATATGGGGCTGTATATACCTCTGGGGCTGCATATGGGGCTGCATATACCTCTGGGGCTGTATATACCTCTGGGGCTGCATATACCTCTGGGGCTGCATATGGGGCTGCATATACCTCTGGGGCTGTATATACCTCTGGGGCTGCATATACCTCTGGGGCTGCTGTATACTACCACTGGGGCTGCTGCTGTATATACCACTGGGGCTGCTGCTGTATACTACCACTGGGGAGGCTGCTGTATACCTCACTGCTGGAGGGTTGTATACCTGTGCTGGAGTCCACCCTCGGCTTATACACGAGTCAATAAGTTTTCCCAGTTTTTGGGGGCAAAAGTAGGGGGGTCGGCTTATACACGGGTCGGCTTGTACGCGAGTATATACGGTAAATGTAAAAAAATGTTTTTATAATAAATGTGCCTAAAATATGTGTGGTTTCTATTTGTGATTTTCTTTGTGTCCTGTGGAAGAATCCCTTGAAAATTAACAAGTGCTAGAATAGACTATGTGTAACTATACGGACCAGCAATGAACCACCCTGGACTGTAACTCACCTCCAGGCAGTTCAAGGCTACTACACTCCCTTTTCAATCATCCAAAAATTATAGACATCTCAATATACTAAATAATACAATAAATATCAGAATCCATCTAAAACTATAAAAATATACAAAAATGCTATTAAATACCGTATATACTCGTGTATAAGCCAACCCGTGTATAAGCCGACCCCCCTACTTTTGCCCCCAAAACCTGGGAAAACCTATTGACTCGTGTATAAGCCGAGGGTGGACCCCAGCACAGGTGTACAGCCCCCAGCAGTGTGGTATACAGGCCCCCCAATGGTAGTATACAGCAGCCTCCCCAGTGGCATATACAGGCCCCAGTAGTATATACAGCAACCCCAGTGGTATACAGCAGCCTCCCCAGTGGTATATACAGACCCCACCAGTATATACAGCAGCCCCAGTGGTATATACAGCAGCCCCAGTGGTATATACAGCAGCCCCAGTGGTATATACAGCAGCCCCAGTGGTATACAGGCCTCAGCAGTATATACAGCAGCCCCCAGGGGTTATACAGCAGCCCCCAGGGGTTATACAGCACCCCCCCAGGGGTTATACAGCACCCCCCAGGGGTTATACAGCGGCCCCCAGGGGGTACCCAGCGGCCCCCTGGGGGTACCCAGCAGCCCTCAGGGGGTACCCAGCAGCCCTCAGGGGGTACCCAACAGCCTCCTGGGGGTACCAACAGCCCCCAGGGGGTACCCAGCAGCCCCCTGGGGGTACCAACAGCCCCCAAAAGCTGGCACTGTCCCCCCTTGTAAGGGCCCCCCCCGCTGCTTATACATTACCATCCCGGTGTTCTGATCGGCGCCGCTCCTCGGTGCTTCTTCTTCATCCTCCCGTCCTCGCTGGCTGTATCCGGGATCTCCGGCCGTCGCGCGATGACGTCATATCGCTGCGACAGCCGGAGATCCCGGATGCAGCCAGCGAGGACGGGAGGATGAAGAAGAAGCACGAGGAGCGGCGCCGATCAGAACACCGGGATGGTAATGTATAAGCAGCGGGGGGGTAGCCCTTACAAGGGGGGACAGTGCCAGCTTTTGGGGGCATATATGAACTGCTTCCCCCTGCCGCTGATTGACAGGGGGAAGCAGTGCATATATAATGAGCGGCCCCACGTGACGGGGCCGCTCATACAGCAGCCTCCCCCCGCCTCCTCAGCCCCCACCACGCAGTCTACCGTAGTGACTCGTGTATAAGCCGAGGGGGGGACTTTTCAGCCCAAATTTTGGGCTGAAAAACTCGGCTTATACACGAGTATATACGGTATATAAATACATAAAAATATATAAGTACATATGCATAGAAACATTTTTTCAAGAACACTACATCAATTATTATCGGTTCTTATCACATATACCGTATATCCATTTACAAAAATTCAGCAAAACATCTCTTTCTTTATATATAGATCTGGTTATTCACAAAAAACCACAAGATGGCGATCATGAGATATCATGTACCAATGATGTTGTTGGAACGGTGATAGTTAAATTTGCTGCTCTTCTATAATTTTCCACCACTAGAGGTCTCACTACTAGCAGGGAGAAAAGGCCTTTGTTCATAACTAAAGACGGGTATTAAAATCGTTTATATAAGCTCAGTGATGATATTCAAGCCTTTAGGTTTTATTGTGTTCAATTTGAACATCCAATATTTTTCCCTGTTCTTTAACACCTCAAATCTATTAGTCACATAAGGGGGTACGTGATCTATAGGGATGAGCTTCATTTTAGTCGGATCCTTTACACCATCCCTGGATCTGATCATCTTTACACGTGCTACGTGGCGGTGGAAGTCCTGCAGCAGCTTATAAACTACATGCAATAAAAACTAGTTGTGGGTGCACACAACTAGACCAGGTGAGTGCACCTCTTTTTGATCTGAGTGTGGAATCAGTGTCATATTGATAGGGCACTATTGCGCCTCGCTTGTCTCCTTTATCTTTTTCTATGGTGGGAGGTGAGAGGGAGTAGTGCAGCGGTTACCTGGTAGCCGGGCCGGCAGTCTTCCAGGGAGGTCACGGTGGTGATGGCCCAGCTCCATGGCCCTGGCCCAGGCCGAGCAGATAAAAGGGTATTTACAGGGGATTTGTAGTCTTTATGTGATGCCACCTGTGGTACCTGGTAAGGGATGACCAGAGCTGCTGTATGAGCCCTGAGGGATTGATGGTGTAGCAGCTGAGATGGAACACTTCCCACAGGTGAAGCGGGCCTCCAGGGATTGAGAAAGTTTATATGGGGGATGATGGTGGGAAATGCAGGATGCAGAGAGCAGGGCTGCAGCAGTGATGGTTGTGATGGTGGTGGCACAGTTGCAGGGAGGTGCAGAAATAACTCTTGGGACACTGCACAAAAGGGTGCAGTTTTTTTACTTTTACTCAGAGTTCTCAGTGCTTCCAGCTCAGCCATGGCACCATGCAGCATCTGAAACAACGGATACTGGACGCCTGTGCTAGCATTTCTTCTGTGGTGTTGCTATCAGTGTGTCAAGAGTGGGAGAAGAGGGTTGCATTGACAATCCAACACAATGGGCAGCACTTTGAACACATTTTATAAGTGGTCATAAACTTGTAAATAACTCATGAAAGAATAAAGTTATGTTAAAACCAAGCACACCATTGTTTGTCTTATGAAATTCTCAATACGTTTGATGTGTCACATGACCCTCTTCCCATTGAAAAAAATAAAGTTGGATCCAAAATGGTCGACTTCAAAATGGCCGCCATGGTCAACACCCATCTGGAAAAGTTTTCCCCCTCCCATATATTAATGTGCCACAAACAGGAAGTTGATATCACCAACCATTCCCATTTTATTTAGGTGTATCCATGTAAATGGCACACTCTGTACAAGTCATCCCCCAAAAAACAAGCCATCATATGTCTACATTGCCAGAAAAATAAAACAGTTATGGCTCTTGGAAGCAGGAGAGCAAGAAAAATGAAAATGAAAATCAAAAAATATCCAGGTGGTAAAGGGGTTAAAACAGAACGCAGTCATTTCATGTATAGTCTCTTTTCGCAGATGTCATAATTTGAGGGACTGATGAGTACAAGAAAATTATGTGGAAAAAAAGAAAAGTGTATGATAATTGGTTAAAAAATGCAATCACTGCAGGGTAACTACAAATGTGGCCACTGATCTTTTTGTTCTCAATTTCTTCCTCGCTGGTATTTAAAATTGGTTGAGAAGAATTTTTAATAAAGAATTGTATCACTTGTAAAACTAAGTTTGTAATTTATGTGGTTTTCTGCCCATGATCCTTTTTTATTATAGGAAAAATATTAGACCCATATACATCCATTTTCAGGAACATTGTCATTCGATTGAGACTGGAATGGGATGCGCCAAATTGAATAATCATGTATGTTATTGTCATAAAGCAAACAGCAAATGTCTCACCTTTGCAGGATTGATGAATGTAGATCACCCTGCTGATGGTTCTCAGAGACATATACCATTATTGCAGATGAAGATTAGTAGATGTGATGCATCAGCATCAGCTGAGCGGTTTAAACCACCCACCAAAATCGATCGGTTTTGGCAGGCAGTTTAAATGATCAGATGATGCTATCAGGTGACACATCAGCTGAGTGGTTTTGGTGGGCGGTTTAAACCGCTCAGCTGATGCTGTCAGGTGACACATCAGCTGATCGGTCAGCTGATTCAGTAACTTGCAACGATCTGACACCTTCCCGAGACAGTTTGTGGAGAGGTGAGTATTTAATTTTTTTATTTTTTAAACCATTGCTTTCTTTTATTTCACTTTAGCAGTGTATATACATACACTGCTAAAGGGAAAGTACACAGATGTCACACAGGAATATAATTATTCCTTCCATGTGTGACATAACTTCGTCCTGCGCCCATGCTTACAGGTGCTGAAATATAGCATTGTCTGAACGACAATGCATGTTCTAGTGTCGTATAATGGGGCCTGTGGAGGAAAGCATGCACATTTTTGCACAAAGAATTAACGTGTTCATTCTTTTTACGAGCGCGCTTTCAACCACAAAAGCACGTAGGTAAATTACTCAGCGTCTGAACGGCAAAAGTGAAAGTCCATTCACTTTGTTGGGAACGCTGATGTGCTTTTGGGGGAAAAAAATGCAGCAAAAGCGCGTAGTGTGAATGCAGCCTTACAGTTTCTTCCTTTACTTCTTGTGGTAGGGCATTCTGCAGCCTTACTGCTCTCACAGTAAATACCCTTTCCTATTTTGCTGCTTTGGTCCTTAGAATTATTTTTGGAAGTAATAGATCACGTGCCTGTGCTTTGTATTAACCACACGTGTATTTATACATATAAATGTGATTTCTTCTAAATTGTCCTTTTTGTAAGCTAAACAAGCCCAGTTTATCCAACCTCTCATCATATGGGAGGTCTCCCATCCTTTGTAATAATCTAGTTGTCCGCTTTTGAACTTATTCTAACCTCAATATTTCCTGTTTAAAATATATTCGTGGACTCCACAGGGCTGAACGGTCCTGGTTGAGGGTATGAGAGGGAGAGGGAGCAGATCTCAGTGTAGATACGATAAAATTCAAGTGTGATCTAAAAGAAAACTCCTCACCTTTTGAATGTCTTGTATCGCATATGTCAGTAGGGTGCAGGAGTGGAGCTGGATCCTCCTGGTTTGAAGCTACGGACACTCAGAACCTCCAGCCAGTGGGTTCGTCAGGAATATTCAGGAAAAAACTTCTGGTTTGGATCACGAGTGCTCCCAGGACGAAGAAGAGGTCTCTGTTTTACCTCAAAGATCTTTATTATAATTTAAAACAACGCATTTCGGTTAAAACATTTAAAAATAGCCTTTAAAAATAGCCTTCCTCAAGTACCTGAGGAAGGCTATTTTTAAATGTTTTAGCTGAAACGCGCTGTTTTAAATTATAAAAAAGATCTTTGAGGTAAAACAGAGACCTCTTCTTCGCCCTGGGAGCGCTCGGGATCCAAACCTGTTTAAAATATGGAACCCAAAACTGGATCCCATATTCTAGGTGTGGCCTCTGTGGTGATGTGGCCCCTGGCCGGGTGCATCACACGGGTTATCAATGCAGGTCTCTGTTCACATGGGCCAGTTTTCCTGATTGTGTGTGCTGTGTGAAACCTGTCTGATGTACTGGGGGTTAACAGCTGAAGGGTTTTCATGAGCTGAGTAAAACAGCTGAGTGTGAGTGCTGAAGATCCGATACATTCATGAGCCTAATGAGCGGCTGAACCTGTGGGGATGAGTGCTTTGCTGGGCTAAACCTGAATGGTGCACAGGGGGTTGGGGCCGCGTCGCGCACGCGGATAGTTGTGCGGAGGTTGTTCGCAGGTCTCTGGTTGCAGTGGGGTCGTGGACAGATTGTCCCATTTTGTGGCCGTATACAGGTGGTGCAGTGTGTCCGTGGTTTCGCTGCGGCCGGAGATCTGTGAGCAGTGTCTGCGCGGATGTCTGTGTGTGTGACGTGGCCCTTAATCACATCTCAGGTCTGTGTGTGAGTGAAGATGTGCTGATTGACTCACTGTGTTGCAGCTGTGAGTGAGCAGCCTGGATAAGAACCTGCCAGGTGTCTGAGTGAGGAGAGGATGATGGGATTCAGAAGTCCAGACCACTGCCATGTGAGGACGTGCTGGAAGTGATCCGTCCCCGATGGGGGAAGTGATGGGAGCCTGTCAGCTCTATGCCGGTGGCACAAAGATGCGTGCATGCCAGCAAGTGTCCAGGACCGAGGATGGCTCAAGGTCCAGGCGGTCATATGTGTGATGAGGACCGAGGATGGCTCAAGGGCCAGGTGGTCAGATGTGCTGTGTGAGAGATCGAGTACGGCTCAAGAGCCAGGCGGTCACAGCCGACTTTGGGACTGACTGAGTGAGTCATGATATGGTCCCGTTGATCCAGATGTAGTGTCCTAGATCCCGGTGGATCCATAGAGGTCTTGTGTGTACTGAGTGACAGGGTTCCTGTTACTATGTGATGGCTTATGTAAAAATGCCATGTGTGATGACTCATGTGCAATAGGATGGGGAATGATCCCTGTCAGGGTGATAGACGGTGATAGCCGTCTTTAGAACCAGACTGAGGTCTGCAAGGGTCGGTGGGTGACGCCTTGAAGTTCTGGGGAAAACGTATGTGAATGTCCTGTAATGTAATGTCATATGGGAATGTCATATAATGCAATGTAAGGATATGCATATTATATGTGAAAATGGAATACAGTGTTATGGTTTATGTGTTGAAAGCGGTTTATGACAGAAATTAATAAATCCGCTGGTTATGTTACGCTGAAATGTAGTCTCTGCTGTCATTTTCCCCGTGCCAAGCAGGTTCCCCTAGGGCGCTACCTCACACCTCGTAAGAAATGTATAGATTGTTAATAATATTGGGATCACGGGATATTATCTCACTTTGTTGTGTTTCTATAAAACTTTGCATAATGTACTCAAATATTATGGTGTATATTTACTTGCATATGTATACTGTTTATGACATTGTCATTTCATTAGATTTTTCTATTTTTAAAATCTAGATAGCTGTGTGGGAGTGTCCCGTTTATATTATAATTAGGTGTATGTCATGTGACCTCTTTCTGCTAATGAACACTTGGCGAATGCATACACTTCTCATGTAACCTTGAGAAAGTGTACGTTCACGTGAAACGGCGTTGGCTGCCTAGTATAGTGTCTTCCCAGTACATCTTAGGGTACCTTTACATACCGCAATATCTGCTGGGAATCATGATGGCGATATGTCACCCTTAAACTATCGCTGTTAAATTGCTTCCTTTTTGCAGAGTGTAATTGGGGAATTTGGCGGTGATAAATCGCCTGTTGCCTGGTTCCTGATTTCAGAGCACTGCTCCAAGATCAGAGGGAATCATGAAGGCGAGATTCCTGGCTTTTGGCGTGTGATAGGGCGATAGTGATGGAATCTGCGTCAACCAATTGATTTCACCGTAGGCGTGCCACAGCGTGCTGGAGTCCGTGCCCCGTCTGTGATAATTGGTGGTGGCTACTGTGTTCCCATTGGCTGTCAGTTCACAGGGCGCCATATTTGAAGAGCTGTCACTTCAGCACAACACACATCTTCACCTACACAACCATCCACTAAATTAGTAAATTAGTCCATTTACGCGCGCATTGAATAGCGCAAGCTATGTTGGATGCGTGTATTGGAAGTTGCACTGTGTCGACTATACTGCCACACATGACAGTTCAGATGTTGACCTACACACCGCACATGGGTGCCATGGGCAACACACTGCAATCGGCTGTGAATTTAGTGACGCTGATGGCTACATTACACTGCTCCCACTCCATGGACGGCTACCTTGCTAGTGTCCTCAACTTTGGCGGCGCCAGTGTGCGTGGTGACATCATCACATTTGTTTTCATTACTCCCTGCCTGCCAGGTGCCTGCCCCTCCCCTGCACATAGGAGAACAGTCATGGCCACAACACAGCGAGCTGCCACATGGGGTCTGTCTGGCAGAGCTAATGGTTCTGATAGACCTGTGTGAATGTTATGACTACTGGTGTCACCAGCATCAAAGGCACCCACGGCTGCGCAAGCGCAGCATACTGAGGAGGATCCAGCGGGCCCTGCTCCAGAAACTGGGGGTGAAGAGGACCCGCAAGCAGATCCAGAAGAAGATCACAGACCTGAAGCACAAGTCCCCAGGGTGCATTGTGGACATTCGTGGCCGGATTGCCAGGCTGCGTGGTGAGTATGTGGCAAAGCGAAACACACACATGGCAAACTTACTACTCCAAACACTACACAAACATCATGTGTTATTAGGCCATGGCACATAGTGTGACATTAAGCAGCAGGTGGAGCTGTCACCAATGTGCATATGCATGGTGTTCACACTGCTACATTAAGGTGCTGAATACAACCATATGTGTTTGGACTGGCAAAGCCTAAAGTGTGGATAGACCTGTGTGTTGCCCAACATAGCTGTGTAATGGCACCAAAGTAGTGGTCAACATATTCATGCACTTTAGAAGGGTCACATCACACCGGCCTGCACATATGTGCTCAGTCTGACACATAGCATTGCACAACACATTCATCACAATTGGACAAATGGACTACAAGCTGAGTGGTATGTTGTGACCCCATGGTGGCACCACCAGATGCTTACTGTCTGCTGTTGTGTTTTGAGGCATAATACATCTTCTGGTAAAGCAAGGGTATTTCTCAACAAACATATGTGTTGACTGGTGTTGTTTTTTTTCTCAAAAACAGAGTGGCCCCTAATCATAGTGTCGGTGTAGACAAAGTACTTTACGCCTAGCCTTGACCCAGTCATTACATTGATACACAAACAGTACGTGTTTGCTGTATGTTGTGTAGTTCTAATCCGTCTCTTGGCAATATTTCTATTACAGATGATGAAGACTTCCCCCACAGAGGAGGCGCCAAGGGCCCCAATATCACCTGGGACCCCACCATCACCTGTAATTGCAGGGCCAGGAAGCCCAGCTTCCCTTGCGAGCCCACCATCACCCCTCAGTGCGGACTCATCATCTTCCGCACCCCCGGGGACACCACCATCCCCAGACCTTGTGGGGCAACAAAGTCCCCCCACCACTGGGACTCCACCATCACCATGCCAGGAGGGACCTGGAAGTCCACATCCCACTGGGACCATACTATCCCCCTCCAGGGAGGCATCACAAAGGCCATGGCCTTGGGTGATCAACCCAACCCCCGGAAACACCCCCACCCACTGCATCTCCACTTCCTGTGGGCCACAACATCGCCTGCAGCCTGCAGTGGGTGTTATTGGTGGTAAGTCTTGTTAATGGCCTATAAAGTTTCACATATACATTTTTTTTTTTTTGCCCTAACATCACTATGTCACTCATGATGTGTTGTTTTGTCCCGTCATACAGAAGGTGCAAGACCTGGTGGTGATGGTTGGGATGTGAGCCCATCCCCAGCTCCACAACATGGAACCATGGCTGGGTCTCTGCCAAGTAAATGAACAACAAAACAATTATTTCACCCACCCACCCACACCTACACATTTCCCTGAGTAATGTTGTGCTTTTCCAATACATGCCGTCCAACAGTGGCAGACATGCTGCAGGCCCACAATGATGCCCAGCAGCACCTGGCCCACTTGCGGGAAATGATAATGGCATCCCAGCCCACCATTGGCCCTACTCCCCAATTTCCCCCTCAATAATCTTGGCATTTGCCCTTTGGTTGTTGCATGTCCATGTTGGACACGTTTTTTAAACCTTTTGCCATGTTGGCACCCTTATTTGTTAGGCCAAGTTGGCCTCTTTTCTTATAGTGTCCCATATTGGGCAAGTGGGTAGTGTGTATTGGCTACTCCTAAGCTGGCAAAGCCTCTTTGGGGGTTTTTGAAATCTGTAAAAATAATTTAAACCTTTATTAAAGTTTTGAATAGCTAAATCCTGTGTCATCCCTTGTTGCAACACACACAGGGTCACGTTTGGGAGGTTAAATGTGCCCAACCACACTGGGCTACAGAGTTTCAAGAGGTATGCGGTGTGACATGCCAAACATGTGACCATACTGTACCATTTCAAACGCCATGCACCCTTATATAACATCAATGTCTGCCATCTGACACCCACAGTACCAAACACACACACACAAACATACTGGTGAACGTGACACAGATCTGGACGTAGGTCTGGGAAATCATATTTAGGTTTATTTTGTCACCCAAAAATATTAACTTAAATTTTTTTTTAGGCCAATACATGCCTCAAGAAAATGTCCATCAGCCTATATAGTGCATTGCCTAGTAGCATCTTTGGTCTTCCTCCTCCTCTGCTGGCTCAGACAATGGCTCCTCCCCCTCATCCTTGTAAACCCACCTACTGGTGGAGGGTCCAGCTCGGCAGGGCTGTCTTCGTGGGGCAGGTAGAGGATCAGGATTTTGCCGACTCCTCACCATGCGTCTTTGGGGCACAGTGGGCCCGGGGGTGGTTTTCCTTGGGAATGACCAAGAGGCCACCCATCACAGGGACCCATCTACGCCCGCCTCCAGGACACGAAATATGGCCCTCTTGGCGATGTCACGTTGCTCTGGCTCCATGCAGCCCAGCATCTCGCTGGCGACATGCCCGATTCCAGAGCTGGGGGTCCTCTCCCGGTCTAAGAGGATCTGTTTTGCCCAAGTACCCAGCTCTGTGTTCAGTGGGGCAGGTGTGCATCTTCAGCGTATGCCAGAGCTGGGCCCTGGGCCATGAGACCTACCACTGGTCTCAGGCACCGGCTCTCTCGCAGATGTTGATGGGAGAGCCTCACCAGCAGGTGGGTCCTCGTCACTGGAGCCAGGCTCCCGAGGAGCCTGTAAATGAAACAGAAGAAAAAAATACATCAGCCACATGTTGCTATGTCATTACAGCAATTACCACAACCAAACACCCACCACAACATTGAGCCTATCTGACCATGGCTAACACCAAAAGGCACAGTAGCAGGGTTTGGAGAAGACATGGACAAAGAAGTAGACCAGTGCAGTGTACTCACCTGACACTCCACATTGATATGGCAAGTGACCACACATAACACAGCACAATCTGTGGCAACAGCCATGAAAAAACACAAAGAAAAGCACACAGAAGATGTGTGCAAGAAACCCACAATGGTGCCTTCTACATGTGCTGCAAAACCCACATCAGTGCTACCAACAAGCTGTGTACATAGATCACACAACCACAATTACGCACCTCCTGTGACGGGGAAGGGTCTTGGGCTGTGGCCAAAGCTGGTTGCGCCGTCCAGATCTTACTGGGGTCGAGCCGGTTGGTCAGCTCGACCAGGTGCCCGTAGGCCACAGCCCTCACTGCCTTGTCCTGGTATTCAGGCAGGGACACCCGCCACAGGCATTCGTGTTCCTGGTACATGGTGAGGAGCTGCTGCACAAAATCATGACCCCCAGCCTTCTGCAAATAAAACATATAATCGTGTCATGTAAACACATACATGGCCATCTCAGGTCACACCTTACTCTGTGTGGCCAACCCATGTCCAGTACTACAAATTACATGTGTTGTGCTAGTCAGCTTGGGTATGCAGAATTAGTAGTGGTCTTTCCATGTGGACATACATGGGGCATGCAGGACATGGCAGGGGCTATATGTATTGTCGCCCAGTGCTGGGAGAAATGCCAAGGTCTGTAATTGACAAATGGCACACATGGGCTTACCACCAAAATTAACACACACTCATGAGATGAACACATATTTATGTCTAATCATAGTGCTGTAGTATACATTGTCCTGCCAATGATCTACAGGAACATTATGTGTGCTACAGGACACGGAGGGTAGTTACGATGCATAGCCGTCGCAAAATACACTTCTACAGGACACTACATGAAGCTGTACACAAAGCGGCCAAACATCTGGCAACATATGGGTCTGCAGCACACAGAAAATAACTTACAGGAGTGCACAATAGCATGTCCCCCCACTTACCGTCTGTCCAACAGAGTTCTTGTGATGAGACGCTACTAGCACAATGCACATTCAAGTAGGAGCATGGGTGGCGCCCCAGCACCTCCATATTTAAACACAACATGACCAATCAAAAAACCGCACTGGCGCATAATCATTGTTTGCTCCTGCGTACGTCCAGGCGGCTACGTCGATTACAAGACGCCGCTGCTGTCTGATTGGTTGGTTACCATATAAAAAGCGCTCACGACCGAGGTACGCCACGCTTGCTACCCAGAGTCATTAAGTAAGTACTGATGTGCACACATGAACTGTGATATGGCTGTGTTGCGTTTAAAGCAGCTTAGCATTACGGATCGTTATTGTGTAGTGTAGCTGACGCCCAAGTGGTGGGGTATGTAGTTAGTAATGATGGTGTGTTTGTTAGCTCAATTGTGTATGGGCAAATGGATGCATGAGTGTTTTGTCACCCTAAACACACTCCTCATTGACAAGCCATTTTGCATTTGCCATACAGGATCATGTTTGAAGGATGCGTGTGTCTTTAGTTGCGTTGATCATCTGAATTTTGGGCACATAGTACTGTCGTTTACCACACACAATGGGACTTTTCTGGCCATACTGAGATGTGGAGTGGGCCATGTGGCTTCTGCAAATGTCTGCCTCTGAAGATCCAGCATTCTCAACACCTCAGGGATATCTCTTGGACATGATGAGTATTCAATAGTCTGCTGCATGGTCTGATATTTTGTCAATAACACACAAAGGCTGGGGTATGTGTATAATGTAATTGTATAGAGTTGGTAACAACCATGATATGTTAAATGTGACCTAACTATTTTGCCATGGCTTGTGGTCATACCTGAACATTATGGGCAGGTATATGGGGGTGTGCTCATGATGTGTCCATTTTTACAATGGAGATGTATTAGTTGAGGGGGGCCAGGGGTGTAGTGTAACCAGGTTTGCTATATATGTATGTGAGTGGCCATATCAGCACCCTTGGGTAGGATGTTATAAAGTGCCTAGGAGATGTATAGGGAAGGAGGTGGTGGGTATTGGGGATGTGTGATGAAGAGTTTTTGTAGTGATGTTTATTTTCCTCACATTTGCATGGGTTGGTACGTGAGATGATCATGGACCCTGATGGAGATGCTATCGTGGCTCTTGCCTCGGTGGAAGAGGAATTGTGCCTTGAGGATAGATATAAGAGGTTGCGGGCTAGCAGACCACGGCTTGTGTGGGCTCGTGATTGGCTTCTGCAATGGGAGACCCGGAGCCACATGCGGCTGGTCCGTGAGCTGGAGGATCAGAGTCCACATGATTTCAGGAACTATCTCCGTATGTCCGAGGACTCTTTCACATTCCTGTTGGAATGCATAAGGCCATTGATAGCCCAACAGGACATTTTGATGTGTCGAGCTGTGCCACCTGAGGAGCGTTTGGCTGTAACTTTGCAGTTCCTGGCAACAGGTCGTTCAAGGACAGACCTGCAATACACTTCACGTGTGTCACTGTCCCTGCTGAGCCGCCTGATCCCCGAGACGTGTGAGGCCATCTGGAGTAGTCTGCTGCCATCCTACATGCAGTTCCCAACAACCCCTGCTGAATGGATGGATGTTGCCAAAAGGTTTAAGGACCGCTGGCAATTTCCTAACTGCAGAGGTGCATTGGATGGTAAGCACGTGATTATCACTAAACCCCCAAACCTTGTACTATAATTACAAAGGATATTATAGTGTGGTCCCCATGACCCTAGTGGACGCTCACTATGACTTCTTCTACGTGGACGTTGGAATGAACGGGCGTGTCTCTGATTGGGGTGTGTTTGCACACTGCTCCTTGGCCCAAGACCTAAAGATAGGTGGTCTGAACTTGCCCTCAAATGATGAGACAACCCATCATCTCAACTTTGCGTTTGTGGGGGATGAAGCCTTCCCACTTCAGGCTCACCTACTACGGCCATATCCCCAGAGAACGCTTACTTTTGAGCAGCGCATTTTCAATTAAAGGCTATCCGTGTGGTTGAAAATGCGTTCGGGATCATGGCCAATACATTCCGCGTGTTTCATACGCATTTGCATATGAAAGTGGAATCTATTCATGTGGTAGTGCTGGCCTGCTATGTGCTGCATAACTTCCTGCATCGTAGGGATCGGTCATCATACACGCCAGCAAGTTATGTGGATTCCGTGGACCCCACAACAGGGGAGGTCCATCCTGGGGATTGGTATGCTACCGACCATGGTGTGGCGCCACTCCAGCCGCTGAGCCACGGTCTGGGTCAGCAGGATGCCAGGAGCAGCATAAACGCATACCGCTCCTACTTTAATGGCCCTGAGGCAGTGGCCTGGCAGCACCAGCAGGTGTAGGGTGGCTGGTGTTGTGAGGCAGCAACATGATGAGGAGGGTGGAGTTACCAGGGTGGCTGCACCAGGAGGATTCTGCTTCTGTTTGGGTATAGAAATATTAATTACCGTATATACTCGTGTATAAGCTGACCCGTGTATAAGCCGACCCCCCTACTTTTGTCCCAAAAATCTGGAAAAACCTATTGACTTGTGTATAAGCCGAGGGTGGACCCCAGCACAGGTATACAGCCCCCAGCAGTGTGGTATACAGGCCCCCCCCAGTGGTATACAGGCCTCCCCAGTAGTAGTATACAGCAGCCCCAGTGGTAGTATACAGCAGCCCCAGTGGTAGTATATAGCATCCCCAGCAGCCCAGTGGTAGTATATAGCATCCCCAGCAGCCCCAGTGGTAGTATGCAGCAGCCCCAGTGATAGTATATAGGAGCCCCAGCAGCCCCAGTGGTAGGATACAGGAGCCCCAGCAGCCCCAGTGGTAGTATACAGCAGCCCCAGCAGCCCCAGTGGTAGTATACAGCAGCCCCAGCAGCCCCAGTGGTAGTATATAGGAGCCCCAGCAACCCCAGTGGTAGTATACAGGAGCCCCAGCAGCCCCAGTGGTAGTATACAGGAGCCCCAGCAGCCCCAGTGGTAGTATACAGAAGCCCCAGCAGCCCCAGTGGTAGTATACAGCAGCCCCAGTGGTAGTATATAGGAGCCCCAGCAGCCCCAGTGGTAGTATATAGGAGCCCCAGCAGCCCCAGTGGTAGTATATAGCATCCCCAGCAGCCCCAGTGGTAGTATACAGCAGCCCCAGTGGTAGTATATAGGAGCCCCAGCAGCCCCAGTGGTAGTATACAGGAGCCCCAGCAGCCCCAGTGGTAGTATACAGGAGCCCCAGCAGCCCCAGTGGTAGTATACAGCAGCCCCAGCAGCCCCAGTGGTAGTATACAGCAGCCCCAGCAGCCCCAGTGGTAGTATACAGGAGCCCCAGCAGCCCCAGTGGTAGTATACAGCAGCCCCAGTGGTAGTATATAGGAGCCCCAGCATCCCCAGTGGTAGTATACAGCAGCCCCGGCAGCCCCAGCGGTAGTATACAGCAACCCCAGTAATCCAGGGCCCCCCAGCCTTGCTCCGGTCACCTGTAAAGTAAAATATACTTATCACTGTCCCGCTGCCGTCCGCGCCCGCCCGCTGCTGACACCGCGATCCTCCATCTTCATGCGTCTTCTTCCGACTTCCTGTGTTCGGCGCCGGCAATGACGTCATTGCCTGCGACGAACACAGGAAACCGGAAGAAGACGCATGAAGATGGAGGATCACGGTGTCAGCAGCGGGCGGGCGTGGACGGCAGCGGGACAGTGATAAGTATATTTTACTTTACAGGTGACCGGAGCAAGGCTGGGGGGGCCTTGGATTACCGGGGCTGCTGGGGCTGCCGGGGCTGCTGTAGTGACGGGGCTGCTGCCGTCACTGACTCGCGTATAAGCCGAGGGGGTAACTTTTCAGCCCAATTTTTGGGCTGAAAAACTCGGCTTATACGCGAGTATATACGGTAGTTCGTTTTTTTGGGTTCTGTACTGTAAAATATTTGGTTTTGCCCATTATTTCTCATCATGTTGAATTTATTTGTGTGATTTTGACACTTGTGTTTTTTATGTTTTGTGTGTGTTGTTCTACATAATTTTTGTGTGTACAAAAAGAGAAACTAAAAAAAAAAAACAACAAAGTCTCTGTGTCTGTCGTTACTTTGGAATCTATGGCAGTTGCACATAGCTTTATGCTGTGCACAGAGGTATGTGATCCGTAAAATGGCATTGATGGGTCCGTGCAGCATTGTCTGCTGATGTCCAGCCCTTTGGGCCACACTGTATGCTGTGAATGTGTGCAAGCTACAGACGCACACGTAGCCATTGTGTAGTGTAAGCCACTGTCCTGCACAAAACCGCTCCTGTGTGACGCTTTTGTGCCTCGAAAGTATGTCGCAGCAGCCACTATCGACGACACGAGTGTGTATTAATCACAAACTCCGATAGACAATGGTGTCATGTATTAACCAGCCTTTCAGAGCAGGCTGACCAATCATAACGCTATTGCGTTGTCCAATGAGCGTGTTTGGGGCGCGGTGTAAACCAGTCTGGCATGGCTATGTTCTCGCCGCACTGAACATGTACGCCCACATTGTTTTGGGGATTGCGGCGTGTGAAGCGGCAAGGGAAGTCGACCGGATTTGTTCCGCTGTGGGTGAGGCGATTTCCGGGGCAACACATCGCCTTAGGTTGAGGGCGAAATTGCGGCGTGTAATGCCGCCATCGGCGATCTGAGGTGACCATGAAAAATGTGCATGAGCACGTTAGATCACCTCATATCGCCGTCAGATATTGCAGCGTGTAAAGGTATCCTTACTGTATGTATTTATTTCAATAAAGGATAAGAATTATACTGTACCGAGTACCACTATTTTCTATTTTTGGTCTATAAACTAATCATAACACATCCATCAGCATAAGCTTTTTGATAGATTCAAAGTATTACAAGGAACAGGTCAAGCAACCTTTTGAAAATTTAAGCTGAGACTTGGTTGACATGTATCAATGAGACTTTCTAATTCTTTGATACACCTAAATTGTTTTGATGAACTACTGAATAAAAAGGCAGAATCCTATTTATTGAAGAAAATACTTTTTAAGGGATCACTGAAAATAAATCAAAAGAAAAGAAATAACCAGAGAAATAACCAAACAAATGAACTATCTGAAGCCAAAATACTTTCAAATAGAAAAATATTAATGAACTATATACTTTGAGAGACAAAGACTCTAGGACTTTCTCCAAAGACGTACAATAAATATAGAATGTTGCAGTTACTGCCTTAGGGCATAGTCAGAAGTGAAGTACTAGTTGAAAATCCTTGTACTACTCCAATATGAAATCATTCTAAAGTAAAGAAGAAAAAAATAGCAAAACCGGTGCATTACCCCAGGAAATAAAATCATAAATTGTACATTGTGGTACTCGATCATTACAAAGTAGACAGAACCTTTCGGGTAGCCAGTGATATTGGAGATATATTGTTCATAAAGCATAATCACCATTTTACAAGGCAACATCACCCATTATCTGAGGAACAATATGGCACATATCACTTTTTAGTGACAGAGGTTTAACTATAGCTACTATATAATTCTGGATGAAAGAATCATTTTACCAGCAATTTCCAGTGACTTGAAGAAATTTGAGGTCTGCAGAAACCATACAAATCTTGGAAGATTTTGATATAAAAGATTTTGCCTGATTCTGTTTACCTTTTCTTTTCATGTATTAACGTTTGCAGTGCTTTAAATGCATGCGCAGCACTTGTAAATGTGCACTTTCTGCTTTTATCCTTTAATGTGGTATCCTGCAGTGAGGGTTGTATTTATATTCCATATACAATACAAATGAAGACGAAATCATCTGCATAGGCAATCAGCTGACAGAAGACATTTGTATACATTATATATGATTGATGTTTTACAATGATTTGTATGCTGTTTCAGAAATATAAATCATACGTTCTACAGTTTGGCACATCTCAGACATGCACTGTTGCCGTATATCAACATCAATTAAGAATTTATAATATTATAAAGAAAGTTTATATTCTAATAGAAATGGTCTTATTATCTTTGACATTTCATAAGTAGGGATGGGCGAACTATTCAGGTTCCTGATTGCGGTAGCTGTGTTTAAGTAAACCAATAGTTAATACTTACTGGGTTTGCGGTCTCTCTTCCTGGTGTGACGCGTCGCTGCGTCACTTCCAGTCCGCCCCTCATCTTCTTTGTGTACATGATAGGCTATTGGAGCCAGTCATGTGACTTCATCCCAGAAGCCTGGAATTGATACAGCGCTGCGGCACAGCCGAAATGGATAACGCAGACCCGGTAAGTATAAACAGTATGGTCATTAGCCATTTACCATTTGCTTTAACAGAGCAACCCTGGTCACAATCCTGGAGAAAATAGAGCAGTTTGCCCATCCCTACTGCTAAGTACTATTCCTGATTATCAGAAACAAGACAAGGGGTAGGCACCCACCTAGGGCACCTCCATTTGCCTCCATAAGAAGAGTGTAGTTTAAAAAAGAAATAAAAAATGAAAGTTAACATTGCTGAATACCTTTGGTTTCTTGGAACCTTTCTTCAGACAAAGGCGTTCAGCATGTTGATGTCGTGGGGCGCAGGCACAGAAGTGAACAGTGCCAGTGAGTCACTGACACCACTTACAGTGCTCACCACCTGCGTCTCTGCTGTCACTCCTTCCCTGCACTCAATTGTATTCGTGTCTATCAAAATTGGTTTGAGCGCTGCCCAGAAAATGAGCAGAGGAACTGTAGTCAGCCTGCCAGCCCTACCTGTGCCCCAATCAGAATGCAGGCTACTTCCTGCCTGTGCTGCATTGGAGATGAAGTAGGGGATATTGGGCATAATGATGTCACTGCATTGCACCGACCAGCATCCACTGTTGTACTACATAAAAGAATACACAAAGGCTGTGCTGGACAGGAAGCCTTGATAAGGTGAGCATAAAGAATTTGTCTTGTATTATTTTGCAACTGAATGGGGGCTATCAAAAGATAGATTGTGACAGACATCACAAGTGGCTGTGGGGAAAATTATACCTGGACTGTGGTGACATCATATTATATGGGAGGCTGTGGGGAACTTTATACTTAGGCTGTGGTTATATTATAATACATGGGAGCAAAGAGGAACATTACACCTGTGCTGTGGGGGTATTTTATTAAAGAGAATCTGTTAACCAGTTTTTGTTATCTCATCTGAAAAGCAATGTAGGAAAAGAGACTCTGAATCCAAAGATGAGTCACTTAGTTTACTGGGTGCAGGAATTGTGACAATCAGAGTTCTTAGATATAGCATAAAGCATAGCTGAGAAAGCTAACCACACCCACGTCAGGCTCTTTATGTACATAGAAAATTGAAAAAAATTAACTGAATTAAAGTTTTTATACATGTAATGTGTAGGAGTATTTTCACACTAGCCATTAAAAAGCAACACCCAAGGAAAAAGCAAAAATGAGCAAACACCCTAAAATAAGTAAATAATTAGCAATAGTGCAAGTAAACAAAATAGGGTACTTAATTAACATTATTTTGATAAAATAAAAATGTTAATGCCATCCCACCATATCAAGGTGACTGATAACATGACAGTCCTAGCATCCAAATATTTAAAACCCTACCATATGTCTAGTGATGTAAATACTAATAAGGTTTGAGCAGGATCGGGGCCCAACATGGATACCCAACAATGTGAAGCTATATAAACAATTTATTTACAGAGAGTTGCTTATCAGAGGAGGGGCGTGGTTGGAGTAGGTCTCACATACTAGTGTAGCTGATGCAGTCCAAGTAAAGATAAAGGTAATGGTTCTGGGGTTAAAACAATCATTGAAAGTAAACAAGTGCAGTTTGATAAAAGATACATTGCTGAAATCTGTACTTTATGTCCTGAGCATGCTGCCTCAGATTACATATCAAAAACATGCAGACAGATTCGCTTTGAATGGGCGCTTGTGTGGGACATTATACTGGAGGTTATGTAGGACATTATAGCTGGGCTGTGTGGACATCATAATTTATAGGGTGCTCTGGGGGAATATACTGGGGACTGTGTAGACATCACAATATAAAGGGGGTTATATCACCAGAACCATCATCACTACATAAATATATCACCAGTGCCATCAGTAGAACATGAGTACAACATCAAAACAACCATCACTACATGAATAAATTACATCACCTGAACCAATAGCCAAAAAGGAATACATCACCAGAATCATTATGAGCATGTGAATTTGTCATTAGAACCACTATCTCTACAGGATTACAGCATCAGAACCTGTATCAGTTTTGTTGAAAACTGTATTTGTCGCATGACGAAAGCAAAAACTATCATACCTATCTCTTTATCTATAAAAAGGTAGCAATACTAGTGTAAGTAGTCAACAAAGGAGATTTATTAGGGGTCCTGTTACCTTAGTCTCTGACCTATTCCTTTGCTTGGGACCTGAGGGGTGTGGTTGGGCTGCCGTTGGCTTCATCAGCCAAGGACTCCATAATACTTTGTCCCAGCCCTGCTAAATGGTATAAGTTAGAAGTCAGATGAAATATTATGAAAACACATTTTTATTTTTTGTTACAAGCTCCAAATTATACAATGATTGAACGAAGTCATTGTAGAATGTGATGTTTGTAGGCTTAGGTGTCTGGCAGCCAGTAGATTGTAAAGAGTTCATGCAGTGGGGGATGACTACTGTGATAAAACAAGTTCAAAAAGCAGATACAGAGACCCATTGTTACATTGACGTACTAAGGGCCCACCAGCGACATTGATTCTGGGTACCCACTGTTCAGCAAAAATATTACATTACACTTATTCACAAATTTACCTCTTCTTCTATATAATAATAAACTGCAAACTAAACTGAATAAACCAAAACCAAACTCTAGTGACGGTTGAACCTGCCAACATTTAGGTTTGGCAGATCTGGACGGGCTTTTCTTAAACTTGACCCAAACTTGAGTCTGAACCCCGAATCCAGACTATAAAGTTATGAAATTGTGGCTGGGAGGCTGTAAAAAGAAATAAAACATTGATTAAACATCAGCTCATTCTTATCCGGTCCACGCTCTTGTACGTCTGGAGTCGCATACTAACTTCCTGGTTATTCACTGCATGGTAGATGCTAGAATATATAGGCTGTTAGACGCCCATTTTCTGTGACAGTGTCTGTGATTGGCTTTTGTGTTCCTCACCTATTGTGCCTGTGTCTGTGATTGGTTGTCATAGGCAACAAACCTGATGTCATTGTGGTTTAAAAATAAATAATTAAAAATAAAATGATGCAGAGCTTCACTATATTTTTTGATTCTTAGCGCAGATAAAACAGACAACTATGGGATGACACCCCGAGCTGCCTGGCTTTACCTTGGCTTGCAACCAAAAATACAGGGGGAGGCCTGTTATTTTTTTCAATTATTTAAATAATTAATTGAAAAACATGTGGGATTCACCTTACCGGTATTTTTAATTGCCGGATAAGGTTTACCTTCGATTATTTTTATAATTTAATAAATACAGGTGCATCTCAATGAATTATAATATCATCAAAAAGTTATTTATTTCAGTAATTCAATGCATAAAGTGAAGCGCATATATTATATAGAGTCATTACAGAGTGATCTATTTCAAGTGTTTATTTCTGTTAATGGTGATGATTATGGCTTACAGCCAAAGAAAACCCAAAGATCATTATCTCAGAAAATTAAAGTAGGGAAGATGAAGGGTCTGAGAGATAAAATATTTCCTAAATAGGTATCAGAGGCTTGACCTTGTGTGGTTGTGAGAGTCATAACTACTATAAAAGCATATCTCGTAGACTGTGAGCCCTCATGGACAGGGTCCCTGCCCCTCCTGTGCCTGATCGCCTAGATTTAGTGTACTTGTTCTTGTCTCCCTTATCCTCATGTAAAGCGCCATGGAACCTAATGGCGCTATATAAATAAATAATAATAATAATTACGGCTGCTGCAGTGCCCAGAGTGGTGCATATAGAGTAGGGAGGATGAAAGGTTAAAAATTGCACTGCTGTATTCCATGAGACATTCTATTTCATTGAGATGCACCCCATACATTCTAGAATCTACCCCGTGCAGTGAATAACCAGGAAGTTAATGAACGATGATTAATTACTAGATTGTTTATTTTTTCAGCCCTCCCTGGCTGAACCCAAAGCTGAACAGTAACATGGACTTCTCCAGAAAGTCTGTGGTCGGGATTCATGCCTGAACACTAGGTGTTCAGAACAGACTGCAAACTTTACAGTAGTCTTTTACTAGCTTTTGTCTCTAATTCTTAAATTATTCTTCTTCTGCACTCTTTCCCCCATTAACTGGTACTTTGGAGACCTATTTGCTATTGCTCCTTTGGACTTTTCTAAATTGTCAACGCATTACTCCATTAAGATGTCTAACAATATAATGCTATGTTCATCCATCTTTTCTTGTTTCATCTCATCATCTTTATTCTTTTTCCGCTCTGTTTGAATGACTTTACTTTCCAAGACATACCTATGACATGAATTTTAATAAAATTGAAATATAAAATTAGGATTTTAAAGCTTACTCTTTCTAATATACAATATGCTCTCCTGATAGTTTTTACCTAGGCTCATAAAGCTGAGAGGAAGTTCTCCAATATCTTTGCATACTTGAACATCGATCTATAGAGCTGCTCCATATACATTGAAAGAAGTCTTCTCACTACATTTTTGCAAACTTGTTCTCAAATTACAAAAGTATGCCCTTAACTATGCAAAGTAGGAGTATGTAAATTTTCTTGCTTTCCTAATGCGACGCTCACCAGGGCTGTGGGGAACTCAGAACCGACCTGTCAGTTCTTTAGGAGATCACGGTGGTGGTGACCCGGCTCCATGACCCTGGGAATGCAGTAAAGGGGATATTTACAGGGAATGTTCGTGACGCCACCTGTAGTGTTCGGCCAGGGATAGCCGAGGCTGCAGATTAGGACTGCTGGGGCAGATAATGATTCAGCAGGGATGGTATCGCACTACACAGGTGGAGCGGGGCCCCAGGGATAAATGAGACAGTCTATTAGGGTGGTGATGTTCATTGGGGTGCAGAACAGAGGGTGCGGAAAATAAGCAGAGGACACAGAAGGGTGCTGTTACTGCTGCATGTCAAAGGAGCTACAAGTTATGATTATTTGAAAACAGTTTAATGGAGTATTGCACGAAACATTTAAAGCTGCTGCTTTGGCTTGAGGACTTTTATTGGATGATACTGTTTAGACACTTACTTTAGAAGACGCATTTACCCTACATATGCCTAAGCAACTTCACCAATTGTTTGCCTACATCTGTGTATTTGGACCACCTACAAATCCCGCTCAACTTTGGACAAATTTCAAAGAACATCTAATCGAGGATTACTGCTTACATCTTCACAACAAAAGTGGAGATTGTCAAAATTGCCAATCTTATGCCATGCGAGATGTCCAAAATGTCTTACTACTGCATGGAAAAACATTTTCAGACTTTAATTTGCCACAGCCTGCAACTCAAGTTCCACAACTTCCAGAGTATGATGAAGCTTACAAATTATTGTTGGCAACACAAAAAATAAACTCCTTAAATGAGCAACAACGTATTGCATATGATACTATTGTGAGTGCCATAGAAACCAAGCAGATGCAAGGACAAAATGTTTCTTTATTGACGGTCCAGGAGGGAGCAGTAAAACATACCTATATGAAGTTTTAATGCATCACGTTAGAGGGTTGGGAAAAGTCGTCTTGCCATGGTAACCAGGTATTGCAGCAAATCTTTTACGAGGAGGTCGCACTATGCATTCACTTTTTGGGATACCAGTTCCTGTCAATGAAATTTCTGTTTCCAGAATAAAACAAGACACATTTGCTGTAAAACAGTTAAACAACCAAATTTTTTGATACTTGATGAATGCACCATGGCACCCAAATATGCTTTGACCTTAATTGACAGACTTCTGTGTGAAGTAATGACTACAAATGTTGCTGAAAAGAATGAAATTCCATTTGGAGGTAAAGTTTTTGTCATTGGTGGAGATTTTAGGCAATGCCTTCTAGTCATACCAAATGGAACAAGAACAGATGTTATTGAGTCCAGCTTAAAAATGGCTGATCTTTGGAAACAGTTTACTCAACTCAAACTAATTAACAACATGCGATCTTCAGACCCAGAGTACAGCAATTGGCTTCTTAAATTTTGTAACGGTGAACTTAGCAACGAATACAACCTTGGAGAAGTTATTATTGAAATACCAGAAGACATGTTGTGCACTGACTGCATTGTAACTGATGTTTTTGGACAATGCATTGAATTTGATGTGAACGACCAAACCAGTGTTGAGAGGGCCTCTTCCCATGCAATTCTCTGTCCCAAGAACGATGACGTGGCTCTGCTAAATTCCAGTGTGATGAATAGAATGCCTGGAGAGTATAAGCTGTACAACAGTGATGATTCAGTGGATGTAGACAATGAAGATGAACGAGAGCATTATCCAGTTGAATTTTTAAATAGTCTTACATCAGGAATGCCATCCCACTAACTACAACTAAAAGTTGGAACAATTGTAATGTTGCTTCAGAATCTAAATACAAAAAATGATCTATGTAATGGAAGTCGCCTTATTGTTACTGGACTCCATTCCCACGTAATTCAGGCAAGAGTCATCAGTGGATCAGCAAAAGGAGACGAAGTGTTTGTTCCATGCATTGATTTATGTTCTTCGAACACAGGTCTGCCATTTAGTCTTCGGCGTCGACAGTTTCCAGTAAAACCACCTTTTGCCATGACTATAAACAAGTCACAAGGTCAAACTCTACACCGTGTTGGCATATATCTACCGGAGCCAGTTTTTGTTCATGGGCAACTGTACGTTGCATTTTCTAGAGTTAAAATGAGATCCAACGTCAAGGTGCAAGTTCTTGATACCCCATTACAAGGACACTTGCTTACAAATAGTCCAAAGGTTTTCACAAGAAATGTGGTGTACAAAAATATTTTAGGTTGATTGCATTTAACACAACCCTGCAAATTGAATTTTTTGAAAAATACAAGAGAAGTTTTCACTTATTTATGTAATTGGTATGCTGATTACGAAAATCACCTCCATTTTTTTCCATCACGTAAGGATTTTTCGTAAAACCAAGATTGATATTTTTGCTAAAGTCCTATTTAAAAAGGAATTCTGTTGATCAATGGTACATGTAATATCTGGCAACAGTGGTTTTTATCCGTTTAAATTTATGTATAAATATACATAGGCCCCCCTGCTGGCACACAGCCCCCCCATCGGTATATAGAGGCCCCCCTGCTGGAACACAGCTCCCCATCGGTATACAGAGGCCCCCTGCTGGCACACGGCCCCCCTTTGGTATACAGAGGCCCCTGCCTCCGCATTGATCTGTGGCACCATGGCACCTGTTGGGCACCACAGAAATCCTTAGAGCACAAATGGAGTAAGTAACAGCAAAGCAAAACCCACAAACACAACAACACCTTAGAACACCTGGTTTCACCCCGAGCCTCTAGGGGGAGCTCCACTGGTAACTTTGAGCCAGTTCCCCCTATAAAAAGAGTCTTGGAAGGAGAAACCTCAGAGTGTGGTAGACGCTACAAGAGCTGCCAGCCTGTGTGAAACCTCCACCCTATGAGGAACACACTAGGCCCAACCAGCCTGCTAGCAAGTGGAAATCCCTGCAATTGGGATAATAGGAAGAAGGAGAACACCTCTCAGGAACACAGAGTTATTCCGACTCTTTCCATACCAACCGGTTACTGGAACCGAAGCTGTGAGAGCTACCCAGCCACCACAGAGAACCAGCACCATCAACAGAAGGTCTAGCCACCTGTTCCGCCTGATGCACCCATCCACGAGAGCCCAGGAAAGAGTACTGATCCTGCTCAGACCCTTTTACAGTGCCCTCAGTGCTGTTAACCAGGTGAAGCAAGTTCCATTGAACACACTGCCCGATCCGGCTGGATTCCACATCCACCCGACCTTAGCACCAGAACTAGAGAAAGGAAGCCTAACACTGCTTGCTGTGAACCTCCAGAAGTGCCAACTTCACTATCCCGGTCCAAGTGTACCTGATTACCATCCAGTAAAAGTACCTAAAAGAGACTTTGTGTGGTTGTACGTTACTCCTAGATTCAGCGCGCAGCACCCCGCAGCTGCCTCACAACATCTTGCGCAGCTCCCGGCTCCGGGGACTCCCGCTCGTCCTGTGGGGAGCGTTTCATCTCGCTGTATAACATCCCCCGGAGACCCGAACAGCGCTGGTAAAGTTACCAGAACACCCGCAGGTGGCGTCACGAAGACAAATCACCCCTACTGTTCCGCCATTCCCCTATTGATCTGGACCACCGGGCCTACACCACCGCAGCCGCGGTTCCGTGACTGGAGGAGAAACAACGCCCGCTACGTGTACCCCGGCTACGGTGAGTCAGAATTTGGCGTCACGAACAGGATGCGAGCAGGCCCGCTATCACGGGTATTGTGTGCTATTTATTGACTGTAAATATCGAACTATACATTTGGTCCGCCATTGCTGCGCGAAAAGGCGGGAAAAGAAGGGGCGTGACTGTGCAGAGGGCGCGAAGATTGGCCCCACCCCCACGCTCTGACGACTTCCTCCGTACGCAGCAGGAACCGGAAACTCCCGTGGTGCCTCACTCCTCACCGCGAGGCCGACACTTCCGTTTGAAACCGAGGGAAAGGCTACGCTTAACTAAGGGGGAGCAACCATGAGTAACCCGGCTCCCGATCACGCGGTGCCCCCGCTAAACCAAGCGGTACCTCAAAACATACATCTTGATGGACAGCAACCAGTCGGCGGTATGCCACCGCAACCCGCTCCGATTATGCCGATGTCTCTACCCTACGTTCCTAGTGCGACCTGGTTACCTAAGTACAGAGGTGTACCCAGTACCTTGGAGAACTTCCAGAGGAAGATATGCCAGACGCTGGACATGTACCTGATGACCGGTAAGCAAAGAGCTTCAGTTGTTATGGGACAGTTAACCGATGCAGCCGAACTGCAGAGCCGCAGCTGGCCTGTAGAAACTCAGGAATCTGTGGAGCAGATATTCGCTAGATTAGCCCGGGTCTTTGAGCGCCATACCGAGGCCGAATTAAGACTGTCATTCTATCGTTGCAACCAAGGGGCACAAGAAAGTGTCCTTGATTATTCACTGCGCTTGCAAGAAGCGTTCAGACTGTTAAAACAAGTTGATCCTGATGGTGTCCGAGATGAGAACAAAGCGTTAATTGGACAATTTATTGTGGGCCTTAAACTATCTGAGGATAGAAAGCAAGCAAGCTGGTGGTCCATACAAAATCCAGGCGCAGAGTTTGACACCCTGAGAGACTTAACAGTTTGGGGACAACGACTTGCTGAAGTACCTGATCCCGCTTCACAGCAGCAGCAGCAGTACACTGACACCCCTTCCGAGCCGGCAGCAACATCTCCAACCCCCGCGATTCAGTCCAGTGCACAGACTATAACACCTGACCGGTTTGATCAACTGTGTGCTAATGTCGAGCAGCTGATGAAAGACGTGGCCAAGCTACAAGCTGGGAGAAGACCCAAGACAGATGCAAGACCATCGGACAAGATTCAACTCGCCGACAGTCCCGACGACGTCCCGTGGATGAGGAGAAAGACACAGCCGTCGCGAGGAAAACCTGCAGACCGCCGCAGTCCTGACAGACGCCGCAACAGTCAGCAGAACGACTTAGGAGGACGCAACCTGCAATCCCGTCCTTTAAACGAGCGACCCCTGGGCGAGAAGGGCCAACCCCAGGAGTAGACTGTCCAGGCCCTACGTCCAGCTGGGAACACAAGTATGTGGGAGACTGTCCATACTTACCAATCGTCATTGATGGCATCGCTATCTCCGCCTTGATAGACACTGGATCCCAGGTGACATCCATCCCCAGCACCCTTTACAAGCAGTTCTGGCCAGATGTTAAGCTAGAACCCCTAAATCCAGAGATGAACCTTGAAGCCACTAATGGTATACCGGTTACCATAGAGGGACAGTGGGAAGCTACAGTAAAGGTGGGGAGGGTGCAGTTGAAAAACCAGGGTATCTTAGTGGTCCAGGATAAGCCTAACCACAAGGATCCATATGTCATATTGGGTTCCAATGTCATGATCAAATGCCTCGATGAAGTGTTGTTTTTACTCCAACAGAGTGCTGAAGTCGGTAAACCCAGAGAAAAGAGGGCTATCCAAAAACAGATCAGAGCTCTGGTGTATCAACAACAGGTAACCTTGTCAAATGGTGAAATTGGCAGAGTAAGGGTCACAGATCCCATTCCAATTGTGGTACCACCCAGAAGTGAAATGATGATCTGGTGTCGAGCAGCCATAGGCCTCAGAGGGCAGGACTACCAAGCTGTAGTAGAACCTGTAATGTCTGATAGTAGTCCTACGCTCTTGACAGCCAGATGGTTAGTCGACGTAAGAAAGGGGAGAGTCCCCGTACGCATATTAAATTATGGTGATGACGAAGTCAAACTGCCAAGATATGCAACTGTCGCAAAATTGTACCAAGTAAAAGATGATGCTGTGATTGATGTAAAATTCTCAAACCAAACAGTGACTGACGAACCCCCTCACTCCAAAGATCAGTTAGAGAAATGGTGTCAAAACCTCAGTGTAGGAACTGACAATACACCTTCTCACCAGAAAAATGGGGTATACCGGGTGGTTCGGGAGTATGAGCAAGTGTTCAGCAAACACCCACTTGACTTTGGGAGGATTAAAGGGGTACAACATCATATCCCCACAAACAACCATGCACCTATCAAAGAAAGGTACAGGCCTATACCACCCACTCACTACCAGAAAGCAAAAGAGATGCTTCAGGACATGAAAAATGCAGGAGTCATTAGGGATAGCTGTAGTCCCTGGGCTGCACCACTAGTCCTGGTTAAAAAGAAAGATGGTAGTATGAGGATGTGCGTAGACTATAGGCAAATCAACAAAGTCACACACAAGGATGCATACCCGTTACCACGCATAGAAGAGTCACTAGCTGCACTCAAATCTGCCAACTACTTCTCCACATTAGATCTTACTAGTGGGTACTGGCAGGTTGCCGTTGCAGAGGAGGATCGTGAGAAGACAGCCTTCACTACTCCTATGGGCTTATGCGAATTCAACAGTATGCCATTCGGTTTGTGCAATGCCCCAGGAACATTTCAGAGACTTATGGAGTGTTGTTTGGGCCACAAGAATTTTGAGACTGTCTTGATATACCTTGATGATGTCATTGTCTACTCCCAGACCTATGAAGACCACCTGCAACACCTGAGTGAAGTGTTTGAGTCACTGTCCAAGTACGGGATGAAACTGAAACCGTCCAAGTGCCACCTGCTGAAACCCAAGGTCCAATACCTAGGACATGTGGTCAGCGCCGAAGGCGTAGCACCGGATCCGGATAAGGTCACCGTCATCAAGGACTGGCCAGCACCAATCAACCACAAAGAGGTACGTCAATTTCTAGGACTGGTCGGGTACTACCGACGCTTCATCAAAGGCTATACCAAGATAGCTGCCCCCATGCAAGATCTCCTAGTAGGTCAATCCAAAAACGGCAAGATCAGGGGACCCCCATTCCACTGGGGCCCAGAGCAGGACAAATCCTTCCAAACGCTGAAAGATGCTTTAACTGGAGAAGAAATCCTGGCCTACCCTGACTACAATCTACCATTTTTACTTTACACAGACGCAAGCAATGAAGGTTTAGGAGCAGTCCTATCTCAACGTCAGCAGGGCAAGGAGAAGGTGATAGCCTACGCCAGCAGAAAGCTCCGTCCCACCGAGAGGAACCCGGAGAATTACAGTTCCTTCAAGCTGGAGTTCCTGGCCCTGGTCTGGGCGATCACAGAGCGTTTCAAACATTACCTGGCCTCCACCCCATTCACAGCTTTCACAGACAACAATCCTCTAACGCACTTAGAGACAGCAAAGTTGGGAGCCCTAGAACAGCGTTGGGTAGCAAGACTCGCTAACTACGACTTCACTGTAAAGTACCGGGCAGGTCACAAAAATGGCAATGCTGATGCCCTGTCCCGAATGCCTCATCTTCCTGAAGAGGGAGAAGACATAGATGACCTGGAAGAGATTGAACTACCTGCTTTCCACCGTTCGGGTACAGCAACATGTCATCAGAGAAACCAGACACGTGTAGAGAGAACCGTGAACCCGTTACCTCACCATGACTGGAAGGAGGCTCAGGCCAACGACCCAGATGTCAGCCTGGTAAGGGATCTGATCACTCAAGAACACGCCAACATGGACTCTGATGCCTCATCGAATGCTAAACGCCTGTGGAAGGAGAAAGGAAGGTTGTTCGTCTACCAAGGTAAACTATGCAGAAGATACCTCAATCCAAGAACCCATGAACTCATCTGGCAGATTGTAGTTTCCAAGACTGAAGTCCAAATGATTCTTGAAGCATACCATGATGATGCCAGACACTTTGGATGGAAGAAGCTGGAGAGACTCCTGAAGGATCGGTTCTACTGTGTCGGTATGCGAGGCTCAATTGACAAATGGTGTAAAAACTGTGGACCATGTCACCTTCGAAGGAAAGACCACCTAACTCAGAAAGCTCCGTTGCAGCCAATTTTTACCACCAAACCTCTTGAAATAGTTGCTCTCGACCACGTGAAGCTTACCCCAAGTCGAACCAGGTATACTTACGCTCTCACCATCGTTGATCACTACTCAAGATTCCTGGTAGTCGTCCCAGTTAAGGATTTAACTGCTGAGGTAGCAGCCAAAGCGTTCCAGAGTTACTTCTGTCGCCCCCATGGGTATCCAGACCAAGTCTTAACTGACCAAGGGCCAGCCTTCGAATCAGCTCTGTTCCAAGAATTCTTAGGGCTGTATGGGTGTAAGAAAATCCGCACAACACCTTATCATCCCCAGACGAATGGTTTATGTGAGAAGATGAACCACATAGTCATTGACATGCTCAAGACCTTACCAGTTGAAGAGAGAAATCAATGGCCAGAGAAACTTCCAGATCTCGTGGACATCTACAACCACATACCTGTCAGTTCGACAAACTATACACCTGCTTACTTGATGCGAGCAAGACCAGGTAAACTGCCTATTGATTTGCAGATGGGAACCATCGAACCCACAGAAGACTCTTCTGATGAAGACTGGGTCAGCCAACGCCAAGAAAAGTACAGGAAAGTACAAGAAAGTGTTGAAAGAAACCTAGAAATCAGTAGAACCAAACAAGAAAAAGACTTCAACAAGCACGCCTCAGCTGAACCGCTAGCTATAGGTGATGTAGTGCTAAAAAGAAAGCGAAAAACCAACAAATTGGATAACAGTTGGGAATACATACCCTACACCGTTATGCCGTCACACTATGACAACTCAAAAACTTGTGTTATTAGTAAAGACAATGGGAATACTATTGCAACTGTTTCAAGGGATCATTTGAAGAAATGTCCGCCACAGTTAATCCCACAAGCAACCAGTTACCCTACAGTAACTAAAGATGAAGAAACCAAAGAAAATCTCGTCCTTACAGAAATTGGATACTTACCAGCTGATTGGCCACAAATAGGTGAAGCATTCCTCATACCAGTTATGCATTTCTACCAACCTGTTGAAGATCAGCAACCAAATCCAATCCAACAAGTCCAACAAGAAGAAGTCCAAATGCAAGAATTGCAGCCTGTTATATTGGAACCTGAGATTCCTGTAATCGGTCAACCTGCTAGTCCCACAGTAAGAGAAGCTATTCCTAATCAACTACCTACAGAGGTTAGTCCAGTTGATAGACTCCGCACTTACTATGGTCTACCAAAAAGCAGACATAGAGAGTCAAGAACCACTTCGTACACTACACCAACAGCTTTGGAAACACCCACACTACGCAGATCCCCACGTAGTACATTAGGCCAACCCCCACATAAAGTAGGAGAATGGGTTTAAAAATGTAGTGGAAAATGTACCTGTAAGTGTTGTAAATAGTTAACCAGTTTTCAAAACCTGTAAAAAGTAGTGTACAGAAGGGTGGAGGAACTGGGCTCTGTCCCAAGTATATCAAGTTGGGGACAGAAAGCGCCTGGTAAGGTATAGAAAGGTAGTACCGGCCTCCCAAGCAGAGACACCCGTAGGGAATGTATAAAGTTACCGTGTATCCCTGGACTTTACCTTTTTCCCTTTTCAAAAACTTTGGACAATCGTCACAGGACTTGTGTGACCACTAACTTTACCTTTTTCCAGCCTGCGGCAGATGGACTAGTGCCGTACGGACTGCTTTTTATATATTTCACTTCCTTTTCAGTGATTTTTGTGTTTTCTTTAAGACTCTGTAAATTGAATGTTTATAAAATGCTTAGTGTTAAGTTGTAAAAAGAACTTTTTGCTCAGCCGGGAGAACTGAGGTTAACTAAGGGGGAATGTGGCACCCTGGCACCTGTTGGGCACCACAGAAATCCTTAGAGCACAAATGGAGTAAGTAACAGCAAAGCAAAACCCACAAACACAACAACACCTTAGAACACCTGGTTTCACCCCGAGCCTCTAGGGGAGCTCCACTGGTGACTTTGAGCCAGTTCCCTCTATAAAAAGAGTCTTGGAGGGAGAAACTTCAGAGTGTGGTAGACGCTACAAGAGCTGCCAGCCTGTGTGAAACCTCCACCCTATGAGGAACACACTAGGCCCAACCAGCCTGCTAGCAAGTGGAAATCCCTGCAATTGGGATAATAGGAAGAAGGAGAACACCTCTCAGGAACACAGAGTTATTCCGACTCTTTCCATACCAACCGGTTACTGGAACCGAAGCTGTGAGAACTACCCAGCCACCACAGAGAACCAGCACCATCAACAGGAGGTCTAGCCACCTGTTCCGCCTGATGCACCAATCCACGAGAGCCCAGGGAAGAGTACTGATCCTGCTCAGACCCTTTTACAGTGCCCTCAGTGCTGTTAACCAGGTGAAGCAAGTTCCATTGAACACACTGCCCGGTCCGGCTGGATTCCACATCCACCCGACCTTAGCACCAGAACTAGAGAAAGGAAGCATAACACTGCTTGCTGTGAACCTCCAGAAGTGCCAACTTCACTATCCCGGTCCGAGTGTACCTGATTACCATCCAGTAAAAGTACCTAAAAGAGACTTTGTGTGGTTGTACGTTACTCCTGGATTCAGCGCGCAGCACCCCGCAGCTGCCTCACAACATCTTGCGCAGCTCCCGGCTCCGGGGACTCCCGCTCGTCCTGTGGGGAGCGTTCCATCTCGCTGTATAACATCCCCCGGAGACCCGAACAGCGCTGGTAAAGTTACCAGAACACCCGCAGGTGGCGTCACGAAGACAAATTACCCCTACCGTTCCGCCATTCCCCTATTGATCTGGACCACCGGGCCTACACCACCGCAGGCGTGGTTCCGTGACTGGAGGAGAAACAACGCCCGCTACGTGTACCCCCGGCTACGGTGAGTCCGATCTCACCCTCCGATGTCCGCAGGCACGATAGATAGATAAAACAAGCACAGAGAGATGATAAATAAATATAGCATACTTAGACGATAGACACATAGGTAGATGATAGATAGATATTGTATATTCATTGCATTATTCTTAAATCTTCATAAATAAACTACATACATATTCTAGAATACCCGATGCGTTTGGGCCTCCATCTAGTTATATATACAGCCAGCATGTATTAGGGGCCCACTGATACTCTTTTGTCTGTGGTCCACAAAATCCTGGAGCCAGCCCTGGCCATATATACATTGTTTGAATAATATTAAATTGTCAAATTATAGCTGTATGACTGTTCTGTATACAGACTGATGCAATATTGAAAAGTTGTGTTCAAATTGAATGCAAGAGTCTGTATATACTGTATACAAAATTCTGGAAGTTTTTTCCCTATTTTACTCAGCTTTATCTTCATATTAACTCAAGTCAAATTCTCTCTTCTAGCATTGTAACTCTTTATTTTACCCAATCTATCCTGAATGCTGCAACAGGCTGTATCTTTTCATTCAATTATCATAAGTTGCTGGTTGTGAAATTCAGTGCATGGCCTCTAATAACTTACAACTATCAAGATCTTATACGCCCTACTAGCAGTTTGTCAGTTACAGTCCTTGAAACATCATAATAGTTTCTATGAAAAGTCTGCACGCTGTAGAAGATTGGTGAGTGCGGTCTATTTACTTTTGAACTGTTTCTATGAAATCACACTTAAGACCTCTGTGTTTTGCAAATTCTGTAGAATCTATGGTAGAGAATAGTGTCAGGTTTTAACTACCCACCCTCCAGATTTAGTCAGTAATGATAAACGAGCATGTTCACCACTGCTCTATACTTGATCAATCATCGGGGCTGTTGGATACGCTCGGCATTTGATAACGTATTGCCGGTGCTCAGATGTGTTGTTAGTAAACAATCTGACTCAAAGAGCCAGCTCCCTTCAGTGAACTATGGTGACTGGAGCCCCAGTGAGAGCCGCTTGCAGTCATTGTATGACTCTCACTAGGGATGAAAGCAACATGTTCAGGATACTGAGTGTGGAAAAAAAACGCTTCCCAGAAATGCTCTGTTTTTGAATGGTTGTACAAGTGCATCTCAATGAATTAGAATATCATCAAAATGTTAATTTTTTTTCAATAATTCAATACAAAAAGTGAAACACATACAGTGCCTTGTGAAAGTATTCGGTCCCATTGAACTTTTCAACCTTTTGCTACATTTCAGGCTTCAAACAAAAAGATATAAATTCTAATTTTTTGTGAAGAATCAACAAGTGGGACACAATTGTGGGTTAATGTTCCACAGTAACAACACTAAAGGTACCTTTACATGCCGCAACTATCACTGGCGATCGGTAGCAACCGAACGTGCGCAAGCACGTTTTTAACGGTTGCTAACGATCGCCGATGCCGCATGTACACGCCGCAATTGCACCCTCAACCTAAGGGAACATGGTTCCCTGGAAGTTGAAACAGATCCTGCGGGAAACATCCAGTTGAATCCCGTCGCCGCTTCACACGCCGCAATCAATAGGGGAATGTGGGCGTACATGTTCTGCGGCGCCAAAACATAGGCCTGACAGACTTGTGTATTCCGTGACACTAACACGCTGATTGGACAACGCAATAGCGTCATGATTGGCCAGCCTGCGCAGGAAGGCTTGCTAATACATGATGCCATTCCAATTGTGTAGTGTGAATGGACAGCTCTTCAAATATGGCGCCCTGTGCAGGGACAGCCAATGGTAACACAGTAGCCCCCACCAATCATCGCTGATGGGGCGCAGTATCCAGCACGCTGTGGCATGCCTCTGGGAAAACACTAGGTGACGCAGATTCCATCCCTATCGCCCGTTTACACGCCAATACCAGGGCAATTCACCATTTGGGTTGCCTCTGATTTTAGAACAATGCTCTGAAACCGCAACCCAGAGCAACTTCAAAAATCCCGATCACTTTCCCAAATTACACGCCGCAACTTCGTTGCAATTTCAAGGCAACCGTCACAAAAATCCCGATTGCCTGGCAGTTGCTACACCGCGGTTGAGGCGTGTAAATGTGCCTTAAGGGTTAACTCCCCACACAATCCACAACACTACACTAGCGCCTCCAGGCTAAAAGGGGGAGCTAAAGCTGCTTCCCTATATATTCTGGTGCAGAGGAAGTGGCAGTTTAGTTCAGTTCTTGAGAGGACTGAGGGAAAGGACCTGGGTATAAAAGGGCTACGTTAGGCCCAACCCACGGTCCACTGTCCACTTCCAGGCCAGCCAGGATCTGAGGAATAGGAGAAGCAGAGGAACACACCCGGGACACGGAGTTACCCTAAACTCACCCCGGTGAAGCGCAAAGACCGGATACTGGATCCGCAATTGTGCCTGACACAAGCAGCACAGAAAACACCGGATAAGTGAAGATTATATATCTTCACTGTACCACAGCGAAGCAACACGGCGGGGTCAGAGACACAAAGATAATACTCAAGTTGCCTAGTAAGTTTGGTACCAGTGAGGAGAGACAGGGCCAGCAGCCTAGCTAAAGCGGCAGCAGGGCCACACACACAGCGCAGGAGTAGTAAAGACTTGGAAAACTACAAAACTGTGAGTCTGTGTGATCCTTGCACTCGAGCCCTACTCTCCCTCACCAACTTTTATCACCTCTACCACTACTCCTACCCTGCATCATCCATAGACTATCATCATCACTGCCCTGGGGACCCAGGCTCTGCCCGTGGCGAGCCGTTACGTCACCGGCTGCCAAACATCATCCCCGGAGGTTCTGCAGCAGCGGTGGTCACCCTGACCACATACCACGGGTGGTCTCAAGACTATATCCCCTGACCCAATACTTGGGGGCCCGGGATACGATCTGGTGCAAGACCATTGTAATTTCCCGTGATACCCCGGTCCGGTACCGAGTACCCCGTCCCTGTGGGCTCCACACAATCGTGAAGTAGAATGAAATTTATTGCATATTTTAAACTTTTTTAACAAATAAAAAACTGAAAAGTGGGCCGTGCAATATTATTCGGCCCCTTTACTTTCAGTGCAGCAAACTCACTCCAGAAGTTGAGTAAGATCTCTGAATGATCCAATATTGTCCAAAATGACTGGTAATGATAAATAGAAGCCACCTGTGTGTAATCAAGTCTCCGTATAAATGCACCTGCTCTGTGATAGTCTCAGGGTTCTGTTTTAATTGCAGAGAGCATCACAAAAACCAAGGAACACATCAGGCAGGTCCGAGATACTGTTGTGACAAAGTTTAAAACTGGATTTGGATGCAAAAAGATTTCCCAAGTTTTAAACATCTCAATGAGCACTGTGCAAGTGATCATATTGAAATGGAAGGAGTAGCAGACCACTGCAAATCTACCAAGACCCAGCAGTCCCCCTAAACTTTCATCTCGAACAAGAAGAAGACTGATCAGAGATGCAGCCAAAAGGCCCATGATCACTCTGGATGAACTGCAGAGATCTACAGCTGAGGTGGGAGAGTCTGTCCATAGGACAACAATCAGTCGCACACTGCACAAATCTGACCTTTATCGAAGAGTGGGAAGAAGAAAGCCATTTCTCAAAGATATCCATAAAAAGTCTTGTTTGAAGTTTGCCACAAGCCACCTGGGAGACACACCAAACATGTGGAATAAGGTGCTCTGGTCAGATGAAACCAAAATCAAACTTTTTGGGCAAAATGCAAAACAATATGTTTGGCGTAAAAGCAACACAGCTCATCACCCTCAAAACACCATCCCCACTGTCACACATGGTGGTGGCAACATCATGGTTTGGGCAGGGACAGGGAAGATGGTTAAAATTGATGGGAAGATGGATAGAGCCAAATACAGGACCATTTTAGCAGAAAACCTGTTGGAGTCTGCAAAAGACCTGAGACTTGGACGGAGATTTATCTTCCAACAAGACAATGATCTCAAACATAAAGCAAAATCTATAATGGAATGGTTCAAAAATAAACATATCCAGGTGTTAGAATGGCCAAGTCACAGTCCAGACCTGAATCCAATCGAGAATCTGTGGAAAGAGCTGAAAACTGCTGTTCATAAACGCTCTCCATCCAACCTCACTGAGCTCGAGCTGTTTTGCAAGGAAGAACGGGCAAGAATTTCAGTCTCTTGATGTGCAAAACTGATAGAGACATACCACAAGCGACTTGCAGCTGTAATCGCAGCAAAAAATGGCGCTACAAAGTATTAACTCAAGGGGGCCAAATAATATTGTACGCCCCACTTTTCAGTTTTTTATTTGTTAAAAAAGTTTAAAATATGCAATAAATTTTGTTCCACTTCATGATTGTGTCCCACTTGTTGATTCTTCACAAAAAAAAAAATAGAATTTATATCTTTATTTTTGAAGGCTGAAATGTGGCAAAAGTTTGAAAAGTACAAGGGGGCCGAATACTTTCTCAAGGCACTGTATCTGTAGGGTCATTACAAACAGAGTGATCTATTTCAAGCGTTTAATCTGTAAATGTTGATGATGATGGTTTACAACCAATGAAAACCCCAAGGTCATTATCTCTTAAAATTAAAGTAGGGAGAATGAAGGGTTAAAAATGCACTTCCCTATTCCACGGAACATCAAAGGGTGAATATAATGTTAAATTATTAGTCAACGTGTTACGTGTTTCAGGGCTCCCTGAAATGTCCTGAAACATGACAATATGATATTGATTTGTCCTGAGGAAGGAGCCTGAAACACGTTGCCTAATAAACCAATATTGTATTCACCCTTTGATGTCTTGTGGATTACAGTTGCATGGTTTTTAACCCTTCATTCTTCCTACTCTATATGCACCATGCTGAGGACTGCAACAGCCGTGATATGCTTTTTTAGTAGTTGTGACTCTCACAACCACACAAGGTGAAACCTCTGATACCTATTTAGGTAATAATTTATCTCTCAGACCCTTCATACTCTTTACTTTAATTTTCTGAGATAATGACCTGTGGGTTTTCATTGGCTGTAAGCCCTAATCAGCAACATTAACATAAACAATTGAAATGGATCACTGTTAGTAATGACTCTGTATATGCGTTTCACTTTATGTATTGAATTACTGAATTAAATAAAAGTTTTGATGATATTCTAATTCATTGAGATGCACTTGTATATGGATGGAGAATCGGACTGCCCATCACTAATTGAGTTCCATTATACTTGTTACTCAAGCCGAGCCTGACAGTGTCTGACCTGCTCGATTAGAAAACTGAGCACTCAAGCATTGTACTGCTTGCTCATCATTACTTGTCAGCTATCTCCTTAAAACAGTGTACAAGGTAAAAGCTTTTAATAAATGATAGGAGATTGCAAAGATGAAAATGCTCATGAATAGTGATGGGTGAACCCGCCGATGTTCGGGTTCAACGAACTCGCCCGAACCTTTTTTTTAAAGTTCGGGTTTGTGGCCGAAAGTGGCTCGAACTTGAGTCGAAACCCTGTAAAAGGCTGTAAAAGAAAGAAGATAGTTATTAAACAGCATTATACTTTCCAGCGTTCACCCACTTGTACTTCTGTGGCCGCTTATTAACTTCCTGGATATTCACTGCAGAGGAAAAAGTGATACTGGCTCTACAGAAGTATTGTAGGGTGCTCAGTAAAATTCGTAGTATATTGCAAGGGTATACTGGCACACCAATGACCGGAATAAAAGTTCAAAACACAGTCCTTTGTGATTCTTATTTATTTATTGAGGAATTATTTTTCTCAAGCATGAATGATGTTTCGACTATTCCGCCATAATCTTTTTCAAATTTTTCAGCTTAAATAAGTAGTAACAAAAGACACAGTCAAATGACCATAATGCACAAAAAAAATGTTTAACAGTCTCAAAGATACATAAAGAAAAAGAATATATGTATCAAATATTGATTTTCTCATTAACAAGACACAAAAAATAATTTATTGAGATAAGCAAAAAGAAAAAATGTGCGCTTTTTAAAGGATGTTATAACTCCATAGTTTGCAAAATAAGTGTATCTTAAAGAAAAATGACCATCAAACGCTGTATGATGATTGTTATCGCAGGACAAAGTGTAATGAAATTTAAGATAAAAGTAGATATCAGTGATTAATATATAGGGCACGAATGTATTATCTAACAGTGGAAGTACCGCGCAAAAGTAATCATTAGGAAAAGGTACATATGGAAAGAAAGTTGACCAGGAATATAGAACAAAGAGTAAAAATTCAGGTCAAGAGAATAGACTTTAGTATCATGAAGAAAAATAATCCAGTTAGTAGAGCCATATAGTGAGGTTCCATATAGTGGAGTATATATTACCTGTTCTAATTTAACATTCAGGAGAACCTGGAGAGTGGCGTCCCTTAGAAACTAGAGTGAAGCTAAGAAAAAGCACTGTGATTCAAAGCTGACTTTGTTAAATGTGCATAAGATAAGGAAAAGAGAAATACATGCATTGTATGTATATCTGAAAGGATAAGCTATGACGAAAATGAAGAAATCCTTGTCCAAAAGAATTGTAAATTAGACTCCATGTATGACAAAAATGTGGTGAAAACAACACAACAGTCACATTACCTTAAAGGGCAATAATGTACTATAAGGAAGGCCAGAAACCTGACAATGAAGAAGCAAATCAGAATCTTTAGTGAAGAAAATAAGTAACAGGTTATGTGAGAAAGAATCCCCATGGTGGTACTTACTGGCAGCCTGTGTGCAGGTATAAGGTGACCGTGTGTAATGAAAAAAAAGTTTATATAGTATCCCTAATTGGCAATTGGCTGGAGCACGGACCTCTCGCTCTCGCTGGTGGAATACTGAAAGTGGAATTGCATACCAGTTACGGCCAGTGGAATGCAATGCAGAACTTGTGTGGAACGCAAGCTCGCGCATGTACTTTGTGATGTCAGCGCATGCCCATTAATGAAGCGGCTTCTATGTTGGAAGAATGCAAGAATAAACCTAGCGGTAGGGACTATCTGGTGCTTAGGATGAATTTGATTGAAAGATCAAATTGTCACTTCCATGAGGAAGTTGAAAACTCTGATGCCACCCAATAAGGGTAGCAATCCTTGAAGTCACAATCGAATCTTTAATAAGCCTTTTTCCACTTCCTCATGTCTGGGGCCACAAGGGAATGGGGTACTCAGGTCTCAGGTGGTCAGTTGCGGGAGATGTCACGGGTGGTTCGTGCCTGAGCCTGTGCCCTTGGGTGACAAAAAAAAGGGGTGTATTTACAGGGATAGGGATTGTCAGTCGTGACGCCACCTGTAGATTCCGGTGAGGGCACCGGCGCTACTTGGGTCTTCGGGGTGATGGGCGGCAGCAAGATGGAGTGGCTCCCTATAGGAGGAGCAGGGTCCCCGGGGCTAAGGGTTGTGATGGTGGAATAGGGCAGCACAGTCATTTCTGTACAGAGTAGGGGTAGGGGAGCGCAGTTGTTTCTGTACAGGGTTGAAGTAGGGGAGCGCAGTCAGTGCGATGCAGGATGAGTGGAAGGAGGGACACGCACAAGTTAAAGTCTTTTGGTACCTTTACTGATGACTGGTTACAGGTACACACGTGTGGAGTGAAGGAAAACACCTTGGGATCTCCACAGCGAGAAGGATTGTAGGCCTTCTTATTTAGCTTTCCTGTTCTGAGTCTGGCAGGTATGGAACCTAACCAAACCGTTACTTCTCTCTCTCCACACCTGGGTTGCTGCACTGAGGGCTCTCTCTTGGGCCACCGCCGTCTCTCTCCATGGTCCCTGGCTCTCAACTGTTGGTGCTGCGGGTGTCCGGGAAGCTAAGCCTCCTCAGGATTCTGGTTTCCCTGCTGGGTCTATCTCCTCTGTCCCCTGCAGACTCGGACTCCAGTGACCGGTACTCTGGTGGGGTGAGCCGGTATGGCTCCTCTGCCCCCAGTAACATGTTTCTCGCCTCTGCCTTCGATTCCTACTCTGTGAGTCCTCCCACTGACTCTGGTGTGTACTGATCTGGGCCTAGCACAGCTCCGGTACCAGTTGAGCTCACTAGTCTCTGAGCTCCTGCAGCTCTTCTAGCGTCTGCACACACTCACTGTCTGAATCCGCCCCCAGGACCTGTATTTATAGGGGGAACTGGCTTAAGGCAACCAGTTGGGCCCCCCCTACAGGCCTGGGGTGGAAGGTGTTGGGTGTAAGTGGGTTACTCGCTGTGGGAAATCCTTCAGTGTCCTAGAGAAGCCTGTGGTTACCTGGTACAGGGTGCCACACTCACCGAAGTGACAATTTGCATATTTACCAGAGGAGCATTGTGGCTATAAGACTCCTTATCAGCTTATCTCTCTCCTTATGGTGGTAGGTAGATTTTTCCCCATAAGGTAGAAAGCTAGTTCCCCAGACCTCATCTTAGCCTCTAATAGAGCCAGATCAGAACTCCCACACATTGCACTGATGAGGGGCAATCACCCTGAAATGTAGCGTCTGCAGTTTTGGGTTCTGATCTGGCACAAATCCTAAGCCATATTAAAAGGCTTGTTAAGGAGTTGATTATGACTTCAAGGATTGCTACCCTTATTGTTTGGCATCAGAGTTTTCCACTTCCTCACTGAAGTGACAATTTGCATATGTCCCAGAGGAGAATTGCAGCTATAAGTCTCCTTATCAGCTTATCTCTCTACTTATGCTGACAGGCAGATTCCTCTCCATAAGGTAAAAAGCTATTTCTCCAGACATTGAAAGATCAATTCATTTAAAAAATCTAAGAGGAAAAATTTATTATTAGTACACTGTAGCTCAAATGTACAGTATTATAATTGACAATGAATAAAATTATATGAACTGTACAAAATGATTGGTTAAAGGTGCAGTACCTGAAATATGTTACAAGCACTTGTAATAAAGACAAGTGGCTAAAATTCAATGTTAAATAACGCTATAGTATTACTAATATTTATTCTGTTACATGTAAATAAAGGAAAGAAAACAGCGCTCTAGTGAGGATCCGGGGGGATGGTATAATCAATGTTTGCAGGCTCACTAACCTTGACCAGTTGTGCACAGACCCTGCACAACAGAGGTACACGCCTGGACAGTGAGAGCCTTCTGGCTGGATCACCGAAAGTTACAGCTTCATAATTCCAGAGGTTGCGGTCATGTGACTCAAACCATGTGACCGGGTGGGCGTTCCTCTATGACATCACGGCAGGTCCTTCAAGCCTGGAGCAGCTTCCACCGTTCTCAATGGATGGATGTATACATTTAGCAAATAGCAGTGTAAATGAAGCGCTGAGTCAAAGGGGTAAGGATTAAAATACACACCTTTAATATACAGTAGCTTTACACTCTCTCAACCGCGACATGTTTCGATAGCAAGCTATCTTCCTCAGGCAGTAGAGAGTGTATAAACAAAAAACCCTTTTATAGGACCTGTGTTAAATCACAGTTTACAATTCATTATGACAACACAGGAAATGGACAGCCTATAATAATGAATTAAATCTCACAATCAATCTTTATAAACCCTAAAATTAATAAAATCTTATATTAATAGGATAATATATATATCCCATTACCATAAGGATACAAATTAATTTGGTTGGCTCCGGGTCGTCAACCAAATGAAAAAGAGGGGGCGGGGATGTCGAGGTAGTGGAAGCATTGGCCGTCCACGAGTCACTAATAACGGACCCAACCATAAAGAAAACAAAAATGAGTTAAACGCGACCTTGAGTCCCGTTTCTACAGTGAGCTTTAATATTTTGGATACTGTTCTTACAAATGAACAAGTAAGGTTACTAAAACGTGGGTTATCCTTCTGTCCCAATGCGAAGGCAAATCCATTTACATTGTATTTGGATCTGAATGAATACATGAGAAGATTTACGGTCCAGCGACATTTTTTATTGGAAAATCAAAAGAAAGTAATTAGTTCTACAGGTACTAATAGTTCTGGTAGTACTGATATGGTGACTAACAGGGCAACTATGAATAACACTCAGGGAGCGTCTTCATTTGATGGAATTTAGCATGTGAAACTGAAGGGGAATAGTAAATTTTGTCCTTTACATCACAAGTGCCCACATTTGGAGACGTTCCAACACCTTATCTTAAAAGAAGGGCGGTCGTTTGAGAACATTAAGATGAAGGATAACCTCTCCCCAGGTGCTAATGAAGTATTTTTTCTCTGTGTGGTGTCTTTTTTTAACCCTTTATTGGAGATTCTTAATGGCTGGGTCAAACTTGGCCCGACATAAAGAATCTCTGGCTTAATACCAGCTGAAAAAACAAAGCTGGTATTAACCCTTTATTACCCAGCGTGCCACTGCCACCAGGGTCTCTGGAAGAGGCTCCCAGAAATGGCGTTTATTATTAATGCACCATTTTCAGGGGTGGCAGTGAGCTGCTATTCTTTAGCGGGGGGCCTATTTCAATGGGCCCTCAACCCGCTGAGAATACCAGCCCTCAGCTGCCTAATTTTATCTTGGCTGGCAATTAAAAATAGGGTGTAGCCCACGCATTTTTTTTGCCAGCCAAGGGAAAATTAGGCAGCTGAGGGTGGCAACTCACAGTTCGCCTGCTTTCATCAGGCTAGACTTAAAATTCCTGCAAAGCCCCACACATTGTTTTTTTTTAAATAATTATTTATTTAACACCATATAACGCCAGGTTGGTTGCCATACACTAATGTGTATGGCAACCAAGCAGAATCACTGTCCAGATTGAGGAAATCCAGTCTGATTACAACAGCCAATCACAGAGGCTCCCATTGAGTGAGAGCTCCTGTGATTGGCTGTTAGTTTGACAGTGCAGTGAATATGTTATGAGCTTAAAACATAACAGATGCGGCAGTACTCACAGGGTCCTGGTGCATAAAATGAAATTTATTCCATAGCGGTGCGGTCGGCTGATTACAGGGCGAGTGGGAGGGCGGATGCGGTTATACAAAAACGACGGACCGTATCACACCCCCTGGCAGCGCTTCTACGGGTTAATACAATAATTACAATAATGTAATGAACTTAATAGGCGGCCCCAGAAGTAACAGCGGGAGACTATTAAGCCGGATCTAGCTATTCTATCTGCTATTTTCTCACGTTATACAACATGAGAAAGACCATGTTAAAAATGCATTGCACACAGACCACACTCGCACCACAGTCACACCACATTCATCGCTCTGGCAGCACACTCGCACTACACTCGCACTAAACTCGCACTACCACACGCACAGCACTCGCATCACTGTCGTGCATCAAAAACGCTCCGTTTGTGATGCATGACAGTGTGCCTTCAGCCTCAGTGTGATTCGTACCTATAGAAATGAATGTTACTCTATGGAAGAGGTCTAGAATTATTACTCTTAATGAACATACAAGTCTGCCTGTAAGAGAAATCGCTTCCACCGTTGGCATTGGAAAGAAATAAGAATCAAAAAGGACTGTGTTTTGAACTTTTATTCCAGTCATTGATGTGCCAGTATATCCTTGTAATTCACTGCAAAGGGACCCAACAGCTAATCACAAATGTTGTCACAGAGAATTGGTGCACCAAAATCATGATTATGTTTTTGCCATGGATTTCATGCTCTTTTGGTATCCCTTTGGCACAAAACTGCATGCATTGTGTTCAATGTGTTCATCTGCATCTCTTGGTCAAAAAAAAGCACCAAAACCATGATATGGTTTTTGCTGTAATCTCATGATTTTTTGGTGCATTGTGTTCAATGTGTTCATCTGAATCTCCTGGCCCAAAAAAAACACCAAAACCGCAACACAGTTGAGTCGTTTTTCTAAAAAAATTTCTTGAAATAAGGGGCTTCACCATATTTTTGCATGCCAACCATGTACAGCAGGCAGGTACATGCTGCCCCTACCTCCAGCTCCATATTTTTACCTGGCTGGAAACCAAAAATATAGGGAAGCTCTTTTTTTAATTATTTCATGACTTTCATGAAATAATTAAAATCAATTACATCGGGCTTTTCCGTATTGAAGACAGTTACAACAAGGCAGCTGGGGCTTGAATCTTCAGCACAGGGTGGCCCAAGCTTTCTGCTTCCCATCGCTTTGAATTGCAGCCTGTATCTGCCTCAGAAAATAGCACATTCTTAGAAGCGCCATTTTCTGGCAATGTACATTGACTTTTCCCGTGGCCATGATGGCAGTGGCACACTGGGTAATAAAGGGCTTAATGCCAGCTTTATACAGTTAGGGCCAGAAATATTTGGACAGTGACACAAGTTTTGTTATTTTAGCTGTTTACAAAAACATGTTCAGAAATACAATTATATATATAATATGGGCTGAAAGTGCACACTCCCAGCTGCAATATGAGAGTTTCCACATCCAAATCGGAGAAAGGGTTTAGGAATCATAGCTCTGTAATGCATAGCCTCCTCTTTTTCAAGGGACCAAAAGTAATTGGACAATGGACTCTAAGGGCTGCAATTAACTCTGAAGGTGTCTCCCTCGTTAACCTGTAATCAATGAAGTAGTTAAAAGGTCAGGGGTGGATTCCAGGTGTGTGGTTTTGCATTTGGAAGCTGTTGCTGTGACCAGACAACATGCGGTCAAAGGAACTCTCAATTGAGGTGAAGCAGAACATCCTGAGGCTGAAAAAAAAGAAAAATCCATCAGAGAGATAGCAGACATGCTTGGAGTAGCAAAATCAACAGTTGGGTACATTCTGAGAAAAAAGGAATTGACTGGTGAGCTTGGGAACTGTAAAAGGCCTGGGCGTCCACGGATGACAACAGTGGTGGATGATCGCCGCATACTTTATTTGGTGAAGAAGAACCCGTTCACAACATCAACTGAAGTCCAGAACACTCTCAGTGAAGTAGGTGTATCTGTCTCTAAGTCAACAGTAAAGAGAAGACTCCATGACAGTAAATACAAAGGGTTCACATCTAGATGCAAACCATTCATCAATTCCAAAAATAGACAGGCCAGAGTTAAATTTGCTGAAAAACACCTCAAGAAGCCAGCTCAGTTCTGGAAAAGTATTCTATGGACAGATGAGACAAAGATCAACCTGTACCAGAATGATGGGAAGAAAAAAGTTTGCAGAAGAAAGGGAACGGCACATGATCCAAGGCACACCACATCCTCTGTAAAACATGGTGGAGGCAACGTGATGGCATGGGCATGCATGGCTTTCAATGGCACTGGGTCACTTGTGTTTATTGATGACATAACAGCAGACAAGAGTAGCCGGATGAATTCTGAAGTGTACCGGGATATTCTTTCAGCCCAGATTCAGCCAAATGCTGCAAAGTTGATTGGATGGCGCTTCATAGTACAGATGGACAACGACCCCAAGCATACAGCCAAAGCTACCCAGGAGTTCATGAGTGCAAAAAAGTGGAACATTCTGCAATGGCCAAGTCAATCACCAGATCTTAACCCAATTGAGCATGCATTTCACTTGCTCAAATCCAGACTTAAGACGGAAAGACCCACAAACAAGCAAGACCTGAAGGCTGCGACTGTAAAGGCCTGGCAAAGCATTAAGAAGGAGGAAACCCAGCGTTTGGTGATGTCCATGGGTTCCAGACTTAAGGCAGTGATTACCTCCAAAGGATTCGCAAAAAATATTGAAAATAAAAATATTTTGTTTGGGTTATGTTTATTTGTCCAATTACTTTTGACCTCCTAAAATGTGGAGTGTTTGTAAAGAAATGTGTACAATTCCTACATTTTCTATCAGATATTTTTGTTCAACCCTTCAAATTAAACGTTACAATCTGCACTTGAATTCTGTTGTAGAGGTTTCATTTCAAATCCAATGTGGTGGCATGCAGAGCCCAACTCGCGAAAATTGTGTCACTGTCCAAATATTTCTGGCCCTAACTGTATATGTAGCTGGCACTAATCCCAAAATTCATAGTGTCAGGACAATATTAGACCCACCTCCTATGAATTTCTAGTAGGCATTAAAAAAAATCACAACAATGAAAAATACATTTGGAAATAAAAGATAAGACAACCCTGTTTACCATCTTTAATTAAAAAAAAACCCTCCCTCCGACATTTTCCACAGGGATCAACTTCAGCTCTGCTGTATATCTCTGTGAACAGACGTCCATTCTCTGTGACAGTGTCTGTGATTGGCTGTTGGGCCCCTCTGCAGTGAATATCTAGGAATTTAATGAGCAGTACCAGAAGTAGACGCAGCTGGGCAGTGGAACACAGTAAGTATAACTATTTTCTTTATTTTTACAGCTCCCCCACTCCTGAACCCAAACCCAAACTGTAACATGGAGTTATCAGGAAAGTCTGTGCTTGGGATCTGTACCTGAACACTAGGTGTTCGGTATGGATCCCAAACTTTACAGTTTGGGTTTGCCCATCACTACTCATGAACATCAATGACCCCACAACGCACAGAGAACTCCAATGCTGCATCTGATAAACTGACTTTTTGGTTAAACACTGGTGACTAATTCCGTGTAACATCACTGTGCACTTCTGTTCACCCAATACAACTACCATTGTTTGTTCATAAACATTAGTGGGTGTGTTATTCAGTGTGCTGATGCATCAAAGCGTAATAATTAGCTGTGAGATTTGCATACTTTGAGTACCGTATATACTCGTGTATAAGCCGACCCGTGTATAAGCCGACCCCTCTACTTTTGCCCCCAAAACCTGGGAAAACCTATTGACTCGTGTATAAGCCGAGGGTGGACTCCAGCACAGGTATACAGCCCCCAGCAGTGTGGTTTACAGGCAGGCCCCAGAGGTATATAATGCAGCAGCCCCAGAGGTATATAATGCAGAAGCCCCAGAGGTATATACAGGCAGGCCCCAGAGGTATATACAGGCAGGCCCCAGAGGTATATACAGGCAGGCCCCAGAGGTATATAATGCAGCAGCCCCCAGAGGTATATAATGCAGCAGCTCCCAGAGGTATATAATGCAGCAGCCCCAGAGGTATATAATGCAGCAGCCCCCAGAGGTATATATTGCAGCAGCTCCCAGAGGTATATAATGCAGCAGCCCCAGAGGTATATAATGCAGCAGCCCCCAGAGGTATATAATGCAGCAGCCCCCAGAGGTATATAATGCAGCAGCCCCAGAGGTATATAATGCAGCAGCCCCAGAGGTATATACAGGCAGGCCCCAGAGGTATATACAGGCAGGCCCCAGAGGTATATACAGGCAGGCCCCAGAGGTATATACAGTCAGGCCCCAGAGGTATATAATGCAGCAGCCCCCAGAGGTATATAATGCAGCAGCCCCCAGAGGTATATAATGCAGCAGCCCCAGAGGTATATAATGCAGCAGCCCCCAGAGGTATATAATGCAGCAGCCCCCAGAGGTATATAATGCAGCAGCCCCAGAGGTATATAATGCAGCAGCCCCCAGAGGTATATAATGCAGCAGCCCCCAGAGGTATATAATGCAGCAGCCCCAGAGGTATATAATGCAGCAGCCCCAGAGGTATATACAGGCAGGCCCCAGAGGTATATACAGGCAGGCCCCAGAGGTATATACAGGCAGGCCCCAGAGGTATATAATGCAGCAGCCCCCAGAGGTATATAATGCAGCAGCCCCCAGAGGTATATAATGCAGCAGCCCCCAGAGGTATATAATGCAGCAGCCCCTAGAGGTATATAATGCAGCAGCCCCCAGAGGTATATACAGGCAGGCCCCCAGTGGGTTATACAGCAGGCCCCCAGTGGCACTCGCCCCCCCACACTGTGCAGAGCCCCCCCTCCCGATACATTATCTTACCATCCAGCCGCGTCTTCATCACCGCCGGTCCTCCCGTCCATCCTCGCGCGCTGCGTTCCTGGTCTCATGTGACCCGGCGGTCGCAGTCGGATGACGTCATCGCGCCGGGTCACGTGAGAGCCGAACACAGCGCGAGAGGATGGACGGGAGGACGGTGATGAAGACGCGGCTGGATGGTAACATAATGCATCGGGAGGGGGGGCTCTGCACAGTGTGGGGGGGCGAGTGCCATTGGGGGCCTGCTGTATATGGGGGCCTGCTGTATACCCCACTGGGGGCCTGTAAACATCTGGGGGCTGTATGCACGGCTCCCCCTGCCGCTGTGATGGGCGGGGGGAGCCGTGCATATCTAATGAGCGGCCCCATGTGACGGGCCGCTCTGTCAGGAGCCTCCCCCCGCCTCCTCCAGCCTCCCCAGCACCCGGACACAGCCCCCACACAGCACATACTGTATAGACCCGTGTATAAGCCGAGGGGGGGACTCTTCAGCCCAATTTTTGGGCTGAAAAACTCGGCTTATACACGAGTATATACGGTAATTTAATATTTTCTGCTAAGTTAAAAAAAATTATGATATATACTTTGCACTGTGTTTTTCAGGGATTTCCCTTGTTACTGTGTTTTTTCTTAAATAAGCCATCCTTTTTTATATTTTATTTAGGACATCTAAAAATAAAGATAGTGAAAAGGAGAGACAAAAGAAAATACCTTTATAGTCAGAGAAGTAAAACATTACTGAACATTATCAGCTTTGGAACACAATAAAAGTAGTTATATGAATTGATATTGGAAAAGGAAATGCAGAGACAACTAATGCCTTAAAAGCCTCAGAACACCGTCATGCCACATAAGCTAGTAATGCCACCTATGCTTATTAGCACAGATAATTGCTGCTTTTTTGCTTCAATTAAATGGCGTTTATATTTTTACAATGTTTTACTAGGACATAAATAGCACTTCATTTAACTTTTTTATAGTGTCCTTTTCATAATGTTTTTTTAATGCTCTGCTAAAAGATACTAAACTTACATTGTATCCATACAATTAAAAGAAGCAAACTAAAAATAACTATAACAATTTAGATGTTTTGTTAACTTATTTATATAAATGACATCCTTTCAGGTTTAAGTTTCCTTGCTGAGTTTTGAAGGAAACACTAAATTACCTTTCAATGTACAAAATTAGGTTATGTAATTGTAAAAGGATGACCAGTATGCAACACACGGAGAAGGATGACACAGTGGCGATGTTCCACAATATTTATTACTGCACCAAAAATGGGAATGGTGGCACAGAACCAACACTAAAAGCTACAAAATGTTATTACAGCTTCAATTTCATTGTACACAATAAGCAGGGGTACAGAATACCCACATGTGTCGTGCCCCTCTGGCTAGGCGCCACAGGGAGGTATTACACTTTGACAACAAATGTGGTATCTCTGTAAGTTGTCGGTTTAGGGTTTAACCTATGGAGTCTTACATTACACACACACACACACACACACACACACACACACACACACACACACACACACAGGACTAGGCCACCTTAGTATAGAGGGACTGGTTATTTAGTAGGTCCCAAAGGGGATGGAGCCTAAGTTAGTGGAGAAATAGTTGAGTGACAGTTACCTCAGACACTGCTGTGAAGGCAGTCAGGGTGGATGTGCCTGACAGCACCACTGACAGGAGGGATCTCCATCTCTAAGAGGGGGCCCTGGACAGAAGGGGACGGATCAGAATCGGTTGGAGCTGGCTGGTAACGTCCGGGAAAACAGCGGCAGCACGGAGAGCCGAGGTGGTCAGCAGTTTATCTCTGACCGCAAACTGACAAGCTGTGGGCCCATAATCACGGGTAGGCGTTAGCGCCACAAGGTACCTCGCCCCTCAGCACCAAAATAGATCCAAGATCACAGGAGTATCAGTCCGGATTCCGGTGGCGGGAGGTCCTGCCATTTACCTCTCCTATCCATACCGGTAAAGGAAATCTGTGCTCCACTGTGGGAGATCAGGGGACTGGTGGGAGAGCTCTGCGAGGGTGGTGAAAGACAGAGAAGAGCAGATTAGACCCCGAAAGACTTAAGATGGAACATCTGGAGACTCCATATAGGGGGACCCTGAACTAGCAACAGTCACCCGTTAAACCAGACTGTACCTTTTTTCACCTTAACATCTGTCGGTTACCAGAAAAGTGGAGTTGGAGTTGAACTGGTCTCTGTCATTCTTCTCGCCGGTGCCCGGAGGGCTTCAGCATCACCAGCATCTCACAAGAGGGGTAAGAAACACCACTACTCCCCTCATCTCCCTCATCATCCTCCATCACCACTGCCCTGAGGTAAAGCTCCACCTGTGGGGAGCGGGAACACACTGAGCTGCACCCTTCATCACCTCAGCGGCCGGCCTGCAGTGCCAGTACCAAAATTACTGGGAACCACAGGTGGTGTCACATTCCCCTGTAAATATTCCCTCCCCACCATCTAACAAATGACAGCCAGGGCACGGACCCGGGAACTGGACCACCCGTGATTCCCCAGCTAATTCCATCAGACCCAGGCACGGTATCCGAGTACCCCTTGCCCTGGGCTCATCACATTAGCATTAAACATAACTCTAAACTGATCATACTACCACAATAGAAGACACTCTCTGGTGCAACTGGGAGACCCCTTTGATTAACATTTTTCCAGCCACCCAAAAGGTATGGTATAATAACTATACAGTCCTTCTCCTTTTTGCGTTACTCCTACAATGAGTCTTAGTCCCTTAGCTTGTCACTAGGGCCCTCAGTATGGTCTGTGGAGATGGGGCCTAGTTAACTATTAATGATCCCTTGGTACCACATAGTTCGGCAGGAGACAAGAGCCCAGGCCACTCCGGAACACCGATCTTGACAGGCGATGTCTGTGGCTTTACCATGTAGCTCTGATGCGGGTTCTTGGCAAACGGCATCTGCAGGCAGCTCACAAAACTTGGACACTGGCTCCAGCTCAGGTTCTGAATCTTACTTTGCTCCGGGGTCATTGGTTGGCGGCACACAGGAATAGGGCGCTGCTTCCTTGCAGGGGTACTCATGGTGAGCATACAGGGTTCAGAGATCTCTCCTAGCATGTCGGGACACAACTGGTACCCCTCACACATCTCTGCTCCTTTTGACTTTTTGGCACAAAACTGCTGCTGGTACATTTTTTTTACAGTTCCATGCTGCGCCACAGCTCCCCTCTGACCTTGTCCTCTCCTCAAGCTCTTCCCCCACAGAAACTGCATATCCATTTTTTTTTATTCCAGGTGGCATGTTCAGTCGGCAGTGGGCAGTGCCCCGTTGATAGTCCTGCGGGACATGCCTACACGTACAGGCTGTGCATGCCGCTTCTCTACATAATGATGTCTAATGCTGTAAAAAAAAGTAATAAATAATTTAATTACAGTAACCTATAACAGTAACTAGTAACCTATATTGAATTATTTTTTTTTAAATACATCAAGGCCACATTATGTCAGTTTATACTAGATAATTACATTTTTTGTTTGAATCAATAGGTTTTTATTTGGTTTTTATAATTTTTTACAGCAAAAAGAATAATCCTTTCAGAGATACAAATGTGGAACCCCTGCAGGGATTGCCACAGGACCCACCGATGCAGGGAAGGATGTACACCTTGGCACACACAGCACACAGCACCTTCCACACCAGGCCTGAAGGGGGAGCTCTACTTGCAGCCTTAGGCAAAATCCCCTATAACAGTGATGGCGAACCTTTCAGAGGCCGAGTGCCCAAACTGCAACCTAACACAAAATTATTTATGTCGAAGTGCCAAAACGATAATATAACCCAAATTACAGCAGGAGTGGTAATCATAAGCGCTGCACAGGGGAAGAGCCAGGAGATGCTAACTGTCTTCCCTGTGCAGTGCTTGTAGTCCTGAAACATTGATGATCAATTCCATTATTTTAACAATAAATTGATTTTAAACTTACCTTTACAGTCTTCTCTTCTCTTCAGCAGTGGTCATCCAGCTCATGTGTACTGCACATTGAAGCTGAGCTGCTGCCACAGCCCTTTCTAGAAACAGCAGGTGGATTGATCTGTATGGAAAAACGCAAAATATTAGACAGATAGGAGATAGATTTTATCATGGAATGAAAGCAGATTTCACACTGAAATCCTGGTCTTCATCTTGTAGTAATATCTCCATCCTGACCCTCTCCATGCAGTAATGTGTCCCATCCTGACCTTCCCCTTCTAGCTATGTGCTCCATCCTGACCCTCTCCTTGCAGTTATGTGCTCCATCCTGACCCTCTCCTTGTAGTAATGTGCTCCATCCTGACCCTCTCCTTGTAGTTATGTGCTCCATCCTGACCCTCTCCTTGTAGTAATGTGCTCCATCCTGACCCTCTCCTTGTAATTATGTGCTCCATCCTGACCCTCTCCTTGTAGTTATGTGCTCCATCCTGCACTAATGTGCCTCATCCTTGGCCCTATGCAGTAATATGCCCCATGCTGTACCAATATGCCCCATCCTTGTCCCGTTGCAGTAATATACCCTGTCCTGCACTAATGTGCCTCATCCTTGTCCCCATGTAGTAATATGCCCCATCCAGCAGTAATGTGCCCCATCCTTGTCTCCTGGTATTATTGCACCACCCATGTTCCCATCACACAGTAATATGCCCCATCTTTCCCCCTGGTAGTATTGCCCTATTCTTGCCTCCATCACATAGTAATCTGCCACATCCTTGTCCCCATCACATAATAATATGCCACATCATCCCCCATCACCTAATAATATGCCCCATCCTGCTCCATCACATAATAATATGCCCTATTAGCCCCCATCACATAATAATATGCCCCATCACATAATAATATGCCCCATCCTGCCCCATCACATAATAATATGCCCCATCAGCCCCATCACATAATAATGTGCCCCATCCTGCCCCATCACATAATAATATGCCCCATCAGCCCCATCACATAATAATATGCCCCATCCTGCCCCCATCACATAATAATATGCCCCATCAGCCCCCATCCCGTAATAATATGACCCATCCTGTCCCCTGTTAGCATTGCCCCATCCTGCCCCATCACGTAATAATATGCCCCATCCTGCCCCATCACATAACAATATGCCGCATTCTGCCCCCATCGCGTAATAATATGACCCATCCTGCCCCTGTTAGTATTGCCCCATCCTGCCTCCATCATGTAATAATATGCCCCACCCTGCCCCCTGTTAGTATAGTCCCATCCTGCCCTATCACATAACAATATGCCCCATCCTGCCCCATCACATAATAATATGCCCCATCCTGCCCCCTGTTAGTATTGCCCCAAACTGCCTCCTCTTAGTATTGCCCCATCCATTCATCCTCCTCCTAGTATTGCCCCATCCATCCATCCTCCTCTTAGTATTGCCCCATCCATCCATCTATCCATCCATCTATCCTCCTCCTAGTATTGCCTATCCTCCTCCTAGTATTGCCCCATCCATCCATCCTCCTCCTAGTATTGCCCCATCCATCCTGCTCCTAGTATTGCCCCATCCATCCATCTTCCTCCTAGTATTGCCCCATCCATCCATCCTCCTCCTAGTATTGCCCCATCCATCCTCCTCCTAGTATTTCACCATCCATCCTCCTAGTATTGCCCCATCCATCCATCCTCCTCCTAGTATTGCCCCATTCTGGCTGTTGGTTAAAACAAAAAAGTCATACTCACCTTTCTGCTTTCACCGCTGCTGCAGCTTTCATCTTCTGTTGTAATGTCTCCCACGCTGAGGGTGGTCACGTGACCCTGGGCAAGTCACATGACCGCTGTCACATGACGCTGGCAGGGAGGGTGAGTCTAGGAATGGTGGAGAGAGGAGAAATGTCTCCTCTGATCCGACACAGCTTTGAACTGCCGACACCGCAGCGTGCGCCGGTATATCAAAGCGGCAGTGAAGTGGCACGCATGCCATATGTTCGCCATCACTGTGCTATAAAGATCCAGGTCTGAGGGAGGAGTCTAGTCAGTCAGTCAGTCAGAGAGTTCATCAGTTTAGAAGAGGAGGTCAGACAGTGGACAAATACAGAAGAAGGTACTAGAAGGAGCTGGTTGCTGGGACCAAGCCAGGCCCAGAGCCAGGAAAGACTGATCTGAGCTGTGCAGCGCCCTAGGGAGAGGGACAGACGCCAGTGGGAGAGTTAGGAAGAACAGAAGAAGGGAACATAGCTAGTTACCGTTAAAGCATCACTACAACCTATTATCACTAAAAAGCCATTGGAACTGGTAGCCTTAGATCACGTCAAACTCACACCCAGCAGATACGGCTATACCTATGCTCTTACCATGGTGGACCACTATTCCAGATTCCTAGTGGTAGCTCCTGTCAAAGACTTAACAGCTCCGACAGCAGCAAGACCCTTTGAAGCCTATTTCTGCAGACCACGCGGGTATCCAGAACAGGTATTGACAGATCAAGGCCCTGCCTTTGAAGCTGAAGGGTTTCAAGACTTCTGTAACTTGTACGGATGCAAGAAAATTCGAACCACGCCTTACCATCCCCAAACCAACGGAATGTGCGAGAAAATTAATCACGTGGTGATAGAATTGCTAAAAACTCTGCCACTAAAAGAACGAAACAGATGGCCAGAGAAGTTACCAGACCTTGTTGACATCTACAACAACATCCCAGTGAGCTCAACAAATTGTACCCCTGCATACCTCATGAGAGCAAGACCAGGAAAACTGCCAGTAGACTTTGAAATGGACATTGTAGTTCCTGAAGAAAACATCTCAGATGCAGATTGGGATACCAGAAGAAAAGATCAGTACAAGAAAGTACAGGAATGTGTTGAAAGAAGTCTGGCAAAATCAAGAGAAAAGCAGGAAACAAACTTTAACAAAAACGCACAGGGAACATCCTTAACGCCAGGTGAATTGGTTTTGAAAAGGAAAAGGAGACTCCACAAGTTAGAAGATCAATGGGAGCTCTACTTGCTGCCTTAGGCAAAATCCCCTATAAAGATCCAGGTCTGAGGGAGGAGTCTTTTCAGTCAGAGAGTCAGTCAGAGAGTTCAGTTCAGAAGAGGAGGTCAGACAGTGGACAAATACAGAAGAAGGTACTAGAAGGAGCTGGTTGCTGGGACCAAGCCGGGCCCAGAAACAGGAGAGACTGATCCGAGCTATGCAGTGCCCTAGGGAGAGAGACGGAGGCCAGTGGGAGAGTTAGGAAGAACAGAAGAAGGGAACATAGCTACTAGTTACCCTTAAAGTCAACCCAGACACCGAAGTCCATACCTGCTATATCTCCATTTGTAGCAGAGAATTCCCGGACAGATCAGGAGAATTTAGTTCCCCTGAGCTCAGGAGAAAGTAAAGGCTCGAGCTAGAAAGGTTGAAGGATCAGGGCCCTAGAGAAGACAGGAATCCCAAGAAAAAGGTCCTTAATTTCAGCTTTTGGAGTAGACTCCTGAGGAGAAAAAGTGGCAGATCAAGCTTCAGGCAGATCTCACCCCAACCATTGCACACACTGGCAGAGGAGGCCTCACAACTCTCTAAGGTGGACGTAGAGGTGATTTTTATCAGCCTGCACCTGGTGCTTGCTTTACATAGTGGGGTCTGACTGCATCCTGCAAGTGCAGTGTTGGTTTTTGATTTTGGCATTGATGGTAAGTTTTTCTGATGCTGCTTTTTCTCAGTAGTTTTTGCTCACAACTCTCTAAGGTGGACGTCCCAAACTGCACCGACCACCTGGTTACCTTCCTGGACCGTACCTGCTACCCGACATCAGTAAAAAGGTACCAAAACAGAAGCTATTGTGTGTGTATGCCTGATTCACCGCCGCCGCCCACAACGCCTACACAGAACCGCAAACCACTACTCCTCTCATCCACCCCACTGCCCTGAGGTAAAGCTCCACCTGTGGGGAGCTGTACTATCTCTGCTGCATCACCATCACCTCAGTGGCCATCTGCCGCGCTGGTTACACACTTCCAGGTACTACAGGTAGCGTCACGTTTAACCCCTATCCTTACACCCCTTCCTCAGCAATCCCCAGCCATTGAGTGCCCAGGGCAGGGAACCGACCAGCCGTGATTCCCTCCCCCGCCACCAGCCGCCATCCCGGTTCCGAGTAACCCCTTCCCTGCTGGCCCGACTCAAAATGTGAGATATATAACATTTCCATATATGATATGTTATTAAAATACCTAAAAAGGATCGAAGAGCTACATTGTTAAAATAACAACAATATGATGAAAGTAACAAAAATACCTGTGGGTTTTTATTATATATTTGAGTTTAGAGGTTATAGTTGAAGCATATTTTTTGGATACTTAAGCCATAAGTTTCATTCCTGGAGAACGGTTTGTATTGTGTTATTTTTCAAAACAATTATTTTTTAATGCGAGCACATTTTAATTGTTGAAATAATCTCCTCAATGCTCGGAGGACTAGGCGTTTTCTATTGTTTGATGATAGCCATTTTAGGGGCTTATATTATTTGTGCAGTATTTACTCTCTTTTTACAGGCACGCATGGATATTTATCAGCAATAATGCCAAAGAGGGTGAAGTGTTAGTCTGTCCCAAATGAGGGAGGAGATCAGTCATAAAATAGAGGTCCATTTTTGTAGACAGGGGTGCAGTAGCTTCTATTAGTTATTAGGTGCCACCCTCACAGTGGTGAAGAAGAAATTTTTAAGGAAGAAAAGAACCACTGTATAATGGGGGTGCACTCTCAAGTGAATTATTTTATTTTTTATTCCTTTTTAGAGTAATTTGCAACTGACAGTGTATAACAGTGAGAAAAAAAACATTTAAAAAAAGTTACAGGGTAAGTTGTCATCAATCCACACATACCCCCACCACAATAGTCGGTGCAGGGAATCAATTGTAAACAATTGGCAGGATTAATTAATCAAATAGAACATATACTCAGGCAGTATTGAAGTGTAGCAATGATGTAATCTTTTGACAAGGGGTAAGCCAGATAGCAGGTGCTAAGCTAATACATATTGTAAGACCATAAACATGTTAAAAAATTCATAGGGTCATGCATTTTTTAAGATAACACCACAGAGACTACATATGGTCCCCTTATCCTGGGTATGACTCTGTTAATCTGGTACATGGGCCTGCCATCCTGGATATGGCCCTCTTGAACTGGTACATAGCCCCCTTGTCCTGGTATATAGTCCCCTTGTTCTGGAACACAACCTCCTTGTCTTGGCACATAGCTCTTTTCTTGGATATGGCCCCCCCATCAGTCTATATGCCCCCCTGCTGGCACACACACTAAAATAATAAAGACTGTTAACTTACCCTCTGTGGTTCCCTGCTTCCAGCTCAGCGGTGTCTTCCTGTGTCCAGACATCAGATCATGTGACCGGCACAGCACAGTGATAACATCACTGTGCTGCGCTGGACACATGATCGGTATCGGGTACAAGCACAGCAAAACACAGCTGAGTTGGGGCAGGGAGCGATGGAGGGTAAGGTTATATATAGAGTGATGGGTGGCCATATCCAGTATGGGAGGGTGAGTCCAGGCACATGTAATATGCGCCGCTCCCCCCACTCAGGTCTCCGCACCGGCTTCAGTGCTGAGGTGGTGGAAAGGGTGATGCAGTGCATATTACATGAGACTAATGAGTGGGGGTACGTGACTAGAGATGAGCGATGTTTGATTCAAACAATTTGCTTCAAATTCGGTAGTTTGGAGTTATGTTCGATAATGCTTCAATCACCAAAACCTTAACCCTAACCCTAATACTGTTAAGTAATGTTAATATGCAGTTTCAGTGTATAGTGTGCAGGAGGGGGGTGGCTGGGTTTAGATCAACACTGCAGAAATAATGCCGATGCCCATTTTATTTTCTCCTACCTGCATATACAGTGGGGCGGTGCACGCTGTCAGCCAATGACACACACACACAGCAAAGTGCATTTTTTGCACACAAGCAAGAGCATGAGTCATTGGCTGTGCATGTCACATGTCCTTGCCCTATAAGACCCAACCATTTTCCCTATCACTACCATTTCCTCAGTGCTGCAGTTGTGAATCTCAAGTTAGATAGACAGATGGGTTTAAGGAGTAGGGACTAGTTAGAATCTCAGCCCTTTTGAGGGCTACATCAGACAAGTAGAGAGTAGGGATTAGTTGTAAATATCAGCCCTTTTGAGGGCTACTTCATAGAAGTAGGGACTAGTTATAATATCAGCCCTTTTGAGGCTAGGTTAGAGCAGTTCCTATTAGTTTTAGCCAGGCAAGTGTGTGCCAGTGCTGTGCAAGTGTTTTTTACAGCATCTGGCCAAATCTAGCTCAGGCAATTCTTTAGGGCAGATAGGTAGCACTGGTGTGAAGAAAGCTACTATCACCTGTCTTTAGTAGCCAATTTTTTACTGCAGCTAGTCCAGGCAATTTTTTTGGGCTGGTAGCAGTGTCTTGTAGTCAGCGGTGTAGCCCAGCTGTAAGTAAGCTACACTGCCTGTCTATCCAGTAGCCAATTTTTTACTGCAGCTAGTCCAGCAATTTTTTGGGCTGGTGCAGTGTCTGGTAGTCAGGGTGTAGCCCAGCTGTAAAGTAAGCTACTGCCTTCTTCCATAACCAATTTTTTACTGTAGCTAGTCCAGGCAATTTTTTTGGGCTAGTAGCAGTGTCTTAGTCAGCGGTGTAGCCAGCTGTAAAGTAAGCTAAGCCACCTGTCTATCCATTAGCCATTTTTTTACTGCAGCTAGTCCATGCAATTTTTTTTGGGCTAGTTGCAGTGTCTGGTAGACAGTGGTGTAGCCCACTTGTGAACCAAGCTACACCGCCTGTCTAGTTCAGACTAATTTTTAACTGCACCTAGCCCAGATAGTAGTTAGGGACTAGTAGCAGTGTCATTTAGACAGTGGTGTGTATGTAGCCCACTTGTGAAACACATTACACCGCCTGTCTACTTCAGACTAATTTTTAACTGCAACTAGCCCAGGTAATAGTTTGGGCCTAGTACCACTGTTTGGCCTCTTAGCCGTGCTCAATTTCCATCCTAATTTTTTTTTCGTTAAAAATGCAGAGTTGCCAATTTGGTCACATACAAAATGAGTGGCAAAAGGCCTGCTGCTGGTGGAAAGGGGAATCGGCGTGGTGGAAAGGGCAAAAAGGTTTGTATCCATGGGGTAGGTGGTAAAGCAATAGTAACATCTGCTGAAGAAACACCATCTTCCAGCCAAAGTAAGATGTCGACTTATTTCCATGGACAGTCTGATGTGATCCCTGTCTTACGGACACAACCATCAATACCTATTGTAGATGAGACACAAAAACAGCAGGTACTTGAATGGATCTCAAGTGCATCATCAAGTGGCCTCTCCTCCACCTCAACTTCAACATCCCAAACCCTCCAGTCCTCTGAGGTGTCACCCCAATTGCACTTGAGTATGGGATAACAGAGATGGTTGAGTCTGTAGAGCTGTTCAGTCACACTGTAGCCTGGGAATCAGAGGTCTTCTCCACAGCTGCAGTGAGTCCAGACGAGGACATGATCTGCACTGATGCCCAGAAGCTTTGTGAGTCGGATCCAAGCCCAGATGAAGAAGGTTCTGAGCATAATGTAGAACCTCATTCCCAAACTGTAACTCCTCTTGGTGGAGACAATGAGGAAGATGCTGATGACACTCAGATACCTGATTGGACCGACAACTTAACTTTTTGGTAGGGCAGGAAGACGGAGGACGAGGAGTGTGATAACACACAGGGTGATGATGAGGTTGGAGATCCCATTTACTGTCAACCCACAGTCAGCCAGTCGATGAGGTCAGCAGAGGAGGTGGAGGAGAATGCTAGTGACAACGAGGTTAGGTTGCGCCTTCCTGGAAAATGACGAAGTACTGGAAGCATGTCAACAACAGCATCCGCCGCCACAACTCTGCCTCTAAGCAGAAGTCGTGGAGGCTCTGCAGGTCGCATGGGCTCTAAGCCTTGCCTAGCCTCGGCCTTTTTTGACATCGCCAAGGATCACCCAACTCATGTGATCTGCAAGATTTGTCACCAATCTCTGAGTAGAGGCCAAAAACTCAATAGTTTGAGTACTTCATGCATGAACTGTCACATGGATATAAAGAACAAGTCGCAGTGGGAAGCTCACTGTGCTACAATGCGGGCTAGTGGAGCGGGCCAGCCACTGTCTGCCCCATCAAGTGCATCTGCGTACTCTTCATCCTCTGTGACTGTGGGGACAACTGTCACTCATGCTTTTGGACGCAGGCCTTCTACCTCTTTACCTGCAACAGGCAGCGTGATTGCCAGGTCGTCATTTGTTTTTGAAGTGGAAAATGCTGCTGGTGTTCAGCGAGAGCACCACCTTTGGATGAAGGCAACATTATATCTGCGCCTGCACCTCCCTTACAGACCTGCAGTTTGACGGGGACACCCTACTCAACCCCGTGTCAGCACAGGAGCCAGTCCTCCATCCCTCAGATGTGGACAAGTAAAATACCATTTCCTCCTAGCCAAGACAAAGCTAAGTGGTTGAATTTCACCATCTGCAAGCTGTTGGCTACAGAAATGCTGCCTTTCCGCCTGGTGGACACAGAGGATTTTAGAGACCTTATGTCCGTTGCAGTGCCTCAGTACCAGATGCCTGTCGCCACTACTTTTCCAAGAAGGGCATGCCTGCACTACACCAGCATGTCGCAGACAACAACACCGCTTCCTTTAGGAACTCTGTGTGTGATAGGGTGCATTTCATCACAGGACTTGGACCAGTAAGCATGGACAGGGGCTTACATGTTGCTGACTGGGCACTGGGTAACTATGGTGAGAGCTATAGAAGGGTCTGCTTTACAAGTCTTGCCATCCCCACCAGTTGTGCGTCAATCCTCGGCACGTAGCAGTTCCTCCACTGCTTCTGCCTCCTCAACCTTGTCTCGGTCCTCCACCTGCGCCCAAAGCCTGTCTGGTAGTGCCCCCGCATTGTAACTGTACACAAGGATTCCAGCACACCTCCTTACTATGCTGGCAGCAGGACTCAATCCCATCAGACGGTGTTTACCTTGAAATGTCTGGGAAATGTGAGTCACACAGCTGAGGAGTTGTGGTCAGCTCTGGAGACCGAGTTTCAGCAATGGTTGTCTCCACTCAACCTGCAGCCAGGGAAGGCTGTGTGCGACAATGCTGCAAACCTGGGTACGGCCCTTCGCCAGAGCATTGTCACACACGTGCCTTGTGTGGCTCATATGTTGAACCTGGTTGTCCAGCAATTTGTAACACACTATCCCAGCCTAGATGGACTTCTGCAGAGGGCACGGTCGCTGTGTGCTCACTTTCGGCGTTCGCATCCCGCAGCTCAACGACTTGCATCGCTCCAGAAGCCTTTCAGCCTGCCGGTACACCGTCTGAAATGCGATGTGCCGACACGCTGGAATTCCACTCTGCACATGTTGCAGCGACTGTGGCAGCACCGTGGAGCCATGGTGCAATACATTATGACGTATAGCCTGGGCCAAAGAGATCCAGAGGTGTGGCAGATCACGCTGCAGGAGTGGTCTCAGATCAAGGACCTATGCACCCTTCTGCACAGTTTCGAAATGACGACGAAGATGTTTAGCGCTGACGATGCCATCATCAGCATGACTATTCCGGTCATCTACATGTTGGAGCACACTCTAAACAGTATTCTGAGTCAGGTGGTGGGGCAAGAGGAGGTGGAGGAAGTACAGGAGGAGTCCTATGCGGAAGGGATAACAAGATCACCAAGGTCCTCATGATCAGCAGCACCAAAATGGCAGGCATGGGAAGGTGGGGGTGGGGGAGACAGATTAACGAGGGCACATGGTAGCAGCCAAACTGTTGAGGAAGGTGCAGTAGCCCAGGAAGAAATGGAGGACAAACTGGCGATAGACATGGAAGACTCAGCAGATGAGGGAGACCTTGATGACATTTCTGTTGTGCGAGGTTGGGGACAGAGGGCAGAGGAAGGAAGCATGATTCTCACCTCGCCGCCACCAACACATCAAGGACTTGGTCCTCCTGGATGCGCAAGACACATAAGTGCCTTCTTGCTGCACTACCTGCAACATGACCCTCGGATTGTCCGAATTAGAAGTAATGCCGACTTTTGTGAATTAATTGGAGCTCCCTCCGGTGGTTATTCCTGGTGATGCAGCTGACTGTGTGGGCTTCACAGGTGATGGGGATTGGCGATCTGGTTCTTGGAGCATATAATGGTTGGAAGTGGATCATTCCTTACTAGTTGTCTTTTGTTCCTGGAGGAGTTCACATCTCTCTGGTTTCTTCTGCTCTGTGGAGATCTTTGCAAGATAAGTGAATTTTTTTAATATATTTTTGTGGCACACTTTTGTGTGCTTAAGGTTCTGCTTATGTTTTGTCTTATTCTGAGCTGTGGGTTTGCTATTTAGTTTGTATATTTGTTTATCTGCTCTCAGATAGGAAGTTTTCTTCCTAGGAATTTTACCATTCACTATTCTGTGCTATTTCCAGTTCTGCTGGCATTTGATTTATAGAAGTCTGCAGATATAGCTTTTGCAAAGTCTTAGTGACTCAGGGTAATTTTTTTAATATCTGCTGTTGGTGGTTTTTGATAGTTTTTATACTGACCGCAATAGTATTCTATCCTGTCTTTCCTATATAGCTAGTGTGGCCTCTTTTGCTAAACCTTATACTCTGCCTGTGTTTGTTTTTCCGTCTCTTGTTTCCCAGTTAATATTTGTGGGGGGCTTGCTATTCTTTTGGCTTTCTGCTCTGAGGCAAGATAACTTTTCCTACATCCATCTTTAGGAGCAGTTAGTTCTCCGGCTGTGCAGAGGTGTCTAGGTCTGGTTAATTACATCCCACGGCTACTTCTAGTTGTGGTGTGTAGTCAGGGATTGCGGTCAGTACAGTTACCAACGACTTCTACGGAATCTGAATGTTACTCCTGAGTCATCAGTTCATAACAGTACAACTGTCCAAAAGAGTTAAAATCAAGATATATGCATCTCAGAAGAAGGGAAGAGAAGTGTTGAGGCTGTTGTTTCTTTTTTCTTTCTTCCCTATTTTTCTTAGGGTGACTGTGGAGTCTGGTGCCAGTATGAGTGTCCAGGATCTAGCTTCTCGTTTAGACCAGCTTGCTTCAGGGGTACAGGGAATTTCTGAGTATATAGTTCAGACTCCAGTGTTGGAACCAAGAATTCCTACTCCAAATCTGTTTTATGGTGATAGGTCCAAATTTTTGAGTTTCAAAAATAATTGTAAACTGTTTTTTGCTCTGAGACCTCGGTCCTCTAGTGATTCAGTTCAGCAGGTTAAAATAGTTATCTCTCTGCTGCGGGCGATCCACAGGATTGGGCATTTTCTCTCACCTCTGGGGATCCGGTTTTACTTAATGTAGACTCCTTTTTTCAGGCCTTGGGTTGAATCTCTAGCTCTGTACCTAAATAGGCAAGGATCTCACCAGAGATTTTTTGCTCCCAGAATATGATGTTGAGGATAAAAAGGAGATGGACATTTTCTGATTGCCCATGTGACTCACCGTGGCCGGGACTCCAGTTTAGACAGGCGATGCTTCCTTCCTCCTTGTCACGGGTGGACCGCGCCTGCCGGTAGTGGGGCCCGGTGTAGTGCAGATCAAAAGTGTTGAAGACGTCTTGTAGGAACAGATTAAAGGGGTTTTTAATTTATTCGTGACACCACCTATGAGTAGTTTCAGTAAGGACTACGACGCTGCGGAACCTCCGGGGGATGGATAGCAGCAAGATGGAACGCTCCCCACAGGCTGAGCGGTGATCCCCGGAGGCTGGAGCTGCTTAAGATGTTGTGCGGCAGCTGCGGTTACCTTGTAGTGCGGACGGACAGTTCATAAGGAAGCACGGACACAGAAAGTCTCTGGAATGGGTCTTTACTGTAACCAGCAGGCAGTACATGGCATACAGATTACGGGTAGTAGACCGGGTGGACTCAGCAGTGATGGTGTCCCTTAGAAATCCGCAGTGTTCCTCCATTCTAACTAAGTGGTTGCCAGTGTCGCCCAGGAATACCAGATCGGGTACCGGGAGGCTGCTTCAATGCCCTATCCAAGATGTACGTTGTGGATGTTTTGGGGAGCCTTGGATCCCTCAGTGGGTACACCGCTGGTTAGACGACTGGAAGTTAGCTGGTGGTGGGGTGCTCCTTTGAAGCTGCTCCTCCACGCTTCTGGTTCGCGTAGCAGAGGTGAACTGCTGCCAGCTTCGGTACCAGTGAACCGGCTGTGAGTTGTGGGCATGGGAGTCTTTTGGGAACCCGTGTGAATAATGCCCATTCCCGGTTGGTAAGGCCTCAGGTGCGGACACCCGACCGGTGACGCCCGGGGGCTGCACGGGGTGCGGAGCCCCCGCTCCTCTCCAAGTTCAAGTTCTCAGACCCTGTTCTAGGCTCTGTTCTAGACTACTGAGTTGTGTAGACTATCGTGTGTTCTCCTACACACTACCCTAGCACTCCGCCCACCAGGACCTAGGATTGGCCCTCTGTTCTAGGTGATGCATGCAGGGTTGGATTTCTAAATTAACCAGATCACTGCTGTGTCAGAGAATATTGCGGCTGCATTTATGGCTGCAATACCCTCTTGTGACGCTCTCGTTGCGGGGTGCCACACATGCAATAGCTCGAAAAGTAGTTGTTTAATGCAGGGGTAGTACTTAATAGTATTTTGATTACACCTTTCAAGTTTGTAACAAACTGTTTTTTAAAAAATAGAGTACATACAGAGATCAGTGCAAAGTGTGGAATTAAAGTAGACAATTAGGGGAGGTCAATATTCCAAGACATGCCCTACTGGGCATCAATAAACTTTAGTATACATAAGAGACAATATCATCTACTCTATAATTGCCGTAGGCATTTTCGTGTCGGACCCCGAAAACGCCGTGGCTTTGTCACTATGTGACGTCACCACGCGCGAGCAATGGCCGCGAAGCTTGCCGAAAATAGAACCAGAGGCTCGGCCACAAAGTTAGCGATTTACCGCTGAGGTAGCGCGAGCAATGGCCGCGAGGCCATTGCGAGTCGCTACCTCAGCCGCCGCACCTGCCGCAAGTCCCCCTATACTTTCTATGGGGATCCATTGCGAGTCGCTGTGTAGCGCGAGCAATGGCCGCGAGGCCATTGCGAGTCGCTACCTCAGCCGCCGCACCTGCCGCAAGTCCCCCTATACTTTCTATGGGGATTACCGCAACCGTGCCGCAAGTGTAACGGTTATGCGGCGAACGCGGCAGATGCGGTTACACTTCCGGGACGGTTGCGGTAATTCCCATAGAAAGTATAGGGGGACTTGCGGCAGGTGCGGCAAGTGCGGTTTTGCACTTGCGGCAGGTGCGGCCACGGCCGCAGTTGTCGCAAGTGCAATACCGCACTTGCCGCACCTGCCGCAAGTCCCCTATACTTTGTATGGGGATTACCGCAACCGCGCCGCAAGTGTAACGGTTGCGGCGCGGTTGCGGTAATCCCCATAGAAAGTATAGGGGGACTTGAGGCAGGTGCGGCAGGTGCGGCAAGTGCGGTTTTTTAAATTTAATAATAATAAAAATACTAAAAAAAAAAAAAACTAAATAATATAAATAATAAACAATAAAATAAAACATAATAATAAAAAAAAAAAAAATATATAACATTAATATATTAATTACATTAACTAATTAAAATAAAAAAATTAATCTAATACCCCCCCAAAAAGTATTCACACCCCCCCAAAAAGTATTCAACACACACCAAAAAGTATTCAACACCCCCAAAAAGTATTCAACACCCCCAAAAAGTATTCACCACCCCCAAAAAGTATTCAACACCCCCAAAAAGTATTCAACCCCCCTAATAAGTATTCAACACCCCCAAAAAATTATTCAACCCCCCCAAAAAGTATTCAACCCCCCAAAAAAAGTATTCAACACCCCCCAAAAAGTATTCAACCCCCCCCAAAAAGTGTTCAACACCCCCCAAAAAGTATTCAACACCCCTCAAAAAGTAATCAACACCCCTCAAAAAGTATTCAACACCCCCAAAAAGTATTCAACCCCCCCAAAAAGTATTCAACACCCCCCAAAAAGTATTCAACCCCCCCAAAAAAGTATTCAACCCCCCCAAAAAGTAATCAAACACCCTCAAAAAGTATTCAACACCCCCCAAAAAGTATTCAACACCTCCAAAAAGTATTCAACACCCCCCAAAAAGTATTCAACACCCCCCAAAAAGTATTCAACCCCCCTAAAAAGTATTCAACACCCCCCAAAAAGTATTCAACCCACCCAAAAAAGTATTCAACCCCCCCAAAAAGTATTCAACCCCCCCAAAAAAGTATTCAACACCCCCAAAAAGTATTCACAACCCCCCAAAAAGTATTCAACCCCCCAAAAAAGTATTCAACCCCCCAAAAAGTAATCAACACCCCTCAAAAAGTATTCAACCCCCCCAAAAAAGTATTCAACACCCCCCAAAAAGTATTCAACACCCCCCAAAAAGTATTCCACACCCCCCAAAAAGTATTCAACCCCCCCCCAAAAAGTATTCAACCCCCCCAAAAAAGTATTCAACCCCCTCAAAAAAGTATTCAACCCCCCCCAAAAGTATTCAAACCCCCCCAAAAAGTATTCAACCCTCCCCAAAAAGTATTCAACCCCCCCAAAAAAGTATTCAACACCCCCAAAAAGTATTCAACACCCCCCAAAAAGTATTCAACCCCCCAAAAAGTATTCAACCCCCAAAAAATATTCAACCCCCCAAAATGTATTCACACCCCCCAAAAAGTCCTCACCCCCCCCCCCAAAAAAATACTCACACACCCCCAAAAAGTACTCAGACCAGCTATAACTATTATAAGCAAATTAATGCACGTTCTAGAATCCCGATGCATTTGCTAGTAAAATATAAAGAGAGCTCTGCTATCAAGCAGCCATCTTCCGTAGCTGCTAAGCCATGGCCTTCTGGATACATTTTAACACAACTTAATGTCTATTACTAGTAGGCAACAGCCGGGACCTTTTACTGCCAGTGATGTGCATTCCTTGGCAGAATCCTGGGGACTTCAGTGCTCAGGCTGGTGACCCCATTTTCCCCACCACTGGGACTTACCACCTTACATTGTGGGCACAAGCACGCAGCTTTCACTACTGAATGCTGCAGCACATGCAATAAAGGATTACACTCTGTGGGAGGGGTTAGCATGTATGTGTTCCTGTCTTGATGATGAAAAAAGCAGTTGCAGTGTATCCTATGTGATGTAAAGAAGGAAGGAATGAAGCCAGCTCACCTATTGTGGTACAAATTAGAATGGAGCACGAAACACCATTCTGACAACAATCTAATCTAAAATAATCTAGATAATCTAAGCAAGAAAAAAATGGGGGATCCAGCATCCAAAATTATGTAAAATCATTGAATCTTTTCTTAAATGTTAAGATCCAATCTAAAATCATGACTAAAAATAGTTGATGAGGGTGTAATGATCCAAGTTACTACAGTCGTATGAAAAACACACGAGGTAGAGCTAACGCGTTTCAGACACACTCTGATGTCCTTTGTTTAAGTTAGATTGGATTTTAACATATAAATAAAGATTTAATGCTTTTACGGTATTTTGCATGTTGAGTATTTTGCTTCAGAAATTTCTGCACCAAATCTGCATCTTCCTGAAGAAAAAAACATGCTTGTTTAATGCGTGTTTGTTGCATTTTCAGTGCTTTTGCTTCATTTTTTATGCATTCTGGAGTGGGTCTAAGGCAGAGGTCCCCAACTCCAGGCCTCAAGGCCCACCAACAGTGCAGGTTTTCAGGATCTCCTTAGTATTGCACAGGGGTTGGAATCATGACCTGTGCAGATGATCACATTAGCACCTGTGCAATACTAAGGAAATCCTGAAAACCTGCACTGTTGGCGGGCCTTGAGGCCTGGAGTTGGGGACCTCTGGTCTAAGGGATAGATAAGGACATTACTCCTAATGGAGAGTGACATGTCAGGTCTGGAGACTTAAATGCTTTGCATGCTCCTCTGGGAAATTATGTATGCATGTTGCCTCCTCAAAGAGGACTTGAACTCTAGTGTCACCTTTAGGAAGTAGCAATCCTAAAAGTCAATATCGACTCTTTAACTTTTCATATGACTAAGGATATATACCAAACCAGAATCTCAATTTGCAGACACAGTGTTTGAGGATATTTGTCCCTTGTCAGTGCAAAGTCTGATTTAGCTAGGTAAGAGGCTAAGACTGGGGACCTAAGGTATAACAATTCACCTTATGGAGAGTGACATGTTAGGTCTGGTTTGCCAGTGTGAGGAGACTTAAATGCCTTGCATGCTCCTCTGGGAAATTGGAATAGAAAGCAATCAAAAAATATTTTGTGCTCAAAAATGGTACCAATAAAAAAGACAACTCTTCCCACAAAAAATCAAGCTCTCACATGACACAGACGGCATAAATATAGAAATATTAAAGCTCTCATAATAAGGTGATGCTAAACAGTTTTTGTAAAAAAAAAAAAACATTTGTATTGTGTTATAGTCACCAAACATAACAAAAACAATATATAAAAGGTATCCCTGTAATTGCACCGACCCGAAGAACAAAGCTGTCTTACCACTTTTACTGCATGGTGAGTGGTGTAACAAATGTTTATTCACCACCCAAAGATCACACTAAGGCTTATCTCACAGTTAATCTGTGTCCTATGCTGAGCGCTTACATTGGGGTTTCTGTGTTAATCTCAGAACTACATAATTCAGATGGACCCTTCAATGGAAGATACCCTATAATGAGGCAGATGGAAAAACTTTAGACTCTCTCTGGCCTTAGATCTGGCCGTGCCTATCTTTTTAGTCGTGCATAAAAGACCGGTCGACCATCTCTTTTGTTCACATCTTAAAAGCTGGATACTGTCGATCAGAAGCCATACAGAGTTCACAGTATCTCTGCTGCCTGATTAGATTCCCTCAGGGCTTTCATCTGAATGATGTATTTTGTAGATTTATATTGAAACCTCAATATAAGTGACCAACATAAAGCACAGGATAAATGCGAAAATTTCCAAAATGTGTACCCCAAAACGCCACCAATAAAAGCTTCTACTCAACCCACAAAAAACAAGTCCCCACTCAGCTTCATCATCTGTTAACAGTTATAGGGGACTTCCACATTACTGGTAGCAAAAATGCTTTGGGAGTCACAACATGAGAAATCAGATGGCACTCACTATTTGTATTTTTAGCTTTGGTTTATTTCATATTTGGGTGAACACACACGAGGGCAGGAGGGGAGGCAGAGACACAAAGGACAATAGCAGCTGTTTTGCCCTAGTTTTTGCAGGAAGGAAGGACACAGACACATTCTTTACAGAATGGGTCCCGACCTGTAGAAGTGGCACCTAGCGCGAAGCAGCTGCTGTTGTCCTTGTGTCTCTGCCTCCCCTCCGTCGTGTATTTACCCAAATATGAAATAAACAAAAGATAAAAGCACAATGGTGAGTGCCATCTGATTTCTTATTTTGTGGCTTTCTTCATCTGCTGAATCTGAAGGATAGAGCACCACCATAGCAATTTCATATTATCAGCCATACAAAGCAACGCAGTTTGCTTTAGTAAAGGAAATGCCTAGTTGTCAGCATTGCCTGGAGTTCTATCTTAATTCATTATTGCAAATGCTTTGGTAAGGCACTTTGGATCCCCCCTAAAAAAGAATCCGCTCTCCCAAATCCAAATGCCCGCCTCCTATTACAGCTCCTCAGTGCTCCTACACTGCAGACACCTTCCACATATTTGGCAATACTGTAATGATAAAGTCCCACTTAATTCATGTGGTGCAGGTCTCTAGAGGCTCGAGCTGGGCACAATGTACGGGCACTACTATGTATGTGCACTGCATAGCAGATTTACATTTTTACTCTGCAACATCTATTGTTGCTTTATTCTAAAAACATCCATGGAGAGAAAGCTATCATTCCATACAGCTGTAAATTAATTCCTGAGGGGTGTTATTTTTAAATTGGTCACTTGATGGAGGTTTCTGGACTTCTGGCACTTAGGGGCTCTAAATATGGAGTCTGTAAACTATTCTAGGAAACTTCATGCTCCAAAATTCAAATAGCACGCCATCCCCTCCGCGCCTCACTGTGTGGCCAAATGGTACTGTACATTCACTTATGGGATATTGCCAGATTCATAAGAAGTTGTGTAACACTTATGTGGTCATTTTCACCTATTTGTGAAAATGTAAATCTGTTGATAAAACAACATTTTAGTGATGAAATTATTTTTTCATCATCGCCCGATGGTAAATTATTTTGTGAAACATTTGTTATGTCAGTATGCTCACTGCACCATTAGATTATTTCTTTAAGAGTGTAGCTTGTAAAGTGGGGTCACTTATGAGCTCTGCCAATGTGACATAGCACATGCAAACCATTCCAGGCCAGAATTTGCACTCTGATAAGATGTTGCTTCCTTTTCTAAGATTTGCACTGTGCCTGTCAAGTAGTTTCCGACCATGTATGGAATACTGGTGAACTTAGGAGAAATTGTGGAACAAATTTTGTTGTCCATAGTGTTTGTTGAAAAAAGCATAACATTTCCAATATTATCAAAATTCTGTGAATCACCAATGGGTTAAAGATACTCACATACCCTAGATAACTACAACAGAAAATTTACTGTAATGAGGTAGAGGGAGTCAAGCCATATAAAGCAATCAGGTATATGCCTCACCATGCAATTATTTCCTCCTGCTGTTCACATCTTCATGACTCAGATCATACAAGAAGAAAACGTGGGTGGGGTCATCCTTCAAATCCCTTTTACTTTATAAGGCCCCTTTCATATCAGCGTTTTTTTTAAATCGCGGCAGATGCGGTGAAAAAAACGCATCTGCCACGATTACCGCATACCGGCTGCACTTGCGCATGGTTGCGACAGTTGCGCAATCCATAATGTATGGACTTGCGCGTGCGCGCGAAAAAGGCCAAAACCGCATTGCTGACCTGCCGCAAGCCCGCCTATACATTGTATGGGGATTGCCGCAATTGTGCCGCAACCGTGCCGCAAGTGCAGCCGGTATGCGGTAATCGCGGCAGATGCGTTTTTTTCACCGCATCTGCCGCGATTTAAAAAAAACGCTGATGTGAAAGGGGCCTTATATCAAATCATTAAAATATGAAAGCATGATGATAGCGAAGATGCAGTCATACTCTCAATGAGTTTCTGGCGTTTCACCTTTAGTCAATATAACAGAGTGAATCATAGTGCATGTTTAAAAACATGAACAGCCAATCATGGGATAGATTTACAAATCAAGAAAATTGGATACATATGGACATAAACACAGATTTTTCACCATTGTGAGTCATAGAGAATTGGAACATTTGGGAAATATATGTAAGAATGTGCAAAGTTATAGAAAGGTTTACTTGATATAGTTTAAAAAAAAATATATACCGTACATATATAAATGTGATCTAACCTTAATAAAGAAGAAATCTATAGAGATTACAAAGACACACTGATAAACACTATGCAGTAGAACACTTATTATGCATAGAATCTAATAGGATAAAAAAAACTAATAGTCATATAAGATATAAGATTTATAATTTATGCCATTGGGGAATTTTGTTTCAAGCTTAATTATCCAGTGTGCTTCTCTGATCATTAATTTCTTTACCCCAATCACCACCACAAACTGTAGAAAAACTTTTTCAACACCATAGCACATGTAGTGCAACCTTTATATTTTACATCACATTTTTTGCATTGTATGCAATAAACAGTATGTTTGAACTCCCATCTGACCTGTGATCCGGCGGTGTCCATCTTTTTGCAGGTCTTTTAGGTGTGCACCAAAGTGCGGTCAACCACAATTTTGTGCACTTTTGAAAAGAAGGACACTGCTGAACAGAGGCCAAACGTAGTCCAGAGTAACTCTGCTGCTTCATTAGTGAATGGATCCATCAGGGGTTTCACCTGAATTACCCATTAAGGAGATGTAGCTGGAATCCCAAATGTAATTGCAGAGCACAGAGCACAGGATAAATGTAGACTGTTCCAAAGTGTTCTGTATCCAAATTGACATCAATAGCATTCACTTAAACCCACAAAAAAACCCTCCATCATCTGTAAGCAGAAATATAGGGTGGATTCTACATTACTAGTAGCACAACGGCTTTGAAAAAGCACTGAGGATCCTAGCCCCTCAGTAAGAAAACCAGTAAAACCTGCTGTAATAAGCTGTAGGATTACTCAAGGAAATGTTAGAAATGGGGGCACAGACAACACACTGGAACCAAAGTTTTAAGATGAACAAAGTCTATATTTATCACACATGGCAGATATAATCTGATCTGCAGCAAATGAGAAAGTTCAACAAACAGGTAATACAGAAAGTCTCTGGAAATACAGGGGGGGGGGGCATTTATATGGAGGCACCTAAATAAAATGGGAATGGTTGGTGATATCAACTTCCTGTTTGTGGCACATTAGTATATGGGAGGGGAAACTTTTCCAGATGGGTGGTGACCATTGTGGCCATTTTGATGTCGGCCATTTTGGATCCAACTATATTTTTTTTCAATAGGAAGAGGGTCATGTAACACATCAGACATATTGAGAATTTCATAAGAAAACCAATGGTGTGCTTGGTTTTAACGTAGCTTTATTCTTTCATGAGTTATTTACAAGTTTATGACCACTTATAAAGTGTGTTCAAAGTGCTGCCCATTGTCTTGGATTGTCAATGCAGCCCTCTTCTCCCATTCTTGACACACTGATAGCAACACCGCAGAAGAAATGCTAGCACGGGCTTGCAGTATCCGTTGTTTCAGATGCTGCATATCTCGTATCTTCGCAGCATAGACAATTGCCTTCAGATGAGTGATGAGGCAAATTGTTTTGTGAATGGTGAAGTTAACAAACAAAACCACCGCTATTGGTCTAACACTAACCCACGGTGGATAGATCCCTCCAAGACTGCTGGAGCACAAAAATTGATGGTATGGTGTGGTATATGGGGTACAAATATAGCGGGGTCATTCTTCAACAATGGAAACCTCAATGCCACTGGATAACTGAATCATGTAGCAATTTCAGATTGCTACATGATTGACCTCCATTATAAACGGAATTTCCATAAGGCGTATACCAAAGAAGCTGTTCCAGTGTTGCCACCGGATTGCAGCTAGCTGCTCATCATATATCAATTACAAATAGGAGAAACAAATGAGCTTATTTGCTTATCAAAATTTACTTATTTATTAGAGGAGAAACAGACAATATAGAGAGGTGATCTTTAAAATTGCACAGCAGAGATCACTGGTACATGATTATTTAAAAGCCAAACAGGACTTTGCAAGTGATAACAAGATGACAGTCAGTGTTACATATCAATGCAGGGTAGGTATAACAAATTGATTTTTTTGTATATATAAACATTTCAACATCAATACATTGGTTTAACCCACACACTGCAGTGACAGAGAGACAAAGCTTAAGTTGCCTTACATCAGTAAAGTGCATCCAAATGGCAGGTGATAGCAGCGTACCTAGTGAAAAAGTGCATATTGCAGAGAGAGGAGGGAGTCCCCTTGTGCCGGACCCCAAACGCACGTATCGCTTATTTACATATCAGTGCTTCGTCAGTGGGAGTACCGGGCCCTCCACAGTGACGCTCTTATATAGCCATTACAACACCTGTATCGATGTACTCACATCGCGCTCCCGAAGGCGGCGCATGCGCCCGCGCCCGCTGGCCCGATGTACTCACATCCGGCGCTCAACCTGCCGCGTCATCATCGCCACCGGAAATTACATCCATGCGGCGGTGAAGCGCTGGCTAGGTGTATAGAGCGTTGTCATGGCGACCGGGCAGTGCGGGAGCGCGGGCATGCGCACTGAGAGCGCGATAACCTGAATTGAGCACAATGATCATAGAAAATAACATCACAGCAAATTCATTATAGTACTACATAGTGGGGATATTAATTCTTGTATTCATCCCACTCAGTCAATCCCTGTGCACATCCGGTTCTTTCCTTAGGTCATACAGAGCTGTCACTGTAGAGAAAAAAGGGCCCAAGTGAATATAAAAATATTTTTAAATTTAAAAACATGCACAACAGCTGTTGCTAGCACAAGAGGAAAGGGGAAAGGGATGAAAATTATATTCTCACTATCATTAGAAACGGAACAAATGGTGGAACCAGTCAAGGATCCTATCAGGATACATAGCTAGGATAAAGTATTATACCTATAGATATGGAGAAAAACTGATGGACTCATTAAGGCCTTTTGGAGACACCGTGTCCAGCATCACAATCCATTTAAGTTCCCTTTGGGCGAGTAGCTTTTTTAAGTCACCACCTCTAATACCCCCATGTATCATATCTATGCCCATCACTCGTAGACCTTTTGGATTACAGTCATGGAATCTACGAAAGTGACGTGGTAGGGTTTTCAATTTGGTGATATCTTTGATTTTTCTAGCGCCACCAATTTCCCTAATATGTTCGCCAATCCTCACCCGCAGTTCGCGTGACGTCAGGCCTACATATATCTTCTGGCAACCGCACGTGGCATAATAGACCACGTGCGTGCTGCCACAGGTGATGTATTGATTAATTGTAAAGGTCCGACTGCCATCGCTCGATGCGAACTGAGAACCGCAAACAAAATTGGCGCATGCTAGACAATCGCCACACGGGAAAAAGCCCTTGAGGGGAGGGCCTGCCCCAAAGATCCTCGGAACTACCAGCACGTAATGGCTCTGAACTAGTAAATCTTTTAAGTTCTGGGATCTCCGAGGGGTCATTTGTGGACTCAATGATGGCTCGGACATGAGAACTGGCCAGTGTCTCGCCAGGACCTTCCTTATTGTCTCCCACTGGTCATTTATGGGTAGAGATGAACCTTATAACCCCAAAATCATCCTTCTTTCTATTTCTATCAGAAGGGAGGAGGAGATCATCACGTCTGGATTTCTTGGCCCTATCATAGCCATTCTTGATGCATCTCCGACTGTACCCCCGCTCCCGGAACCTCACTCCTAGGTCAGTTGCCTGAGTCCGAAAATTGGCTTCAGTGGAGCAGATCCGCTTCATCCTTAGAAATTGTCCAACCGGGATGGCACGTATAGTAGATGGAGCATGGGCAGATTGACCTCCGTAAGGAGAATAGCTAATCCTCCAGACCTCATCTTAGCCTCTCATACAGCCAGATCAGAATCCCATACACTGCACTGACGAGGGGCAATTACCCCAAATTGCAGCGTCTGCAGTTTGGGGTTCTGATCTGGCACAAATCTTGAGTCATATTAAAAGGCTTGTTAAAAAGTCAATTATGCCTTTTAGGATTGCTACCTTCAATTAGGTGACAGTTGAGTTTACTTCCTCACTAAAGAGATCATTTTTAGAATTAGTGTCCTCATTAGCCTAAAGGTACCGTTACACGGTATGATATCGTTAATGATATCGCTTAAACGTCACGGGCTTGGAGTCGTTCAAGCAACATCGTTAGGACGTTGTTTGTTGTAACACCGAGATACGACTACGATAAATCATTGGATCGTTGATGGCAGATTTGAGAACATGTTCTCAAATCAAACGATCCACAATCAGCCAACCTGCTTCATTGTTCTGTGTCACACCGCGATAACGATGTCGTTCATGATTTCGCCCATTCACATCAGTGAACAAGTATCGTTCGCTGGGTTGAGCGAACGATAACTGCTCGCTACATGGTTGGTGTGTCGTCCACAACATCTGGACGTGTGACATTTCACCAATGATGTCAAAACGATGTCCTAACGACCGCGCGCCCCCGAGATCGTTAGTGAGATCGTTTCTACATTGTTGCGTGTAACGGCACCTTAATTCAGAGGCCTTAGAGTCTTGAAAGTTTGCTATTTGTTACGTCTTTTCAGTTAGCCATTAAATGGTATAAACCACTGAAAACTCTTAAGATTTTAATACACTTAATGAAAATTGTAGTTCTCAGCAGTGGCTCAATTCAGAATACAATATAATATAATAATAAAAGTACAGTATGTCAATTGAAGTGAAAATAATTTTGGAACCAATTGAATCTTTAATTATTTGGAATAAGTAAATATTTACCATAGATGATCATACTATATGTGATAGAAAATAGTGTATGTGATACAGATATTTTCTCTGATAGTGAGTCTGGGGTGAAGAGATCATTCTATATATATATACAGTATTTATATATATATATATATATATATATATATAATATATAGTGATTGACTGTTTCAACTTGATAGGTTGGTTTATGTAATTTGGGAACTTTCTCAAGTGTAACAACTACACACAAAACACAATTGTTAATTAATTATAAAAGCAACTTAAATATTCAGCATCACATTTTCTAAAATGAGTTAAAATAGACTCATCTGCTTATAACATGTTCCTAATTCTAGAACAAGTAACTCATGTGATTTGTTTGTCTTCATTTCCTTAAGCGCTATTTTAAAAGGTGTGTTTGGCTTCTTTGCAGCATGCCTTGTCTGACAAAGCTACTGTGAAAACGTTTGATCCAAAGACAACTTGCTTGCAAGAATGTATTATCACTACCTTTCAGGATTTGTACTTTGTGTCAGAAAGCTTTGATGAAGCCAAAGAAAAGATGAGGTATATTCAATTATTGGGAAGAAGAAGACAAGAAAAAAAGAAACTTCAGAATATATTTCATCATACAGATATGATTCTAATTAATTTCTCTCTGTCTTTAAATCCTATAGAGAGTTTGCAAAGTCAATCAACAGACCCTTCTCAGTGTATTTTAATCCCTACACCAAGAGTATTGAGATCCTGAAGGACACCCGGAGTATTGAAAATGTGGTGCAAGACTTGAGGAGCGACCTAAATACTGTGTGTGATGCTTTAACAAAAATGAATAAATATTTAGGAATATGAGACATAGAGAAAGGGAAATCCTGTCTTGTGGACAAAGATGAGCTCAGACTTCTTCAGCTTGAATACCCGGACATACATTTTGAATAATGATTTCTCGCTAATTTATGTGTTCTATTATACTTAAAGAATTTAACTATTTTTTTTTAATCCATGTAAAATACTCATAGGAAAATTATATCTAGAGTATCACATACATGCTAAGGATAGGATAAATAAGGTCCAAGAAGCTAAGGTCTGAGCTGATGGAACTTCCTTGCAATGAAGCAATCATTTAACTGACCTTGTTCTTGATTTAGCAGTCAGTACTGACTAACAAAATAAAGGATCTACATGAATATTGAGTAAAAAATATATTTTTTAATTACCCAACAGAGTTATTATATTTGTTAGTCAGATAAATTCAACCTGCTTCCATGATTAATTTCTATAAGCTGGAGGGCATTGTTGCCTTTGCTTCTTGCATGGGTGTATACCATGAGGGATTCAATGAGTTTCTCAGCTTGATTGGTGGTATACTTTACTATAACAATTAGTAATCTAGATGTAATATAGTGTTTTGTTGTAATGGATTATGTTAAGCAGAGAAAAATAAGAATTACTGTTCGTGACTAGGTCACTCAGTTTTAATTACAATCATTTCCTTTGGGGCTAGGCTAGATTGAGATGAAAAAAAGAGTCATAATTAGGCACAGCACCAAACCTTTTTATTCGGTAGAAAACACTGACAGGATAGGGCCCTTGTGCAAAAAAGACATTTTGGCCCATCTCATTGACACCTGCCACATACTTAAGAGTCATTTCAAAAGTAGAGAAAGCCACCATAAGCAGATGTTTTACCTTTTTCTCAGTTTATAAGAATATATGCATCATATATAAAAACAAAGGAGAAAGTTATTACTGAAATATGCATTTCAGGCTCTTTCAGCCCTTAGTCATAGTAACATAGTCATTCCACATGCTATACACACCACTTATGCCGAAGAGACACAACACTCACAGCCGTCAGTCATGTGACACATGCACCGCTCACACACTGGACACATATTGTACACACACCACTCACTTGTTGTCCCCACATCACACCACATGCAAGAAACATGCTACCCATGTGTCACTCATGGTTGACATACAGGCAACCAAGGCCCAATTAAATGGCACATTAGCAATTGTATTTGTATATAGAAGTGGATTGGATTGTTACTTATATACTGGCTTATTCACAAAGGTCTGTATAGGGAAGAATATTTTGTCCTCATAGAATGTCATATCATTTTGCTTATTCAGTGAGTGAATGGCAGTATGGTTATGCTGGTCCAATAATTGGAAAGAGCATTTGCAGGCTAGCGACCTGTTTAAGTAGGTCTTAATCATTGTTTTGGATATACAGCAGTTTTTTTTGGGCCAGTTATAAACCTCTGCAGAATTATTAGAGGCAGGGAAGTGATATCTCCTCTTCAGATAAAACCAAACCTTAAATATAGATACCCTCCACCCACAGTACTCCATCTTATATATAACAACAAAGTCTGAATCTCTGTGGCCATGTTCACACATCTCTGCTGCTAGTATTTAGTGGGTGTCCGCTAAATACTTAGCTTTTTTCAGTGAAGCAGAGATGCCTGAGCACCGCCGCTTCCTTGTGACGCAGCCCCTGGTTACCCGATGTGTGAGAGATGTGTGAACATGGCCTGTAAGTATTCTGTTCCAGTAACTTGGAACCTAAAAGCCAGTCAAATGAGCAGACCTAGTTCAAGACAATGAGTGTATAAAGGCCTTTTATCCTTCAGGCCCAAGTGTAGCTATTAAAACCAATCAATATTTCTATAACCAAAAGTATCTGGCTAAATAAGAGAGATGTACCTAAATATCATGAGATAAAGCAAAAGAAAAAGAAAAAGGATACTACAAAATATATCACAAATATAAACTTTTTAAATATAAGGTTTATAGTAGATCAAATAAAACTGTGGTTCAATGAATTGCTAACAACTAACCACGAAAAGCCATAAACAATATATTCAGTGCCTTGATGAAGTATTCCTACACCGTGGACATTTTTTCACTTTACACCCACAAGCTCAAATGTATTTTATTGGGATTTTATATGACGTACCAACACAAAGTAGTAAGTATTTGTGAAGTGAAAAGGAAATAATACATGGTTTTCTAAATACTGTATAAATATAAATATGAAAATTGTGATGTGAATTAATATTCAGCCCCCCTGTAATCTGAAAGCTCCAAATAGAGTTCAGAGTTATTAATTAACTCCAGAAGTCTTCTAATTAGTAAATGAGCCAACCTGTGTGCAATTTATTATCAGTTTAACTACAGCTGTTTTATGATGAACTCAGAGGTTTGAGAACATTAGGGATCAAACAGCATCATAAAAGCCAAAGAACACACCAGAGTGGGCAGGGATAAAGTTGTGGGGAAGAATAAGAAGGGTTAGGTTATAAAAAAAATCCCAAGCTCTGAATATCTCACTGAACACTGTTGGATTCATCATCCAAAAAAAGAAGGAATATGGAACAACTGCAAACCTACTTAACATTACTGCCCACCTAAACTGACAACCCAAGCAGGACAGCTCAAATAAGAAAAGTAGCCAAGAGGTCAATGGTTACACTGGATCAAATGGAGAAATTCATAGCTCAGGTAGGAGAATCTGTTCACAGGACAACTATTAGTTGTTTACTCCACAAATGTGACCTTTAGGAAGAGTGGCAAGAAGGAAGCCATTTGTGAAAGCAAGCCAAGAGAAGTTTCATTGTAATTTGCAAAACACATGTTAGCATGTGGAAGAAGGTGCTTTGGTAAGATGAGACCAAAGTAAAAATGTTGGGGCTAAATTCAAAATGCTATGTGTGGTAGAAAACTAACACTGCACATCACCCTGAAAACATAATCCCCATAGTCAAACATGGTGGTGGCAACATCATGCTGTGGAGATTCTTTTTTCCAACAGGGACAGGGAAGCTTGTCACAGTTAATGGGAAAATAAATAGACCAAAATACAGGGCAATTCTGGAAGAAAACCTGTTTAAGTTCAGACCTAAACTCTTTGAGAATTTATGGCAAGACCTGAAAATTGCTGTTCCCGGACACTCTCCATCCAATCTCACTGAGATAGAGCTAGTTTTCAAAGAAGAATGGACAAAAATGTTAACCTTTGCAAAGGTGTTATTATTGTTATTTATTTATATAGCACCATTAATTCCATGGTGCTCTACATGAGAAGGGGTTACATAAAAAATAGGTGAAAAATACAGTGAACAAACTAACAGTGACAGACTGGTACAGAGGGGAGAGGACCCTCCCCTTGCAGGCTTAAATTCTACAGGACAATTGGGAGGGGAAAGTAAATCAGGGTGCAACAGATCCAGTGGTGGTGGTGAGGCAGCAGCTCCAGTGGCAGTGGAGCATCAGCTCAGTGGTGGCCAGAAGCAATGCTGAATAGCAGGCTGTAAGCTTTCTTGATGAGATGGGCTTTCAGATTCTGTCTGAAGGATCTGAACAGGGTGGATAATCGGATGCGTTGGGACACAGAATTCCAGAGGATGGGGGATATTTGGGAGAAATCTTGGAGGAAATTTGGAAGAGGAATCCTGGCTTCCCCTGCAACACTATGGACACAAGGACAGGAGTCATGTGCCTCCTTACAATTTAAGGCGATCTATGATAAGTAGTCATTCACTCTACCTCCCAATACCTATTACAAAGGTTGATTGACTGACCAGTTATGAGATTCCTGTAATCCAGCAATCTTAATCATCCTTTAAAAAAACAGTTATCAAAGGTTCCTACGGACTACCCGGATCGCTATAAACTCCTTTGCACCAGCCCTTTAGAGTTATTAAGCCAGTTTCCTGAGGAAGGCTTGTGTTGAGCCGAAACGTGGGACGATTTTCTTTATACAAATAAAAAAGCAACACAAAGAAAAAGCTTCTCAATTTTTCTCACTTTCTTGCTTGCGTGTGCCGAGGCTAACTTAAATTATCATTCTGGTACTTTTTCCTCAGAGCACCTCAGAAGGGTCAAGCCAGGTTATACCCTATTTTATTAGTGTTAGTAGTTTGAACTGGATTTGTTGGAGAGTTGGCCAGTGGAATTATTTGCAGAAGGAGAAACAGACTGAAACTCCAAGGATTCTGGACAGCTGGGCGGTGACATCTGAGTAAGAGAGGTATATCTGAATGTCATCAGTGTACAGGTAATATCTAAAAAAGTTGAGAATGCGCAATAGGGTCTCATCTTTTTTACACAAGTTTAAAAAGTTCAAAATCAGAATTGCTCACCTGATGAGGTTATGTCACACACAACCAGCGTGATTGCTCAGAAATGCAGCTGCTGCAAGGACCGTACCTCCACAGGTTACTGCAGTTATCAATGAATCTCCTCAGCAGAAAGGAGCTCAGTATGTGGCTCTGAAACTCGTCGGATAATAAACCAAGTCATCACTTTGATCCAGACATGCCGTTGTTTCTGGTGTCTTTTGTATCCATCTGGCAGCAGGGCGGACCTGAGGTACTTTGTCCAGAAGATTGATCAGTGTGTACAGGTGGCACTGTAAGCCATATGAGTTGTCCTAGGCCAAGGGTATAGATAGAGAAAAGTAGAGGTCCCAGGACAGAGCCTTGTGGGACTCCATCAGATAGAGGGTGGGATGAGGAGGTAGTGTGGGAGTGGGAAACCCTAAATGTGCTTTAGAGACATGCTCCAAAAGTATTGAAGCAGTAATTGCAGAAAAAGGTGATGCAACAAAGTATTATATTGTATTGAAGGCTGAACATAAATATATGTCTGAATTTTCATAATTAGATTTTTTAAATATGTAGAAACCATATAGCATTTCTTTTACACTACATAAATATTTGATTCTTTGTGTTGTTATATCAAATAAAATTCCAATAAAATATGGTTATGTTTGGGGTTGAAATGTGAAAAGTGTAGAAAAGATCATGAGGTATCAATACTTATTCAATGCACTGTAGTTAGTATGCCTGCATATGTATTGCAGTACATGCCTTAGGCTGCCTTCACACTATGGATTTTTAAAATCCGATGCTGTCCGATAAAAATCGGACAGCATCGGATCCGAATTTGGCCCCATGCAGCCCTATCGGCATCGGACCGAATGGATGTGCACTAAATGCCATCCGATTTGGTCCGATCCGATTCTGTCCGATTTTTTTATTGGTGCAAAAATCGGAGCCTGCTCCGAATTTTGCACCGAAAATAAAATCTGACAGAATCGGATCGGACCAAATTGGATGGCATTTAGTGCACATCGATCCGACCCGATCCCTATAACATGGGGCCCTATGGAGAAGGGTCCGAGGAAACATCTGATGTCTACCTCGGACCCGATTTTACTGTACTGAGCATGCTCAGTACAGTAAAACTGCTCCAAACTGGGAGCGCAAGGGTTAAAAAAAAAAAAAGTTTATGCTCACCTCCCCCCGAGCCCCGCGGTCTCCCGCCGTCTTCCTGCAGGCTCCCGGTGGGTTCCGCAGGCTCCCGCAGGCTGCAGAGGTCTTCTTCATGTGTACAGGACCTGCGGTGATGTCACATTCATGTGACCGCGGGTTACCATGGTGGAACCTGCTGTCACGTGACTGTGCATCATCGCAGGTCCTGTACACATGAAGAAGACCTCTGCAGCCTGCGGGAGCCACCGGGAGCCTGCAGGAAGATGGGGGAGACGGCGGGGGCTCGGGGGGAGGTGAGCATAAACTTTTTTTTTTTTGCCTAATTTTGGAATCGATTTTGCACGCAGGCATCAGAAGGGAGCCGAATGCTGTCCGAATTTCATCGGACAGCATCGGCTCCCTTCAAAATCGGTATGTAAGTAGCCTTAGTGGTTAACACATTAAACAAATAGAAGTCTATAGGATTCAATATTACATGTGGAGGTCTTCTAGTGTGTAGCCATGCACCCCAACACATGTTTCACACAGTTTCGGCAGTGGCAAAGCTTAATGAAATGCGTGTTAGGGCACAAGGCTACATGCCTAACAGGGCTCCACATCATTACTATGTAAGTTTGCATTCTATATTCTTCTATTTGATGTATGTGTAGCCACTATGGAATGTACCGCAATACATATGTGGGCATACTAACTATAAACTGTTTATAGCCTTGGGACTTTTGATTTTAGACCTGCATTTCGCTACTTCGTTTTAATTTTTTTTTAACAAAATCCGTTATAATATTTCATACATAATAAATTGATATGTCTGTGAGATATTTTGTAGCACTATTTTTCTTTTTACTTTGGTTTCCAAGTTTAGCTATATCTGGCTGTTCTTTTACTTTGGTTTCTGTTGTTCCAACCTTTAAATTTAACATGTCTAAGGCTAGGATCACACATAAGCCCTTGGTCCGTTTTTTGCATCCAGTTTTTGCATTTTTTTTTTTCTAAGTCCAAAAAACAGATGGAAAAACGGATTGTATGTAATAAACACCCTATCCGTTTTTTTTTGCACCTAAAAACATTGCTAGGAATGTTCTTTACCCAAAAACATTACTCCCAACGTTTTGGGGATCACGTTTTTTTAACATCGGGACCTATGGAAAAATGGATCCGTTTTTGTTGGTGCCTTAAAAAACGATCCGTTGTTTTTTAGCATTTTTTGGCAAAAAATGACTACGTATATACTCGAGTATAAGCCGAGTTTTTCAGCACAAAAATTGTGCTGAAAAGTGCCCCCCTCGGCTTATCTCGAGTCAGTATACGGCTGAGTGTGGGGGGGCGGTGTCCAGGGGCTGGAGCAGGCGGGGGGAGGCTGTAATATGAGCGGCCAGTCACGTGGGGCCGCTCATTAGTGCAATGCAATATGCACTGCATCCCCCTGTCCATCAGCGGCAGGGGGAGCTGTGCATATTACATTGCGCCCCCTCCCCCCCCAGTGGTATATACAGGCCCCCCCGCTCCACCAGTGGTATATATAGGCCCCCGCTCCACCCGTGGTATATATAGGCCCCCCACTCCCCCGTGGTATATATAGGCCCCCCGATCCCCCCCAGTGGTATATAAAGGCCCCCTGCTCCCCCCCAGTGGTATACAGGCCCCCGGTTGCTGCCGCACACCTGTAAAAGAATAGCTTTCATACCCTCCTCACTGTCACCGCGGTCATCCTCGTCTTCTTCCTGCTTGTTCCCGGCCGCGGGCGCAGCCGCAATGACTTCAGTTGGTCACATGACGCCAGGTAGAAGCAGGAAGAAGAAGACGCGCGGGTGACAGCGAGGAGGATAAGTATGAAAGCTATTCTTTTACAGGTGTGCGGCAGCAACCGAGGGCCTGTATACCACTGGGGGGTCCTGTATACCACTGGGGGGGCCTGGGATACCACTGGGGCCTGTTACACTGGGGGGGCCTGTATACCACTGGGGGGCCTGTATACACTGGGGGTTATACAACTGGGGGGCCTGTATATACAACTGGGGAGAGCCTGTATATATCACTGGGGGGCCTGTATATATCACTGATGGGGGCCTGTATATATCACTGGGGGGGGGGCCTGTATATATCACTGATGGGGGCCTGTATATATCACTGGGGGACCTGTATATACCACTAATGGGGGCCTGTATATATCACTGGGGGGGCCTGTATATACCACTGAGGAGGGCTGTAACCTCTGATGGGGGGCCTGTATATACACTGATGGGGGGCCTGTATATACCACTGATGGGGGCTATAACCTCTGATGGGGGGGAACTGTATACCAGTGATGGAGGTCCTATATACCAGTGATGGGGATTATATACCAGTAACGGGGGTCCATTTATCATGATGAGAGGGGCTGTATACCGTGATGAGAGTCTGCTTCATTTTCCCCCTAGGTTATATTCGAGTCAATAAGTTTCCTTAGTTTTGGAGGGTAAAATTAGGGACCTCGGCTTATACTCGGGTCGGCTTATACTCGAGTATATACGGTAAGTCCAAAAAACGTTCAGGGGCACAGGAGGCTCAAAAAGCACCCCAAAAAAAACGGATTGGTCATGAAAAACACTTCCAAAAATGGATTGCTATGTGTGACCCAGCCTTACTCCCTTTAATGATATCAGTAAAACATTTTTTAATTCCCCATATATTTTAGTGTTATACCTATGAGCCCCGATAGTTTCTCCGGTGTTTTAGAAACATACCATAGCAGGTCTTGGAAATTAATCATCAAAACTAGAGATGAGCAAACCTTTTGAAGTTCAGGTTTGGGCAGTGCAGCCAAATTTTTTGGCTTACTGCTCGTGACCCAAAACTCAATGGAAATCACTGATTGGCAGTTCAGCTCTCTGCCTACATAGAGCCAGTCATGAGTAAAACACTTCTGGTAGTGAGACGGCATTTGATTTTTTTTCTAATTAATTTTGAACTCGACTCGCACTACACGCAAAAAATGTGCTTTTAAGCCCAATGCGAGCCAAACAAACACTTTAGGAAGCTCGCACCTGGCCAGGCATCAACTGTACCCGACTATAGCGATGCTCACTCCAATGCTTTACAAATGTAAAACACTCGAACTTAGAACTTGAACAGGTTTGCTCAACACCATGAAGTTTGCCGACACAAACTGGACCTTCCTTGAAAGGCTCATTCACCTCTAATCAGGGCCGGCCTCAGGCTAAATTGCGCCCTGTGCAAAATTCCCCTTTGGTGCCCCCAGACCATGTCACATGAGACATGCAGCCAATCAGTGGCACCTTCACTCTTTCCTTATATAAAACTGACATCCCGAGGAAATCAGGGAACAGCAGCAGCTCTCATTTATTCTGGATCACAGTTTTGAAGGAAGGGATAATGAAACAGCTGCTGATTGGCTGCAGGTCTCATGTAAAATAACGTCATGATATCACCCCCCCCCCCTGGCTCCGCAGCTGCCTGCACCCCCCTCCGCTCTGCAACTGACAGCACCCCCCTCCCTCGCCACAGCTGCTGCTGATAGCAAACCCCCCCACAGCTGCAGCTGACAGCACCCGACTCCACAGCTGTGGCTGGTAGCACCCCCTCCCTTTCCACTGCTGCAGCTGACAGCACCTCCCCCACCCCCTCTACAGCTCCAAGCGGCAGCAGCAAACACCCCCCATACCCTCCCCACAGCTGCAGCTGACAGAACGAACCCCCCCCCCCACAGCTGCAAACTGCAGCTGATCATCTAAGGCTGCAGGGGCGGCGGGGCTGAACACTGACTCGGGGTTACCGCTTCTGTCAGCTAAAGTTAACCCCGAGTCACACTCGGGAATACCGGTAGGGAGGTTAATCGGCGGAGCCGCAGAGAGACCATAAATATCCGTCTCTCTGGCGCCCCCTTTGAAGCATGGCAGGCGGCGCCCTGTGCGACCGCACAACTTGCACAGCGGTAGGGCCGGCCCTGCCTCTAATCAAAACTGCCATTGTTAAGGGACAGCACTGGTGCCGACTGAAGCCTATTAGAACTTAGATTCCATTTCACGCTTCTGCTTAATAAGGTCAATTGAGTTAAATTAGCCATTAAAAAGTCTGAGGACACAGGAAACCCCTTTAATGTTAACAGTAAATGCCAAGACCTTAATGTGTCAAATGTGTAATATTCAGAACAAATAAAAAATAAATGATGTTACTCATGGCCCTAACTGAACTGTTTTTTGCTAAAATTCTTTGATCTTATTAGACTCTTGATTTCCTTAAAACTTAACTTGTAGTTTATGAAAGCCTCTTTTAAGTAATCCAATCTATTGAAAACTGTCATTGCAATTTTGGGTGGAATAACCCGTTATATCCAGTATATCTATACTGCCAGAGAACATACAATATCCTGGCTTCATGGCAGTGTGCGAGCCTAATGATAAAGTACAAGGAGTTTAATATATTCACCTTCTGTATAACATTCCTTTTACATCATTATTTAGTTTAGCAGTAAAAATCAAAGCAGTACTTCTAGTCGTATCCATCTCTCTCAATCAGGCTGTGAGCGAAAACAACATGAAAAGCAATTTGAATAAAAATGCTTAGCCGTATTTCTATTTGCCATCACATTAGCAAAGATGTCTCTGTTCTGTAGCTAATACTGGGAGTCCAAACAGAAACACTTGTTTTCCAGCTTGAAACCTCATGAAATACAAGCGCAATATAGTTGTCTAATTGCTTAAACAAGTAAGTCAATGTGAAGTGCTGATCTAGTTGTTCGATATCTGTACAGATATAAGTGATTAGCTTTGTCCTGACTGTGTACAATCTTAGAACGCTAAGTATTTCAAAGTTTTCTTTATTTAAGTTGCAATAGAACTGATTCTTTCATTTAAAAAGTAAAAAATGTAGCATTCTTGTGTTGGTGCGAGTAATTCATGCAGGTACATATCTTAGTTCTTGTTTTGTAACTTTTTTGCCAACCTGTATTTCATGTGTTTTGAATGTCTCTAAAGGAAGCCAAAGGAAATATACGCCATTTCTAATTTCTGATGATCTGTGCGCTGGTTTCTTTTTGTAATAATCATTTAGATAATTTATTTTTAGGTTTTATTTTGAAAAAAAAAAATAGTTTAGAGTGTATTTTAAAATGACTGTCCAATTCAGAAAACCCATTTTCACTATCCCTCATTAATAGTCACATGTTCAAGATCCTCATCTCTTGGGCAGAGTAAAGACTGGTTGCAAAGAACATCTATAAGGCTTCATACTCACCATGAGTAAATGCAGCGTGTCAGACGTAGTGTCTTGCTGTTGCTTTGTACACTAGAAGCATAGTGGATGGGATTTGTAGAAATCCCATCCTCACTATGCTTCACCCGACTGCAGCATTGCAGGTTTCTGGTACTACTCTCCTCTGCAACATGTTCATTTCCTGTTGCGGAGTCAGAAGCAGCTGCCATCGGCTGCACACAGGAAAAAGCCATCCTGCACCCACTGCAGATCGGTAGTACAGGCTGGCTGCAGTCTCCCTGCAGCCACCTGTGGGTTTCCTCTGGTCCGGAGCCACTGAATCCAACACGCAGTGGCTCCAGTCCATGAGCACATACCCTTAGGCTAGGGTGACACCAGCGCCAAGCATTTGCCAAATGGATGTGATTCTTTCATCTTTAAATTTCTGCAATTGGATGCGTTAATGCACCCATAGACACAATTGCTATGCGTTTGGCACTATGCATTTTTTGTAGCGCACATCACAGCGTTTTTGGGCCTTTTTGGGAAAAGGATGCGTTAATTTAACATTGGGGTCTATGGCAAACGCATCCGTTAACGCATGGTACATACATGTACCATGTGTTAACGCATGCGTTAATGCATGCATCAAAAATGTACACACGTCATGTGAATGCCAGGGAAAAAAAAACATCCTTTTAACGCATTCTTTTAGCAGATGGCACTACTCAAGTGTGACCCTTGCCTTATTCTGTATAATACATCTTGTCCTGTCTTGTATTTGATTGGCATTGTGCAATGCTATATTTCTCTTGTAGTCAAGCTGTAAGAAAATTGAACACTGACAACAAGGTTTTTCTTCAGATTACAGCTGGTTACTAGGAATCTAACATAGGCACACTTTGTGAACAGCATAGTGTAAAGGGAATTTTCTAAGAAAAGTGTCCAAAGCAAAGAATCTGTCACCTAATTTTATTGTACTACCTGCAAATATATTATACAAAATAATGTGTATTTTCCCATTTTCCGAAAATGCCCAAAGTGTAGCAGAGAAATCTTTTTGAAAGGTATCTATTAATGATTGCATCATGTGTGTGACTTAGGCTGGTTTCACACTACGATTTGTCTAAATCCGATGCTGTCCGATGAAAATCGGACAGCATCGGATCCGAATTTGGCCCCATGCAGCCCTATGGGCATCGGACCGAATCGGATGTGCACTAAATGCCATCCGATTTGGTCCGATCCGAGTCTGTCCGATGTTTTTATCGGTGCAAAAATCGGAGCCTGCACCGATTTTTGCACTGAAAATAAAATCTGACAGACTCGGATCGGACCAAATCGGATGGCATTTAGTGCACATCCGATCTGATCCGATCCCTATAACATGGGGCCCTATGGCAAAGGGTCCGAGGAAACATCTGATGTCTCCTCGGACCCGATGTTAGTGTACTGAGCATGCTCAGTACATGCTCAGTACACTAAACCTATTGTGTGCCGTCTAATTTAACTTCTGCAATGTATATACATACATTGCAGAAGTTAAATATAAGTTAAATCAAGTGTTTAAAAATAAAAAATCTTTATTCTCACCTGCCAGCGCTCCCTCGGCGTCTCCAGCTGCAGCCGCTCGGTAACAGGACCTGTGATGATGTCAGAACCCGATCAGCTGATCGGGTCACATGACCGGTTACCGCGGTAACCGCTGACGCTTTTGACGTCATCACAGGTCCTGTACACCCGATCGGAGGCTGATGGAGACGCCGAGGGAGCGCTGGAAGGTGAGAATAAAGATTTGTTATGTTGGGGGGGACAGGAGGGGGGCACATGAGGAGGTGACATGAGGGGGGCACATGAGGAGGGGACATGAGGGGGGCACATGAGGGGGCACATGAGGGGGGCACATGAGGAGCGGACAGGAGGGGGGCACATGAGGAGCGGACAGGAGGGGGCACATGAGGAGCGGACAGGAGGGGGGACATGAGAGGGCACATGAGGGGGGACATGAGGGGGGACATGAGAGGGCACAGGAGAGGGCACATGAGAGGGCACAGGAGGGGGCACATGAGAGGGCACAGCAGGGGACAGTAGGGAGAGAGTAGGGGACACTAGGGCAAAACAGGGGGGCCGCAGGGAGGCAGCAAGATGACAGGAGGGAGAGGAGGGGGAGCTACGTGACAGCCCAAACTGATCCTGCAAAAAGTAGGATTCGGATGCCTATTTGGCATCCGATTGCAGAGATCAGTTTGGATCCGATGCTGTCCGATTTATATCGGACAGCATCGGATTTAGAGAAATCGTAATGTGAAAGTAGCCTTACTTGAATTTAGATGGATACTTTACACAGCGTACCGAGTCCAGCCAAAGGCATGCGCACTGCCTATGTTTAACATGGGAACACATAGTGCCTGCGTTTGGCTATGTTAAGTTGCGGTTGCGTTCGGATGTGCATAATTTGTGCGCTCTAATCCGCCTCCGAACGCAGCCTGTTGCATTTCTTGTGTGCTCACAGGCGCTTGTTTTATCGCACAAAAAATGCATGGATCTCAATGGATCCGCAGTGTTCTCCGCATGACAGCGCAGGAGAACGCTGTGGATCACATTGAAATCTCGGTGGTCACCGCCGATCTCCGCCTCCCGGCCGCTGCCAAGACAGCTGATTGGCTGGCCAGGCACCATGCTGATGTGAACGTATGGCAGCGTTTGCACTGCGTTTGCGTCTGCCTGCCCTCTGCATGCAGACACAAACGCAAATGTGAAGGCAGCCTAACTAACTGTAAATGTTGTATCTGGAATCATCAGAAATTTCACTTAATATTGCACTTTGTTCTGTTCACCAGGAATAGAAAAGAAAAATAAAAAAAGTAAAACAAATGATATTATACTGTACATAAATTCTTGAATGCCTTTAATTAACAAACCACACAAAGTTTTTTTATGTATAGGTTGTCACTATAGAATTAAAATGAATGCTGCATTATTGGGGTATGTGCCCACAGGACGTTTTTGCTGCGGTTTTGCTGCGGTTTCTGCATGCAGAAAACCATTGGTTTTATAGTAATTTATGCTAATTTGTTCCTGCGGTTTTGATTCCCAGCAAAACCAATGTGTTTACAAAAACGCTGTGCCCACACATTGGTTTTACAAGTGTCAAGAACTGTCAAATACCTGCGTTTTTGGTGCGGATGGGAAAGAATTGACTTGATAATTATTTTCCTGTGTTTTTGCTAAAGTCAATGGAAAAAACGCAGGAAAAACACAGCATCAAAAACGGAGTAAAAATGTACAAAAAACCAACAAAAACGAGCAAAAAATGTGCAAAAAACACGCAAAGAATGCAGACAAGATCATAGCTAATCTCCTGTCAAGGACTCTAGGATCCTCAGGTTTTGCTGCATTCAGGACTGCTTAAAAAACATCCTGTGGGCACATACCCTTATACTGCCAGAAACTTGTAGAAATGTTAATTAAGGACAGGTGCCTGTGTGCATGTGCAACAGGGAGATCAGCTGCTATGACTTAGTGATAACTTATGCAACATAATATAATCCTATTTCTATGTCACAGCAGCTTCTCATCAATCAGAAATATAGGTAGGTTAGACAGCTGGAAGGGCAGCTACTTCTAACCTTAAAATCCCTAGTTTCTAGTAAAAAGCCAAAGTGGCCAAAAATCCAAAAACTTACCAGAGAGCAGCCAAATCCAATACTGAATGCACACAAGATAAAATAGGTCTCCATTATCAAGGTGGGAGTAATACAGGTGCAAAATGCTGATGATACAGCCACCCACAACCCTCCAAATTGGTAGGGGCTGTTTGCAATAAACATGCATGCAAATGAAGCTTGCATAGAGAGCCAGTAACACAGATGACTGCGATACACAGCGTCTGACTTGTAGCCTATTAATGACACAAAAATTCACAAGGAAGGAGGGCTGGCCAGCACTATATAAGTGCATCTCACTGGATAGGGTCACCAATGTACGCAACCTAAATTCAAAAGGCCCCTTAGCGTCCTACAAAATATAAACTGATACAAGATAATGTGAAGTATTGGTTAATATTTTGGCCCAAAATAAGGAAGCTTGCAACCCATATGGATCCTCACACTTAGGAGTCCCTACACTAAATTAAGTAAAAAACTGAAATTTACACAATCCAAAATACTTACTGTGCTGCTCCCACCTTTAAATGGATGCCCACTGCATCTCCAGTATTGGAGAAAGGATGAACAGCAGTGTGAGCAGCTTCCTTTTATCTCAGCATCACCTTTTTCACCAGTACTATATCAGAAAGACATGGGGGGACAATAGTTTGAGTATTGTCTTATTACACAACACTCCATACCCCAGGTATTTCCAGTGCTAGATCAGAAAGACAGGGTGAGCATCATTTGACCACCTTCTTCTTACCACCCGACCATGGTATCCTAGTATTAGATCAGAACAACAGGGTGGCCAGCAGTTTGAGAAGTCTCTTACCACAGTACTCTTGGTATCTCCAGTATTAGATCAGATAGACAGGGTGGACAGCAGTGCGATCAGCCTCTTTTTACCTCAGCACTCCTAGTATCTAGTATCTCCAGTATTATAGCAAAAAAGCAGGGAGGTCAGCAGTGTGAGTAGCCTCTTCTTACTTCAGCAACCCAGAATCTTCAGCATTATAAGAGATAGACAGGGTGGACAGCAGTGTGAGCAATTATTTTTTACCATAGGATGCCATTGTTAGATAAAGTAGGCAAGGTAGACAGCAGTGTGAGCAACCTCTTTTTTACTTACCTCAATAATACTAGTATTTCCAGTATTTTATCTGAAATAAAGGGTAGACAGCAGTGTGAGCAACCTCTTTTTTTACTTACCTGCACAGTACTGGTATTTTCAGCATTATATCTGATATGCAGGGTAGATGGCAGTGTTCGCTAATATTGAATAAAGACAGGATGGACAGCAGAGGGAGAAGCCTCTTTTTTTTCCCAGCTTCCCTGATATTGCAAGTATTAAATAAAAATATCCACTGGGAGCACATCTTCCTAATGACAGAATGAAGAGGGGAGCTTCCACAGCACATGTTAGCATAAACTTGTCTTGTTATTCTAGATCAGGTTTTCGTCAGTGTAACAGGACAATGGCCATTTTAATTTTCTAGTGATATACGTCAATAGAAAAAATGAGTGATTTGTTTAAAAATATTTAGGGACTTATTTATAATTCAACCTACTTATTGATAATTTTCCTTTCCCGTAGAAAACCCTTCAATGAGTGCAGCATAGCTATTTTTACATACCTACCTCATTGTTTGAATAGTTCTATTATAGTGAAATGATCACAGTGTGTGGAAAGTCCCTACAAATCCCATCCACTTTGCTGCTACTGTACAACGCAGCATTTTGGACGCAGCAACAATACACTGCGTCTAAAACGCTGCAATTCCCATGAGCGCACACCCTGAGTCTGATAGCTTAGCCTCCAGTAACTCCTGTGTTTCCTTTGAATGATCATATAAGATCAAGTTGCCTGTAATCAAAGTTGATCAGTGTAGAATCCAAGAGCTACTGGAGTGACAGTAGGAAAATCACCGAAGTAGGACATAAAACCTCAAAAAAAACCTCACCAAATTTAGCCATGTTAAATATCCATTGCACCTAGCAGGAGGCTGCCAGCTCCACTGGAAGGCAACATAGGTGTCTAAATACCGGTGCTCAATCCCCTGCAACCCAAGCATGGGGGTGTTTGTAGCACCTGCGACCATCCATGCTGACAGGGAGGAGACTGGTGGTATTTATAGATTACTAATTGCAGGAAAGGGGGGAGGGGAGACCTGCATCCAGTATATCACAAGTATTTATAGACACAAGGTTACCAAAAGGGCATAAGTCACACAGGTCTATGTGAGGCATAGTATCAGCTCAGCCTATTGGTCATGCCCAGCTATTAGACAAGGCAGGCCGCTCCACACAAAATACATGCATCACAAGGGACAGACGCCCCCAGAGGGCTCACATCAACTGCAAAGAGATGAAAAGGTGCAACAAAACACTATAGATGAAGATGTGAGGTGTTAGTAGATATTTTGACCAAAATAACATAAGCTCGTAACCCACCGTCAAGGGCTCTCACTCTTATGAGTCCTAACCATATATCAAGTAGGACATAAAACTTCAAAAAAACTCACCAAAATTTAGCCATGTCAAATATCCATTGCACCTAGAAGGAGGCTGCCAGCTCCACTGGAAAGCAACACAGGAGTCTGAATACCGGTGCTCAATCCCCTGCAACCCAAAACCTTGTTTAATAGCTGGGCATTACCAAAAGGCTGAGCTCTAACACTGTGCCTCACATAGACCTGTGTGACTGATGCCCTCTTGGTAACCTTCTGTCTATAAATACCCCCAGTCTCCTCCTTGTCAGCATGGCTGGTTGCTGGTGCCACAACCGCCCCCATTCTTGGATTGCAGGGGATTGCTCACTGGTATTCAGACACCTGTGTTGCCTTCCAGTGAAGCTGGTAACCTCCTGCTAGGTGCAATGGATATTTGACATGGCTAGATTTTGGTGAGTTTTTTTGGAGTCACAGTAGGCAGGCGACAAACAGCATTCTGCAGCTTGCATTGTGCTGTGATATATGGAAACTGCAGTACCAAGACTATGTACACTTTTGAATAAAAAATCACCTACAAAAGTGACTTTTAATTTAATAAACCACTACTTGTATAGATAGCTTTGAATTGTTTAAAAAAAATTGCTGCACACTACAATATGGTACTACTGCTTTTCTATGTTGGTGGGTGGAGTGGACTCAGAGTTGTGGTCCCATTGTGAGTAATACAATTGTATAACTATAACTATACTAGTGTCTGATATTCATGTTATAATATGGTACCAAGTGTCACTCTCTATCCTGATTATATATATGCCATGTATAACAACAATAGCCTCCAAATTTCAAACATTTGCAAGTTTCATGTTTTGTTCTAGAAAATTACAGTTATTACCATATTCGTTTGTCTTAGAAGAGTGTATATTACATAGATTCAACCTTCAGTTTTTAATGTGCATTTTCAAAGACATTGACATATTTACCGGTATTTATTGATGCATATTGTAAATTGTGTATTGTAACAACTAATAATATAGAGATATATATATCATAAATAAAGAGACTTTTACCATCTCAAGCCAAAGATTATTTAAATAGTTCAGCCAAATTCTAAAATACTGTTCTGTATCCATTATAAATAATTCATAAAAGGAGCAGAGCAAATGTTTTTATTTCTTTCTCAAACTGAGTTTAATGTATGATTGAATGTAATCAATGTTGACTTAAGTTATTTACCTGATGATTTTGTGCTCTGGATGCAGAACCTCTGACTTCAGGACCTCAAGTTCTTCATTAGAAAGCATAGCAAGCAGACTGATATGTGTTTCTGAACTCTTTGAGTCGTGACGTACTTAACTTTGCAGATCTGAGAACACAAGGTTTGTTGTTTAGTAAGACAAAACAAGATCAGTTGGAAAGATATAAAAAGTAAAATTTAAAGGGACCTCTTCGGCTACTTTCACATTTGCGTTCCCCTCCGCAGCGTTCTGCGGAGGGGATCCGCAATGTGGCCGCAGCACCGCAAGTCCCTATTTTTATAATGGGAGCGCAAGGTGCTGCGCTTGACTGAGCAAGACCGTGTGCACCCATTCACCGCCATATGTGATCTGTGCGCAGGCGGATGCCTGCACACAATTCACACAGTCTCGTCCGCACCAGGGACGCGACATGTTGCATTTCTGGTGCGGACAAGACTGGGTGATTTCTGTGCAGGCATCCGCCTGCGCACAGATCACATATGGCGGTGAATGGGTGCACACGGTCCTGCGCAGTCAAGCGCAACACCGTGCGCTCCCATTATAAAGATAGGGGCTTGCGGTGCTGCGGTCACATTGCGGATCCCCTCCGCAGAACGCTGCGGAGGGGAACGCAAATGTGAAAGCACCCTTCCTCCTACCATAGTGATATGTGAAAAATCACACCAGTCAGGTTGTTTTAATTTGAGTCCAGCATTTTGTAAACCCTTTTCATGTTAGGTGACTTTCCGTATTTTCTGTGCATTTATTTCCTCCCATCCCTCCTTCAAGAACCAGGACAATGTACTATTTTTCTACTGACACAGTTATATGAGAGGTTTTTCTAGTGTGAGACTTGTAATGATTTTCAATGACTTAATTCATAACAACTATAACTACATACAATGAACTGTGGAACAGGATAAAAATGCAATTCTGTCATTATTTATTAGGTTTAGGTTTAATTGTGCGAAAAATTAACTGACAACATGATTTTTCAGATTAGTATGATCGCAACCTAAATTTATGATGAAATTTGTAAAAAAAAAAAGTTTGTTTATTCAAAATGGTGAAAATTTGGGGAAATTTTGTAACAAAAATATTTGGTTTGTTTCACCATTTTCTGAGGCCTTTAACATTTTCATCCTTTGTCTTCTGCTGGATATTTTTTCTGCAGGGTTAGGAATTTTTTTCTGCAGGATGATGGAACACTTTCATTGGTATTGCCATGGAACACTTTCATTGGTATCGGTTTGGGTTATATTGAGATTGATGTGGTGGCCTAATAAGTTTATCGTTTACTTTATTTATATATAAACATATATATATATTATAGTAAAAGATATACATATTTGGCATCACCTCATCAATTTCAATATTGTAGATATATATATATATATATATATATATATATATACATGTATATATATAACTATATATAACTATATATATATATATGAAAAAAACGGAACAGCACCAGACATTACCAGACTTGTGCATCGCTTTTTCAACACCAGTCAAGTGTCCATGTAAACAATACAAAAAAGGAAAAAGCAGCACCAAATAGATATCAAGTGAACCTTTATTGCCATTGGCAATAAAGGTTCACTTGATATCTATTTGGTGCTGCATTTTCCTTTTTTGGATTATATATACTGTAAATATATATATATATATATATATATATATATATATATATACACATATATATATATATATATATATAATAAAAGGCAAAAGCACAAACTTAGGTGCTTGAAAAAGGCTTTCCACAAGCCAATACGTCAAGCAACATAAGGGCTATTAAAGCCGATGTTTGCTTTATTTTTGAGTGCTGCCTAGATTTATTTATTTATGTGTATGTATACATATATGTATATAATTTACAATAAGGTCCAGATATTTCAACAGTAACAAAAGGTTTTGTATTTTAGCTGTTTGCCAATACATATTTTAGATTATTAATAATATATTAACAGCTTCTGCTCGATCTCGAGCCACTGCGCCTTGATGGATGAATGCTCTGTAGGGCAATTGATCTTGTGCAAGACTAGATAAGTCCTCTAGGGTCTTCTCCACTGTTCTTTTGATTGTATCAAGCCATCAGGTTGCTAGTCTTCCTCTTCGTCTTGTTCCTTCTATTCTTCTGACCATGATATCCTTCTCTAGTGATTGTTCTCTTTGTATGTTCTATTTTTTTTTTCTTCTTGCCATCCATGGTATTGATAACATCCTTCTCCAGCACCACATTTCAAAGGCGTTGATTCTTCTTCTGTCTTGTTCCTTCTTTGTTCAGGTTTCACATTAATGGGTCATTCCATGTCAAGTGATCCAAAAATGAATATTTTTTTTCCCTGACGTCCTCAGATTTTTAAAAAAATTTTTCTATATGAAGAACAACTTTATCTAATTACAAAAAAAAAGTTTTGAATTTTTTTCTTTATCAGTTAATTTTTTACAGATTTTTAAAGTTTTAAAAAAGTGCGAATTTTGGCCTGGTGTGGCTTTACATTTTCTATCATATCTCGGGCTAGAAATAATATAGAGAAACAAAATAAACACCAATCTACTCAGAACTGTCCAGGCTTTCATCAGATATGTCACAAGAGGATCTTTGTTAATATTTTACCCATGTGATCGCAAGCGCAAAACTTTAAAACGCATTTCCGAAAAATCGGCGTGCTTTAAATATTTCAAAAACTGCCCATGTGTCTGCTTTGCTCTTAGCCACATCTGTACCAAATTTCAAGTTGGGATCGCAATGGGATCATATTTTAACATATTTTACTAGTAATAGCGTCAATGGGTCATTCCATATCAAGTGATCTAAATATGAATATTTTTTTTTACCTGACGTCTTTAGATTTTTTATTTTTTTTTCCTTTATGAAGTACTACTTTAGTTAATTACAAATTAAAAGTTTAGAATTTTTTTCTTCATCAGTTAATTTTTTACAGATTTTTAAAGTTTAAAAAAAGGGTGAATTTTGGCCTGGTATGACTTTACATTTTTTTATCTCAGGCTAGAAATAAGATAATGAAGTGGGAGAGGCATCATTTTACTCAGAACGGTAACAGCTTTCATTTGAGATGTTACAAGACTATGTTTCTTTATATCAAATTCAAACTATTGACGGGCAATTGTGAAAAAATGACTGATTGTGTTCTTGGTGATTTTTGAATTGACACTATAATAGTTAAATATTTTGCACTTAGGTCCAATGAATGCGTCCATGGGGTCAAGCTGGGACAGAGTCATCACAAATTAGCCTTATTTGCAGATGACCTGCTACTTTACATCTCCCAGCCCCTGGTCTCCATCCCTTCGGTCTTAATGGAGTTTGAACGGTTCGGACAATTGAGCAACTTTAAAGTGAATTGCTCCAAAACCGAGGCACTCAATATTTCTTTGCCTGGAGAATTGGTTTCTCATCTATCTAAACAGTTCCCATTTAAATGGAAAGTAGAAGCCATTAAGTACTTGGGAGTCCTTATACCAAAAGATCTTAAACAAATATTCAATTTAAATTATCAACCCCTTTTGACTAACGCGGAATCGGCATTTACCTCCTATAGACAATTAAAGCTATCCTGGTTCGGGAGAATATACGTAGTCAAGATGGATGTCTTGCCCCGACTCTTATATACTTTTCAGACAGTTCCTGTTCTATTGGATAGAGGCTTCCTCTCCAAAATGCAATCTATGATCCTTAGATTTGTCTGGGGGGGCAAGAGGTCCAGATTGCGAATGAATATCCTATCCTTGCCCAAGACCAGAGGAGGGGTTGGACTACCCAACATACGAGCTTACTTTGTGGCTTCCTCTCTTGTTAGAGCTCTAGATTGGCATTATCATGCGTCCTCCAAGAAATGGGTAGGGGTGGAGCAAGAGGGTTTGGGGATTCCGCTGAAACACCTGCTTTGGATTTCCCCTAAAGACTCCACAGACCTAGTACCTTTGACAGACATGACCAGAAACACCTTGAAGGTATGGCACCTAGTGACGAAAACCCTCCGCTTAAACGACAGACTTAGCCCTTTGACTTCTCTTTTTTCCAACCCATCTTTCCCACCCAGATTTGACAGGCAGAGATTTTTATGTTGGCGGATTGTGGATGACACCCGAGTAGGACAGACTCTGTACAGTGGTGGTTTGCCCCCGATGGCAGAGCTACAACTCAAAGAACCTACGAGACCTCTTAAGTGATTCGAATTTCTCCAATACAGAGCATACTTATATTCAGCTGACCACTCTTGCAGGGTAAGATTGACGCCCAACGTATTGGAGAGGTTATTCCAACTGGAGGCTCCACCGAGGCGCAAAATATCAGTTCTATACCAGGCCTTAGGGTCCATGAGAGAGCAGGGCACCCTTTACTTCCAACGTGCTTGGGAGAGGGAATTGGGGTGTAGCATTTCAGAAGCTAATTGGCAGAAATGCTTCATATTTACTCACTCACTAGCTAGCGCTTGTTCTGCACAAGAAAGAAGCTATAAGCTGCTCACTAGATGGTACTTGTGCCCGACGACACTCCGGAACATGTTCCCTGGAACCCCTGATACCTGCTGGCGCTGTGGGGAAGAGAAGGGTACAATGATACACATTTGGTGGAGTTGTGGGGAAATCCGGCGGTTCTGGTCTGAGGTTTTCAATGCATACGCCCGGATAACAGGTAAACAAGCCGAATGCTGCCCAGAATCGGCAATGTTATCCATTTTTCCAGGTCCTATTGGGCTACAGAAGAGGGATATTCTCCGCTTTTGCATCTCAGCTGCTCGTGCTGTGATCCCGAGGTTCTGGAAATCAAGCCGGGCTCCATCTCCACTTGATTGGTTCAAAGAATTGATGGACACATATCGAATGGAGGAGCTCGCAGCTGATGCGTCGGGATCTCGGAACAAATTCTTAGGGATTTGGGTTGAATGGATTCTTTTTCACGACTCTGCATAATTTAGGAGTATCTTTTCCAGCACAGATAATATGGCTCGACCTCTGGCTGATGGGGAGCCAGTGGGATGAGTACCCTTTCTCCTTCCCATACCTCACCCGTCCCCCCCCCCTCCTTTTTTTCTTTTTTTCTTACGTGGCTTTTCTTTCCCAGTATAACTTTTTCTAATGGTTTTTGTTTCTCTTCTCTCTCTCTTCTTTTCTATCTCTCTTTTCTTCCCATCTGATACATTCAGTCTAGGTATTTTTTTTCTACACCTATACCTTCAGAATTCTAGTGAACATTAGACAGGTATCGGAAACTCTGAGCTGTGAGTAGATCATTAATATTTCGGCCTTCCTTTCCGGTACACCAGTCGATAGACTATTCCAACTAGGCCTCAACGGGTAATGACCCACTTACGTGGTCAACCTGTTAGAAGGGGCCAAGTGATAAAAATCATTCTGCTGGGGCTGCTTGTCCCCTTGACATCAGAACATCTCAAAACCCTGAGAAAGGTTGTATACGTGAGTGTTTGGAATTATATTTAGATTGTAGTATATATTGCACCAGAGATAAGCGCAAAAGTAAATTTGCAGCTTATCTTAAAGTTACTAATAACTTTGTGAATTCTCTTTTTGTATATTTTATATGTCTCAAGATTTTGTTAACAGATTGAATGTATGTCTTTCATATGTTTTGTCAAAATTTAATAAAAATGAGATTAACCATAGTTAAATATTTTAAAATATGATCCCATCACGATCCCAACTTGAAATTTGGTACAGATGTGGCTAAGAGCATAAAAGACACATGGGCAGTTTTGGAAAATTTTTATTAAAACGTTTTTTCGGAAATGCGTTTCAAAATGTTGCGTTTGCATTCGCATGGGTAAAAAATAAAAATTAACAAATATACTCTTGTGACATATCTGGTGAAAGCCTGGACAGTTCTGAGTAGAATGGTGTTTATTTTGTTTCTCTATCTTATTTCTAGCCCGAGATAAAAAAATTTAAAGTCATACCAGGCCAAAATTCACCCTTTTTTTAAACTTTAAAAATCTGTAAAAAATTAACTGATGAAGAAAAAAATTCCAAACTTTTAATTTGTAATTAACTAAAGTAGTACTTCATAAAGGAAAAAAAAAAAAAAAATCTAAAAACGTCAGGTAAAAAAAAATATTCATATTTAGATCACTTGATATGGAATGACCCATTGACGCTATTAATAGTAAAATATGTTAAAATATGATCCCATTGCGATCCCAACTTGAAATTTGGTACAGATGTGGCTAAGAGCAAAGCAGACACATGGGCAGTTTTTGAAATATTTAAAGCGCGCCGATTTTTCGGAAATACGTTTTAAAGTTTTGCGCTTGCGATCACATGGGTAAAATATTAACAAAGATCCTCTTGTGACATATCTGATGAAAGCCTGTATAGTTCTGAGTAGAATGGTGTTTATTTTGTCTCTCTATCTTATTCCTAGCCTGAGTTATGAGGAGAAACGTAAAGGCAGGCAACAGCGAAATTCACACTTTTTCCGAACTTTGAAAATCATTTTAAAAAAAAATAAATTTTTTAAAAAATTTTTCTCTTCACATTTTGCATTGTCTGACATGCTATTATCAAATAACAAAATCTCAAAAGAATTAAAAATATAGAGGTAATAATCATTGGTTCACTTGACATGGAATGACCCTAATATGTTACAAAAAAAATTGAATATGCACAAACCGTGTCTTCATTGCCAAATGTTCCTCAATTTGAAGACCTTGTCCAGTGACTTCATTGCTGATTTGCCAATACCTATTCTCCTATTGACTTCTAGTGTCATCTCTGCATCTTGAGTGATCATTGATTTGAGTGGGTTGTTGTCTTCCAACTTGTAACTTATCACCATCCATCTCAAATGTGTCCAGGTTGTACCTGGCAGTAGTCAATATCTGTTCTGTCCATTTTGGCTTTGACTATGTTGAGTTTTACTTGGTTCTTGGTTTGAACATTCCACTACATATACATATAGTATAATGTCTGTACATATACATATAGTATAATGCAGAAAGGCAAGGATCCAGCTTCCGATTCAAGTGAATTTTATTCATAAATGAAGTGGTTCCATAAAATATTTCCATTCATGATAAGATGAAAAGGTGCATATAGTCTTACTCAAAGAGCCAGTTGGTAGCTGCTTGTGATGTTCAATGGCGACGCCTTCCTGACACGAACCGTGTCCTTTGTCAAGCCTGCATTACTGAGTCTGACCTGCTCCTTAATGCTGAAATGAAGCTCAAACTATTAGCCATTGCCCAGGTGTGTACAATAACGATTGAGCATAATATTCAAATAAGGAGACAAAAGTAAAAAAACACAGGTAAACTCATATATATAAGAAATGATGAGAAAAAACACAAAAAATAACAAAATTAATAGTGATACATCACATAACGATATAGGTTTAAACCTGATGGAAACCTGGTCTCAAGCAAAAATATGCAATAAGTTTCCCTACTTAACAAAGTATGTTACCTCCGCTAAGGGAGACATTATTCTTACCAAATATGCATAAACCATTAATGTTTATATTATGATTAATGGCAAAATATTTCGAGGCAGATGACATATTCTTAGTAGTGTACAAAGTAGGGAGGCTCCAGACATGCGCATTGTGCCATCGGCGCATGCATAATAGGATATGTCATTGATATGGGAGACGCCATTTTTTTGGTTACGGACATGCGCGGTCTTTGATACTGACATGCGCACTTCGATAAAAACACAGTAGGGGGACGGACTGGCCACCCAGCTTCCCTTACTCACAGCTGGGGGGTGGAAATCAGATTTGGACACCGGAACTCCACGCTATATTAGGCGGACGATGAAGGCACGATTCACATTCCCCTGACGAAGCTGCCAGGTGCAGGCAGCATAACGCGTGGGGAGCGCCATACCTCCTACCATTATGCTGCTGAAACACAGGTAAGGGCCCTTTCACATCAGCGTTTTTTGAAATTTGCGGCAGATGCGGTGAAAAAACCGCATCTGCCGCAATTACCGCATACCGGATGCACTTGCGGCGCGGTTTCGGTAAACGCCATGCAAAGTATAGGCGTACTTGCGGCAGGTGCGGCAAGTGCGGTTTTGCACTTGCGGCAGGTGTGGCAGCGAAAAAAACCACGGCTGACCGTATTCAGGAAAAGCACTGCCACAAATTCACTCCTTCACTTCTCCTCGGCCCATCCATTACCGTTAAAGAGGTCAATTCCTTACAGGCAATTTTTAAGAGCCCGACGGATATGTTCTAATGATGACCTCTTTTTGAGACAGTCTGTGTCTCTTAGGAGGAAGTTCCAAGCTAGGGGCTATCCCCTTCAAGACATTCAAGAGGGCTTTAGGCCATTTACTGGTACCTAAAGTAAAAAAGCCAAAGGTGAACGAAGGGCAGTTAGTGAGGTTTATTACCTCATATAACTCCCATTGGAGGGAAATCCGCGACTCATTTTCTAGGCACTGGCCTGTGCTTTGTTCTGATAGTGATTTATCAAGTGCTCTGACTGAGCGACCGGCAATTACATGGAGGGGCTCTAAGAATTTGAAAGATCTTTTGACATCTAGTCATTGTATACCACCCCGTAAGAAATACCTTTTTGGAAGTCAAGGCCCACCATGGGGTTCTTTCCCTTGTGGAAATTGCTCCATTTGTACATTTGTGCCGAGATCCTTCAATTTTGAGAATTTCGATGGCTCAAAGAGTTTCAAAATTGTCCATCATATCACCTGCAGCACGGAAGGTATCATCTACCATGCAACATGCCCTTGTGGGCTTATCTATATAGGTCTCACCTCAAGGGCTCTAAAGGAGAGAGCCAAGGAACACGTGAGGGATATAAGAAATGCTGCAGGTGAAACTGATGTGGCATAGCTTGAGAAAGTGAAAACGTTGCCTAAGCATTTTTTGAAGTATCACGGCTCTAACCCTAGAGGTTTAATCTTTAAGGGCATCGATAGAGTGTATATGGGCGCTTGGGGTGGGGATATACAAAAGCGTCTCCTCCAGAAAGAGACACGCTGGATGATTCTTTTGAATACTGTTTCACCACATGGCCTTAATAAAGCAGTCAGTTTTAAATCTTTTTTGTAATTAGTTTTTTTAGTGATCTTTGGTTTTGGGTGTTCACTTTTATTATTTTTCACACTTATTGTATTTTCATTATGTTTTTACTTATTTTTATTCTGTTTGCTCTCTATATAGTTCTCCCTTTTGCATTGAATATTGGATATTAACTGCTCATCATTATCTGTGGTCCTGTTTGTTTGGCCTTGGAAACATCGAGAAGTCTCTTTAAGGGAATGTTATGTGTAAAAAGAAGATTTACAGAATTCAACTTACCGGGACCTGGAATAATGTGTTACTATATGAAAAATAGATTTATTGTGAATTGAATTATTCTATGTGTGGATTATGTTATGTTCTGTTTCCAATGTACCTCACATTTATGAGTAATCATATTGATGCTTTAGCTATGACTTCTTTTCGACTGGCATGGGTGGGCGCAACTTGGTTTGATGGGCCTAGCTCAGAAATGGTTATTTAAGTGGGACTATTTAGATGTATTTATATCATGTATTTGGCAGGACCTGTTTGTCATGGATATGTTCTGGGGTTATTTATGTATCTGTAATTTTTTCGACTGTCCTGTGCCCTTGTGCTGGCATTGTGTCGTTTTCGGCACGGTGCTGCCTCCGGAACACTGGATAGCCTGATTAATCCCTATAGTGCTATAGTGAGAATATCATATTTTGACCACAATATTAAAAGAAAATGATCTGCTTTTTTCACTCATTACATAGTAGAATTGATATATACCTGTAATTTAGGTTTTTCCTCCTTTCTTCCCCCTCTTTATCTATAAATTGTATAGTCTTAATATTTGGTCCATGATATGAATCAATTTAGGACTAATATAATTGTTTAGTACTGTATTTATCATCTGCCCCTGTTTCTGACCCCTTGTCCCCTCATATTTTATGCCACTGGTTGGGGATTTTGAGTATATGCGCCCTTATACACTAACTTGGTATTCTGTGGCACGTTACCCTGGTGATGCGTCGCGATGGCTGCACGCTCAGGACGCATGTGCTGTGCGCCGCTCGTCGGGCCTCGCTTTGGTACGTTGCCATGGTGACGCGTCGGATGACACTGCTCCTCCGCCGCGTCACTTCCGGTGCGCCCCTGGCGGGGCGTGATGACGCGGCGCTCATCATGCTCCGTGAGCGCCGTGATCTTAGCCACACATATACGCCAGGTGGTCCTGGCGATCATTATTATGCGATGCCACCCACTGATTGGCCGAATCGGCAGAGTGACACCTCTAGCACATGTGTGCCTTGTGTGTCCACTCTGGTGATAGCTAGCATCATGTTGTTACATCATTAACTAGATTACTCACACATGGGAGTAGGGCTATATAGGAGAGCTTGTCATCATTTGAAACCAGCCTCCTGACGAAGCCTGAACAGGAGAAACACGTGTCGAGGCAGGGGGTTGCTGCACTTTTGATTCTAACATGTCACAAGGTATGGACAGAAGCATGTCATAGCTGAGGTGCTTTCTTTTTTGCTTGATATGCCTTTCTGCGCTGTTGATCTCAAATGTTGAGATCTGAGTTGCTTTATTTTAGACCTGGTGAGGTTGGTACTTTCATTAATCAGTGCAATTGCCCTATATTTAATGTATTGGACATATTTAATGTCTAGATATTTCACCAGCTGCTGATTTAAAATGCTGTGATCTGGGTTGCTTTATTTTGGACCTGGTGAGGCTGGTACTTTTACTAATCAGTGCAATTACCCTATATTTAATGTATTGGACATATTTAGTATCTAGTACCAGCCCAGTGGCAGGATGTTATCTCTGTGACCTATTTACACTGCCCTTTTTTTGTGTAATTACCTGTTATAGAATTTAACTGTGAATCATAGTCCAGTATACCCCCTCTTCTTTGCAAGATGCTGTTATCCCACTCTGTCACCGGGTGTAATCTGTTTGTACTATTGTATATATGAACATTATTTAATAAATTATTCAGCATTTGGATCGGTTTCTGCGGCATTTCTTCCACCTTGATCTCTGGGGAAGGGTGTCTCTTCTTTGTAGGTTATATATATATTTGGTTTCCATCCATTTGGATCCTTGAGATCCTATTTTGTAGGTTATTATTTTTAAATTCATATTTGCATTACTCAAGTGCCCATCCGCTTCACACAAAATTAGCCCTCCCGTTCAGTCAATTTCTGCGCCTGAAAAGGATTAATAATGATGTCGGTACCTATAACCTACAAGCAGGTGAGCCGGAACAAGCCTTAGTACATAGAGGCTACCCGAAATCAGGATTAAAAAACGCAAGAGCTAAAGCTCTAAAGTCCTATGTCCATGAACCCCCTCCCTTGCTGTTCATGTTCCGTTATGATCATCCGGATTCATGAATAAATGTTAAATATCATCTCTGTTGAGTGCCGCTTTCTTTTTTCTTCATACAAACATTAATATTATGAAAGCATCGGTTAATAGACACTGGCATATTATCGAGTCAGATATAGAATTGAGTAAGGCTAAGTTCACATCTGCATTTGTGCTGCGTTTGGATGCATTCAAATGCGTTAACACATGCGTTTGTATTCGTTAACACAGCTGAAAAATGCAATGCTTCCAAATGCAGCACCAATGCAGATGTAAAAAGGCCCTAAAATGTCCATTGCCTCTCCTATAGTGACTTATCATCGCAGCAGGAATTTGTGATATTCTTGTTCATAAACATTTACAACTCCTATCTAAAAAAAAAAAATGGCTTTTAAAAAACTCCCAAAAAGGTCATTTTTAATGTCAGAGTTGCCCATGGTGTAAATATCATGTTATCGGGAATGCCCTGAAAATAAGTGAATAGGTGATAAATACCACCCTATAAAAATTGCATTACTTGTAGGACAAAATGGTTGGTGTATGTGGTTTTTTGTCCTTGTAATAGATTTTAAATCAGCAAAACAATTAGATCTTTATTTATACAATTTCGGGAGCATTATAACTCCATAAATTCAGGAAAAGGTTCCTTGCTACTTATCCAGCACACCAGAGAGTGTCATAATAATGATTCTGATGTCATGACCTTTGCAGGCTTGGAAAAGCTTAACCTTTCCTCGAGAGGGTGTGATACTCACAAGGTGCTCTTACAAGCCGAAGCTCGCTGGATTATTACTGCCAATGTGCAGGGTTAAATGACAAACTGAATATGGCAGTATTTCTGTAACAGTCTGTTTGTTTAAATTACTTTCTGTTCCCCAAAGAGTGTTTTCCATGTCTTCTGCCTGCAGATCCGGCATTGATAGCTGTCACCACATTGTTAAGACCAGTATGGCAGTGAGTTAGTTTCATCTACTCCTGTGTAGTCCGTAACGACACCTAGGTCTCAAGTTTCAATTCATGGTTTCTAGCAGGCTTTTGACTTTGGTTCTTAATAAGTAAATCTGCCAAGTTCCATTCATTTTTACACTGAATGTTTATTTTAAGAATCAGTTTTATATTTACTTGGTAAAACGATAGTGATGTTTAACTATTGGTTTTTCAATGTAATGAGTGTGTTTAACTCTTGATTGTCTTTTGTAAATGTTGCTTACGATGTCTTTTGTAAATGTTGCTCGTATGTCAATGTGTTTTCCTTTCCCAGATCTTCTGTGTTTCTTCACAGCATTGTTTTAATTAATGGGCAGTGACGTCATAGGGTCCGCAGGCTGAAGGAGAGGAACTGACATCACTGTTTCCCATAGAACCCGTTGAAGTGCAACCGTGCGAAACGTTGTGACCGTAGTCCACCTCTGTCAACCCCCACTCCCTGCAACCAATGTAACCCTCCTATTTCACGGAATAAAATCCTGCACTGTGTGTGAGAAGATTGGTGAGTGCGGCCTGTACTTCATTTATTGATTGGATATACTCTATGCTTTGGGCTGAGCAATGCCCATCTAAGCTCCTGCTGTTTGGGATTAACCCATGCTGGTGCATCTATGGTAATAAGCCTATATGGTTGTTAGCGTCCGGATTCCTTCTCTCAAATTTATATAAACAATTTAAGTGTTACAGTTTATATATTTTTGCATAGTTTAAGATTTTGAACGGCTACTGTTCCAATACACCTTGCAAACATGGGCCACTTTACACGTTCGACATCTTCTACTGTCACATCTGTAGAATCCTCTGTGCTGCAACCAGGTAGATCCAAGTTTATTGCTGTTAAAAAACTAGGCGATAAAACATTGCCCACCAATGGAGCATTTTTTGCAACAATGTTGCATCCTGGCTGCAATATTTTGGACAATTGAGGATCATCAAACAAGACAGGTAGATATCTATTAAAGATCTTTCTTAACTAGAGATGAGCGATGTTCGATTCAAAATGTTCGCCAATCTCAAATTCGAGCTGTTTTGGGCAGTGTTCGAGTCATTCGACGAATGTGAACAATTAGCTTCAAGTTCGGCAGTTCGAGGTTATGTTCGATAACACTTCATTCACCAAAAGGACCCTATAAAATGGTCTGGGGGCAGAGGAAAAGGCTGAAATGGGGTATAATTGTTTAAAAGCCACCGGTAAAAAGCCGCCGGCTTTTAAACAATCATTCAGCCGGTCCTCTGCCACCCGCAGCCTCCCATCCCGATCCTCCGCTCCCTACGCCACCTCCCATCCCGATCCTGAGTTAGGACCGGGCTAGGAGCGCAGCACCAGGGAGCGGGGAGTGAAGGACCAGGGCGGGGAAGCCGGTGGTGGTGAGAAGACTTCACCGCCAGCTTTCCTGCTCTGTGCTGCATTCCCCACTCCCTGATGCCCCCTCCCTGCTCCCTGGAGCTGCTCCCCCCGCCTGGTCCTAACTTAGGTTCACGCGGGGAGGCGGCGGGAGGAGTGATGAGGGGGCATCAGGGAGCGGGGAGCGCAGCACAGAGCAGGAAAGCTGGCAGTGAAGTCTTCTCACCGCTGGCTTTCCCGACAGTTATTTCAAATGATCAGCTGATGCAGATCAGCTGTACATTTGAAGTAGCCGTGGTGCTGTCAGGGTTCATGTGAGTTCATGCAGCATGAACTTACATGAACTTTCCCACGGCCACCCACCGCACAGCTCAGCTACATCTCTGGTAGAGGTTCTCTACTAGAGATGTAGCTGAGCTAAAGAAGAAAACTGGATTGGACTACGTCGGACGGAAGATAATTTTTTAATAAAGATGGGGTCTAAGTGTTGTTTTATTATTTTTTCTAATAAAGAATTTTTTCTCTGTGTTGTGTTTTTTTTTTTTTAAAAAAACTTTACTAGAAATTAATGGCGGTCATGTCTAATATCGGCATGACCCCATGAATTTCGGGCTAAGGGCCAGCTGATAATACAAAGCTAGCCCTAACCCCTTTATTACCCAGTGAGCCACTGCACCAGGGCCCTGGATGAGCTGGATACAGCGCCATAAGATGGCGCTTCTATGAACGTGCCATTTTCTAGGGTGGCTGCGGGCTGCTATTTGCAGCGGGGGTGGGGTGGGCAGAAAGCTTGGGCCTCCCTGCGCTGCGGATTCCAGTCCCTAGCTGCCTAGTTGTACCTGGCTGGACATAGAAATAGCGCAAAGCCCCACACATTTTTTTTATTATTTCATGAAATTCATGAAATAATATGAAGAAAGGGCTTCCCTATATTTCTGTTTCCAGGCAGGTGCAAATAGGCAGCTGGGGGCAGCCCGTTCCTGCCTGCTGTACCTGGGTGGCGTACAAAAATACGGCTAAGCCCATGTCGAATGTTTACGAAAAATCCATAACACAATCCAAAAAAAAGGGACTGCATCTTTATTAACCCCTCGACCATCTACTCTGTCACAGAGATGATGGTCGAGGGCTTAATAAAGATTCAGGGCCTTTTTTTATTGTTTTATGAATTTGTCAGAAAAATTTCGACGTGGGCTTCGCCGTCTTTCTGTATGACAGCCAGGTACAGCAGGCAGCAACGGGCTGCCACCAACCCCCGGGTGCCTATTTGTACCTGCCTGGAAACATAAATATAGGGAAGCCCTTTTTTTTATTATTTCATGAATTTCATGAAATAATAAAAAAAAATGGATGGGTCTTTGCGCTATTTCTATGTCCAGCCAGGTACAACTAGGCAGCTGGGAGCTGGAATCCGCAGCGCAGGGAGGCCTAAGCTTTCTGGCTTCCCCTGCAAATTGCAGCCAGCAGCCACCCTAGAAAAGGGCACGCTCATAGAAGCGCCATCTTCTGGAGCTGTATCCAGCTCATCCAGGGCCCTGGTGCAGTGGCTCACTGGGTAATAAAGGGGTTAGGGCTATCTTTGTGTTATCAGCTGTCTCTAAGCCCAAAATTCATGGGGTCACGCCAATATTAGACATGACCGCCATGAATTTCTAGTAACGTTTAAAAAAAAAAAACACAACACAGAAAAAAATATTTATTAGAAAAAAAAAACAAAACAACACTTAGTCTCCAGCTTTATTAAAAAAAATAATTTCCGTCCGACGTAATCCAAATTGCAAGGAATGTCAGCTCTGCATCCCTCTGTATAGACACACGTTTATGCAGAGAGACAGCAGGCTAACAACTGACTGTGACAGTCAGAGTTCACTCCAGGTCATAGCTGGGGCTATGACCGCGAGTGAACCCTGCCTTCACACCAACATCAATGCCGACTCTGGGGGAAAATGCAGCTCCCCTGCCGGTCCTAAGTTAGAAAAAGATGTTTTATATGTGTTCGAAGGTGTTCGATGAATATTCGACGATCATTCAACGAACATTCGACGAACACACACCCGATTCGACAAATCGAATTCGAACACCAGGGTGATGGCTCATCTCTATTCTTAATTCACAATAATTTGAAGAGGAAAACACCGGGCACTAGAGGGTTTACACAGGTCTATTGATTAAACTCAAAAAATCTCCAAACATTGGGAGGTACTCTTGGCAGATACACATTATAAATATGGAAAGAGAAAAAAAAAAAAATGACGGCACTCACCCCATCAAAGTTCTTTAATGTGCAGTTTTTATTCCATGCAGGAATAGGGTTACAGTTGTGCGGGGAGGGAGGAGAGGCGGAGGGGGACTACGGGCGCTCCGTTTCGAATATGTTACTCTTCGACGTTTTTTTTTTTTCTTTTTCCATATCTATTCTTAATTTCCCGAATTGGGAACTAAATTGTACAGAGAGAATTCCAGGCTTATTGAAATTTGCCAATGAGAACGGTTCATGCTGCTTGTATTTAATTAAGTCTGAATGATGTTTAGCACAGAGAGAGGGGTACTCGGGTACTGGGATGGGTTGATGGCTGTGTCCGGAAATCATGGGTGGTCGGGTTCCCGGTTCTGTGCTCTGGCTGTCATTTGTTTGGTGGGGGGGGGGAATATTTACAAGGATTAATAGTCCTTGACGCTACCTGTGGATCCTGATAATGTTGGCAGGCCACTGAGGTGATGGGATGCTACTTAGTATGGTACAGCTCCCCACAGGTGGAGCTTTACCTCAGGGCAGTGGGGATGGATGAGGGGAGTAGTTGTTCTTACCCCTCTGAAGATGCTGAGGCCCTCCGGGCTCAGGCGGGTAGGAAGACAGACACCGTTTCAGCTTCAATGTCCTTTTCCTGGTACCAGCAGATGTCACAAAAGACGCGGTACAGTCTGGAAAAATGGGGACGTAGCTGCGGGTTCAGGGAGCCCCTATGGAGTCTGAAGATGTTCCTCTCTTTATATCTTATATCGGGGCCTACGTTTTATCTTTATCTCTGTCCTTAACCACCTTTGCAGAGCTCTCTCGCCAGTCCCTGGTCTTGTATGGTTAGGTACGGATTGTCCTTGATCGATACGGACGGGAGCAGCAGGAACGCACACTCTCCCGACACCGAAATCCGGGCCGTTACTTTCGTAGTCTTGGACCAATTATGGGCCTGAGGAGTGAGGTACCGTCTTGTGGCGCCTACGGCTACCCAGTTTTAGGGCCCGTGGCTCATCGTTTTACGGTCAGGGTTGAAGCGCTGACCGCCTCGGCTTCCGTGTTGACCCAGACGTTTCCAGCCAGCTCCAACTGGTGCTGGATCGTCCCCTTCTGTCCCGGGTCACCCTCCAAGAGATGGGTGATCCACCTGTCAATCCAGCTGTCAGGCGCTTCCTAAATCACTGCCTTCCCAGAACTGTCTAAGTAAAAACTCTCAACTTCCTGGTTTTCCCACTCTAACCTGGGCTCCACCACCTGGGACTTACTGTATACCAGTCTCCCCTATTCTAAGGTGGCCTAGTGTTGGGTGCTAATACAGACTTCATAAGCACAATCCCAAACCCTCAGCTACGGAGGCACTTCACCTTCTATTTGGGGTGCAGTACCTCCCTGTGGCGCCTAGCCATAGGGGCGCCACACAAGCCACTATTTTAGATGCCTATTTGAACATCCACTTTGGATAATTCCTTTCAATCATGCGATTATGAATGAGTTTTGCCTCATGTGCATATTTGTCAGCACTACTGCAATTTTGAAGAGTCCGAGTAAATTCTCCCACCGGCACAGATTGGGTGACTGCTCTGTGCATGGAGTATGGTGTTTCTAGCTGTTGGCTTTTGATAAATAGTGGAATAAATCAACTCATTCTTTCTGCCTATAAAAATTAAATCCAAAAAATGTATCTCACTTGAGTGCTGAAAAAACGTAAATCTTTAATTCAAATCATTTGAATTCAAGTACTCCATTAATTCACCAACCATTGACACCGGACCAGCCCAGATGAACAGCTGATCATCAATGTATCTATTAGTTGATAAATTCACCAAATGGATTTTCAGAACAAAAGAGGTATTTTTCTTCCCAAAAAGCCATGACTAGCTTGGCTATTGAGGGTGAAACTAACGTCGCATTAGTGCAAAAATAAATAAATAATTGAAAAAAATGCACTTTGCTGTATTTTTGATTGGCAGCCAAGGTAAACCAGGCAGCTCACTCTTCCAGTTGCCCTGGTGATGGTGGCAAACTTTTGTAACATTCATGAAGAAAATATAATTACATTTTTACCTCAAAAAATTAGTTTTAGCTTCAGATTTTACATTTTCCTATGGAATTTCTTGTCAATGTGACTCCACATGTGGCCATATAGTACATAGTAGAGCTTGGAAGGGAAAGAATGCTATCTAACTCTTGGAGCACAGATGTGCTTAGAATTGCTTTTGGACTCCACACACAGAGGCTCCATTTTGTAATTTACACCCCTCTTGGAATTTATTTATAGCTGTATTGTCGATTATGACTCCATGGGTGTTTTCCACAAATAAGCAGCAATGGATGTTGTTGAATGAAAATTGTAAATCTGTAATTGTATCAGTGTAAATACCCATAACTTGTAGTGCCAAGAAAGATTTACTGCCTAGTGTGTTGTAGTGCACATACATTATGCCTAGCTCATGCTTCTGCACACATCCCATAAATTATACAGGCTGTCCTCGTCACAGAAATGCCAAACATCTGGATACTACCGTAAACGAGGTTTACGCACATTTTAAGGCTCAAAAGAAGGGCGACACTAGGATTTGGAACACAGAATTTGTTGGATTTCTTCTGGAGGGAGCCATCTAGCTTTTCAAAAGCCTTTGTCTTACAAATATTGGGGAAACCCTCTATAATTCTGTAAAAAAATGACAGACCTGAAAGACAATTTGTTGTTTTTTTGTGGATTGAGTTGAAGCTTTTAGTGGGAATATTTTATATAAAATACCGGACCACATTTATCCTATGCCCTATGCTGAGTATCGAAGTTACTACTACACTCTGAAGCTACAAGATGCACCTGGCTTCTGAGTAGTATGCATGACCGGAAGTGTGGACAACTTCCGATCATGGGCAGTAAGCATCTTTGACACAGTTAAATATAATAATTACATACAATCTGTATAAGGATTTCAAGCAATATAAAATTACCTAGTCCTACAGACTCCAAAGACAATTTAAACCACAAAGAACAACGGAGAGAAGGAGTGCGTTTTTGATCAGTTTTGTATTAATTCTCACAGTGTTTATAAGTTAAACAGGAAGGTGGCACACATGGGGTACATATTGTGATTAACACACTTTAAAAATTGTACACACAATAAGTTGGTACACATGGATAGTACACATTTAAATTAAGCAATACAAACAGAGTACACATCACCAGGGCATCAGCAGCGACTGAAATTAAAAGTTCATTGATAATAAAGTGCTAGTGCAGTAACATGAACTGTCAATACATGATGTCTATACTGGACCTCATGAAGTATTGCTAAACAAGTGCTAAGCTAGATAACCATCCAAAGTGTATATGCAGGAGGCAGGGATAAGTGTAAAAACCCGCTCCTATACATCCAAAGTGCAAAGTGCAAATCACAGTTAACCCCACGGTGGAGAAGTCCCCCGCTTAATGTCCCCAACGTATGTTTCCTCTTGTGTTATGCTTCATCGGGGGGTAGAGTGTCATAGAATCAGACCACCATGCCTTTATATATCGCCCGGTGATTAGAATCACCGGTTAATGTGCGCATGTTGTTAGCGTTGACATTACTTCCGGTTCCACCGCCGCTACTGGAAGTGATGCAGCGTCAGTGTGGCTGATGTACCGCGCATGTTCGGGAGTAGGGATGCATCACCATGACTCCCGGACATGCACAGCCACACCAAGAGACGCCACGCCCCCCAGAGCAACGAGGATCGAAGCAACACAGCGCATTGCGTGCATTAATAAAAAGATCAGAACTAGTCATGAATCTTGGAGCTACCGTAAATGACATGTCAACATATTGCGTGGAAACCTGGTACCATAAGGCAACAACATTAATAGGAGCATAACTCTTGCATAATATCACCAGGTACTATAACTATATAATTAGGTATTTCAATACGAGGTTGCTCCAACGTCCAGCATAATAGGAGCATCACATTTGTGCATTACCACCAGGTAACATCAATCACAACTATACAATATAGACATTACAATGCGAGGATGTTCCAAAGTCCATATCAGAAGTCCGGTGTTTCACATGGTCTTTACAACATGTGGGTTAAATTGTTCCATGTCCGATCCACCAAGGATGAATAATAGACCAATTGCAGCAAAACCAGTCCAAGTAAAAAGGAAGGAGGGTGCTATGGCACTCAGGGATATGCTGTAATAAAAAATGTTATGTTATGTTAGCATAATATAAAACATCAAGTTACAACTCACAGAAGACATGGTGGGAATAGTCACAAAAAAGGAGCAAAACTAAGAGATTTGTTTAAGCCCTCAGGAGACATTGTCCCCAGGGCCACAATCCATTTTGTCTCATGTTGGGCAAGGACCCTCCGTGTATTGCCTTCATGGATCCCACCATGGGCAATCTCAATCCCTCTGACCTTCAAAGAGGAAGGATTGCAATCATGGTGGGCCTTAAAATGACGGGGCAATGTCTTCAGACTTGAGACGTCCTCCACCTTTTGGGCTGCAGGAATGCCCCTCACGTGCTCTCCCACACGTTTTCGCAAGTGTCTTGATGTTAACCCAATATAGATCAGCGGACACCCACAGGTTGCATAATATACCACACTCTAGGTGCCGCAGTTTATATATTCTTTTATCTCATAAGTTTTTTGATTATTTGCTGACGTAAAGGAGGCACAGTGAAGGACATTGCTGCAGGCCGAACAGTGTCCACATGGATAACAACCCCTCAAGGGTCGAGTAGACCTGAACAAAGCTGGTATATGGGGAACGTAGTGGCTCCGAACCAATATATCTCGCAGATTACGTGATCTGCGTGCCGTCATCAACAGATAATCCGATAACGACTCTCGCAAATAGGGATCAGTTTGGAGGACCGGCCAGTGATGCTTGAGAACGGATCTGATGTTCTCCCACTCGTGATTATATGTGGTAATAAATCTGACCATAGATTAGTCACTAGTCATTCCCCTGGTACCTTTGGTATGGAGCAACTCAATGTGCGAAGTGTGCTTCGCCCGGAGATAGCCCCTCTTTATACTCCGATTACTATAGCCTCTTTCCCTGAACCGTGCTGCCAAATCCGCCGCCTGCTCCTCAAATTTTTCGTCTGAGGAGCAAATACGCCTCATCCGTAAAAACTGACCTGTAGGGACAGCGCGAATCATTGACCTGTCATGGGCAGAGGTGGCATGTAAAAGGGCGTTGACCGAGATGGGTTTGCGGTAAACGTAGGTCATAATACGACCATCTTTTCCCACCTCAGTCATTATATCTAGAAACTCAATTTTCTCAGTATTGAACTTATAAGTTAATCTGATATTATATGGATTTATGCCCAATCTGCCCATGAATAAATCAAGCTCCTCCGCCATGCCCTACCACAAAAATAACAAATCATCAATATACCGGAACCAGCACTGCACATGGTCGCTGCCAGCAACACCCTCATCGACAAAAAGCCATTGTTCCCAGAACCGCAGGGAGAAGTTGGCATACGAGGGCCCGCAAGCTGTGCCCATGGCAGTGCCGCATTCCTGTAAATAAAAAACATCCTTAAAGGGAACCTGTCACCTAATTTTAAGCCCCTACACTATCTCTAGCTGTCCCTACACCTTCCTAGCAGCTCCCTATCTCTCCCTTTCTTATCTAAAGTCTCCCTATTAAACATGTGTAAATTAAGTCTGAACTTACTGCAGTCCCCGTGGTTAGGGGACTGGGTAGGCGTGGCCACGCTTCCACAGCACTCCTCCATGTTGTAATGCACGCCCCGCTGGGCGGCATTATTCAGGGCCCTCTCTGCCCCCATGTCTTTATAATCTGCCGCCATGTTTGTAGTTCTAAGCACAGGCCGGACGTCACTTCCGGCGCGGTGCATTATGGGGCCGGTCACGTGATCGGCCCTAGTGCATTATGGGGCCGATCACGTGACCGGCCCGGCTTCAGTAAGCGCATTGCGCATGCGCGGAGCCCGGGCCGATCACGTGATCGGCCCCATAATGCACTAGGGCCGATCACGTGAACAGCCCCATAATGCACCGCGCCGGAAGTGACGTCCGGCTGGTGCTTAGAACTACAAACATGGCGGCAGATTACAAAAACATGGGGGCAGAGAAGGCCCTGAATAATGCCGCCCAGCGGGGCGTGCATTACAACATGGAGGAGTGCTGTGGAAGCGTGGCCACGCCTACCCAGTCCCCTAACTACGGGAACTGCAGTAAGTTTTATCTTATTTTACACTTCTTTCAGAGGGAGACTTTAGATAAGAAAGGGAGAGATAGGGAGCTGCTAGGAAGGTGTAGGGACAGCTAGAGATAGTGTAAGGGCTTAAAATTAGGTGACAGGTTCCCGTTAAACACAAAAAAATTATACAAAAACTACTAGAAAAAAGCAGCATCAGAAAACTTACCATCCATGCCAAAAACAGAAACCAAATGCACTTACAGGACGCAGTCAGAGCCCAATTGTGGAGCAAGCCCAGCTGCAGGCTGATAAATCACCTCTACCAGCAAGATGTGGGAGGCGAGCTGCCATGCATACACTAGGCCTGCATAGAGCACCATTCACACTAATACATATGATGCAGAGTGTCTGAAAGCTACCCAACCGCTCCGCTGCCTGAGCATTGGGCCGCACAGTACGATGCTTCTGCACCACTAGATGAATGGCGCCCCTATGGGCCCAACTGCACCCTGGATGGATAAAAAAGTGCAAAAGTTTTTTATATGATAAATAAAAAACCTTTATAGATGGGATTTTGGTTCATGTGTTGGCCCAAGACATTTAAGCTGATGACCCACGACAAGGGATCCCATGCTCACCAGTCCTAACAAAATTGTACAAAAACTACTAGAAAAAAGCAGCATCAGAAAACTTACCATCCATGCCAAAAACAGAAACCAAATGCACTTACAGGACGCAGTCAGAGCCCAATTGTGGAGCAAGCCCAGCTGCAGGCTGATAAATCACCTCTACCAGCAAGATGTGGGAGGCGAGCTGCCATGCATACACTAGGCCTGCATAGAGCACCATTCACACTAATACATATGATGCAGAGTGTCTGAAAGCTACCCAACCGCTCCGCTGCCTGAGCATTGGGCCGCACAGTACGATGCTTCTGCACCACTAGATGAATGGCGCCCCTATGGGCCCAACTGCACCCTGGATGGAAAAAAAAGTGCAAAAGTTTTTTATATGATAAATAAAAAACCTTTATAGATGGGATTTTGGTTCATGTGTTGGCCCAAGACATTTAAGCTGATGACCCACGACAAGGGATCCCTTTTATGCTCACCAGTCCTAACAAAATTGTACAAAAACTACTAGAAAAAAGCAGCATCAGAAAACTTACCATCCATGCCAAAAACAGAAACCAAATGCACTTACAGGACGCAGTCAGAGCCCAATTGTGGAGCAAGCCCAGCTGCAGGCTGATAAATCACCTCTACCAGCAAGATGTGGGAGGCGAGCTGCCATGCATACACTAGGCCTGCATAGCTGCCTTGTCGTGGGTCATCAGCTTAAATGTCTTGGGCCAACACATGCACCAAAATCCCATCTATAAAGGTTTTTTATTTATCATATAAAAAACTTTTGCACTTTTTTATCCATCCAGGGTGCAGTTGGGCCCATAGGGGCGCCATTCATCTAGTGGTGCAGAAGCATCGTACTGTGCGGCCCAATGCTCAGGCAGCGGAGAGGTTGGGTAGCTTTCAGACACTCTGCATCATATGTATTAGTGTGAATGGTGCTCTATGCAGGCCTACGATTGGACTACAAAAGCCCACAGAAAATGGGAGGGTCACAGACCTTTCTTCACCAGCTCTCTACCAGAACGGTTACCGGTTGAACGGGTGTGGTTCCCTCCAAAGAAGAGAATGGCCAGCACGAGACTCCAAGACCTAATGCGGGAGGTCGAGGCGGAGGCCAGAGCAGCCATAGGCCAACCGGGTCCGTGTCCTGCCCTTACCGTAGACGGCAGCCCCGACTTTTGGCTAGAGGCTCTACAAGACCTCCGGGTGCGGTTACTTGAGACTGTGGAGTGGACGAGTCGCAGCTGGAGTGCGAACCTTGGCAGAAGACTTCATCATGCGATGCAGCAGAGCCGACCGGGTACAGCTTCTCCCGGCCCAGACGACGTCGCCAGCTTCTCAACCGCCTCACCGTCGCCCACCACCTGTCCTGCTTCGTCACCGGAGCCCATAGACTGCATCATTCCAGTGGAGGCCACAGCTCAGCTCGTTCCAGCGAGTGAAATCGCAGCCGACCCCCTCCTTGAGCCGGAGCTTCCAATACGCTCCACCGAAGAAATGGACATATACCTGGTTCCATTTGCAGAACCCGCGACTAGTTTCACCGCTACCGAGACTGTCGCCTGTTTCTCCCCTGAACCGGAGGCCTCCTCTGCTATTACCGAGGCCTACCTGGTGACCGAGATAGAAACACCACTTCCCACTGCTACAGAAGAAGAGGCAGGCAGCCTGGAAGCCCTGCAAGACGACCTCGAGGAGAACTTTGCAGCACAGCCACCCATCGACCCAGAGGATTCCATTCCATCATCTCCGTTAGCTGAGCAGCCCGACGTAGTCATCGAGGGAGAGATCGAGGATGATGACGACGAGACCTACAGCCCAGCTGAGGACCTCTACACCGGGTTCGCCTGGGGAGACACCAAGGATCCTTCTGCCGGGCGATCTGCTCGGGTACACTGGTCGGGTGCCGCCGCAGCAACATCTTCTCCGGTTCCGTTTAACCGGGCTCCGCTCCTGACTGCCCACCAAGCTCGAGCTGTTCAACAACCATCACGCCGTAGTGACTGTATCCACACACCGCACCACTCCGACGAAGAGGTACGTCGCATCCGAAGGGAGGAGTGGCACGCTCAGCTGCGCGCCAACATGCAGGCCCGCGCTGAAGCCCGCCGCCAACCTCCATTGCCTGATGAGTTCCGTAAAATCGGACGGGTGAGCACCTTTAACTTATCCACTGGGTGGGGATTCGTAAGGGAGGAGGGTGTGAGTACTGAAGTATTTGTGGGGCGCCGTGATGTGGAGTCGCACCTACCGCGAGGGCATCCAAACCGAGACTTATATAGAAGGGACATTGTAACCTATGAGCGACATATATGCTGTGACGGGTGGTTCGCTATACGAGTCCAGAACCCTGCCCTCCATAAGTGACTTTGTTGATTGAACTTTTCACCAAGAGACTTCTTCCTGTTTGCAAATAACACCGCGACTTGGCGGCCACAGCCTGAACTTTTACCTAAGGACAGCCGACCGACCGCCGGGTCCGCGCAATGTGTTAACCTGTTTATTTTCTGCCTCACTTTTATGCAACATAATGACCTGTCATTAATAAAAGTGTATTACCTGTTATAAAATGTAAAAACCTCTGTAATGTGGGTAGTGTGACGCTTGGGGACAAGCGTATTAAACCAAGGGGGAGTGTGGCGCCCCGCAACGAGTGCGTCACAAGAGGTATTGCAGCCATAAATGCAGCCGCAATATTCTCTGACACAGCAGTGATCTGGTTAACTGTGAGATCCAACCCTGCATGCATCACCTAGAACAGAGGACCAACCCAGGGTCCTGGTGGGCGGAGTGCTAGGGAAGTGTGTAGGGAGAACAGACACTTAGTCAAAAGAGTCTAGTCTAGAACTTGAAGAGAGAAGTCTAGAACTTGGAGTAGGAGCGGGGGCTCCGCACCCCGTGCAGCCCCCGGGCCGTCACCAGTCGGGTGTCAGCACCTGAGGCCTCAACAACCGGGATCGGGCACCACTAACCACGGGTTCCAAAATACCCCGTGCCCCAAAACTTCACAGCCGGTTCACTGGTACCGAAGCTGGCAGCAGTTCACCTCTGCTACGCGAACCAGAAGCGTGGAGGAGCAGCTTCACAGGAGCACCCCACCACCAGCCAACTTCCAGTCGTCTAACCAGCGGTGTACCCACCGAGGGATCCAAGGCTCCCCAAAACATCCACAACGTACATCTTGGATAGGGCATTGAAGCAGCCTCCCCATACCCGATCTGGTATTCCTGGGCGACAATGGCAAAACACTTAGCTAGAATGGAGGAACACTTGCAGATCTCTGAGGGACACTATCACTGCTGAGTCCACCCGGTCCACTACCCGTAACCTGTATACCATGTACTGCCTGCTGGTTACAGTAAAGACCCGTTGCAGAGACTTTCTGTGTCCGTGCTTCCTTATGAACTGTCCGTCCGCACTACAAGGTAACCGCAGCTGCCGCACAACATCTTAAGCAGCTCCAGCCTCCGGGGATCACCGCTCAGCCTGTGGGGAGCGTTCCATCATGCTGCTGTCCATCCCCCGGAGGTTCCGCAGCGTCGGTAACGATTACCGAAACTACTCATAGGTGGCGTCACGAATAAATTAAACCCCTTTAATCTGTTCCTACAAGACGTCTTCACTTTTGATCTGCACTCAACCGGGCCCGACTACAGGCAGGCGCGGCCCACCCGTGACAAGGAGGAAGGAGCTACAGCCTGTCTAAACCGGAGTCCACGGCTGACGGTGAGTCACCTGTTTTCTCTATTAGGAGGATTCTTAGGTAGGCCTTTTGGCATAGACGTTTTAGATCTAAAGCGAGTGACAACCCCGATGCCCGATATATCAGAATTCGATTCATCTATTCCGCTCGGAGTGGAGGTCCCTGCTCCATCACTGGGTACAGGGGCAGGTGTGGGTTTTTTTGGTTTAGAATCTGGTCGAGGCTTCGGTCGGCCACATCTATCACCACTCTTCCACTTGTACAGCGGTTTTGTTGAAAGTCGGTTTGGTCACTCTTGAATTTTTAGATTTTATATGCCTTAATTTAATTCTCTAATTTAGACATTTCAGCCTCAGTCTCCTACCTAAATTTAGTCAGGGCCTCGCTAGATGCTATCTACTGAATCTTCTCCAATAATTGTTCCATTTCCGTTTCAATACTACTCAGTGATTCGGTATTAATTTCACTAACAAGGGTAAGAAACCCCAGAGAGCAGTCACCTGCCACCTCCTCCCACCTCTCCCTAATTGAGTCGTTAATTACAGGGGATAAAGGAAAGATCTGAATCCTAAGTCCCCTAGGAATTTGTTCTTTTTCTATATATTTATTCAGAAAAGCCCATTCCGCCATATTTTCGTTCGTTTCTTGAAGAGCTCTTTATACTTTTTATTATGCCCCTGAATTGTGCCATCCCCAACCAAATCCATCGGTGAGCAACCCCCCTCAGCCAAGGCTTTGACGGCGTGTACACTTAAATCCGGCGATCTGAGATGCTCAATGCTAAGAGGTCCAAAGCAGCGTGCATGAGTGGCTGTTGTGACCCTGGGCATTGGGAAGCATATTATCACGCCTACAGGGGCATGATAACATGCAAACTGGGTTGACTAGCCAGTGACCTAATGCCCCTTTGACTAGACAAAACCCTAATTAGCATATCATAAACGATCTCTAAAAATATTTTTTCAACATATCGGTTTAAGTATGCTACAAGTTGCTGGGACTATCAGTTCCCTTTAAGAGCTATAATTTTTTTACATGGCTGCTAACAGAGTTATGCGAGGTCTTATTTTCTGCAGGGCAAGTTGAACATTTTTTTGGTACAATTTTTGGGAACATTCATTTTTTTTTATCACTTTCTACTTTGATATCTGGGAGGTAGATTTAACAAAAACCAGCAATTCAGCATTCTTTCCTTTTTTATACTGTTTACTGTGTAGTAAAATTGATGAGACAGCTTTATTTCTTTGGGTCAGTACATTTACAGTGATACCACAGTAATATAGTTTTTTTTATGTTTTGCTGCTTTTTACACAATAAACAATTATATAAAAAAATTGTATCAAATTCAATATCTATCAATATTCTAAAAGTTGTAGTTTTTTTATTTCTTCAGTGACGTAACTGAGTTTTGCCTTTTTTTTTGCAGGACTCGATGATATTTTCAGCAATACCATTTTTATTTACGTTTGACTTTTTGATTGAGTTTTATTCCACTTTTTTGTGGAGTTATGAAAAAGCATAGTTTTTGCCATTTTTTAATTTTTTTTTTATAATGCTCACTAACAGGTTTAACAAGTATGACAGTTTTATAGATTAATCCAGCGACTGTGGGCAGTAGAATTTTAAAACGCCCATTTTATTTTATACATATTAAAATTCAGTGCAGCATGTTGCAGCCACAGGATGTTGGATGTTAATAAATTGGCCCGTAATCTCACTCTCAAGTGTCATTTCTCCCATGAGCCTGATACTAAAACATCCCTTTCCAAAGATAATAATGCTCCTGATGTTGGGTGTTGATAACATCATGACTTTCAAAGAACAATTAAACACTATGGAACTAGGGAATCACTTTCATCACTTTCCAGCAGAGAAAAAGCGTTACCTACAGATACATTTATAACAAACAATCCTTATATTTATCCAGTCCAATCAAGACCACCTATTGTGGACACTTTCCAAAAACTGATTGATAGAGATTTAATCCTTCTTGACAAAACATCTAGAAATAAAACGCATAATCAGAACAGAGCAGAGCAAGAAGTGCTGTCTTCTCTGAAATCTGATAATGACCTAGTAATAAGAAAGTAACACTGTAAACAGAAGCAAGAGCAGATAGTGTCATATCATTTTAAAGAGCTCAGCGGCTTTGAAGCCGTAAGTATCAATGCTCACCTTGTAAAGTTGTGTGACACACAACCAGTATGATATGCACAGAAATGGCGGCTGCTGCTGCACCCACACTTCCACGTGCAATGTGGTCAATAATCCAGAGATTCCCAGGGACAATGTGTTGTTGGTCCGCGCTGCCACAGAAAACACATAATCAAAGGCTTCAAATTATAGCACCTTTATTAGATCCATCCAACGCATTTCAGAGCCTGCTATGCTCCTTCATCATAAAAAAAGAAAAAAGATCTGCTTTCTGACATAACAGCACACTCCTACAGAACGTCATGATCATGTGATTAGGGTGTATATGATTTATTCAGTATATATAAATATGATATAATGTATCTGTAACCTTATACACTCCCTGATGAAGGAGCATAGCAGGCTCTGAAAAGCGTTGGATGGATCCAATAAAGGTGTTATAATTTGAAACCTTCGATTACGTGTTTTCTGTGGCAGCGCGGACCAACAACACATTGTCCCTGGGAATCTTTTTTTTTTAGTAATAAGAAAGACAGACAAGGGAGGGGGAATAGTAGTGTTATATTAATCTCTGTATTTTAAAGAAAATTATGAGATCTTACGAGACACTAATACCTATATCCTCCTTACTAAGTAATGATCTAACACTTTTCTATAAAAATAAACTAGATACATTATTAGAAGAAGGTCTTAAGGTAACGTTACATGCGGCGATGTTGCAGAGATGTCGGAAGCGATTCTGCGGGTGCGCACTCGCTTCTGACATCGCTGCCTTGGTGTCACACTGGGAGATGTTTCCCGCGACGCCACTGCGATGTTGCAGCAGCTATCGCTCACTGGGTTGTGCACAACCCGGCGAACGATAACCATCAATGTTGCATATAGGCGGCATCGCCAGCAACATCGTTATCGCCGTGTCACACGGAGCGATGTTGCAAGATCGCTGGATCAGCATCGCCAGGTTTACCAACATGTTGGTAAAGCTGTCAACTGCGATCCAGTGATTTATCGCAGTCGGATGGTGCTGTCACACAGCACGATGCACCTGCGATATCGCTGCAACATCGCTGAAGCAGGGACTTTTCAGTGATGTTGCAGGCAACATCGCCCCATGTAACGGTACTTTTAGGGAAGGAGTGTTTGATCAAAAAACGCATGATTATCTCGTGGTGAATTCAGCAGTTACTCCAATTTACCATTTATTACTGAAAATTCACAAAGGGATTGCCTCCACCAGAAGAATCATATCTGGTATTGGATCTCTTGGAGAGAAAGTAGGGAATGGATTGATTATTTTCTTGTTCAAATATTTTTATTGAATTAATAAAATGAACATCAACTGGTAATTGATTAACAATAACATTTTCAATAGGGATTTATGTTTTTCAATATCTAAGTTGGTAAACTTTAGTTAACAGTAGAATTCTGATAAACAACAATAAAGTCAAAGGAGGAGATAGTAGTGGGGGGGGGGGGGAAGTAGGGCAACAGATGGGGGGGGGGAAGTTTCCAATTCAGTATTTAAAGCTGTTCGTGTTCCACTTCAAGATGGTCTTTATTCGTAGGAAATGCTTTGTTCCAAGGTGTCCATTTTTTTGCATATTTCTTCAGTAGATTATTTCTTGCTGCGTGCGTCCATTCATAGGCGTTGTGTGTCGCTATAGTATTAATCAGGGAGTTAAATGAAGGTGGAGTGGTTTCCTTCCATTTTTGTGTTATTAGAGTTTTGGCAGTTAAAATTATATGAGTAACTAGTGCTCTTGATTGTGTACAAACTTTGTTTATGCCTATGAAAAGTAGAGTGAATTCCGGTGTCAAATAGATCTCTTCTTCGGATATTTCGTTTATGAGTAATTGAATTTTCCCCCAGTATTCTTCAAGTGAGGGGCAACTCCATAGTATATGTTCTAAAGTTCCTAAGTTGTCACAGTTCCTCCAACACATAGGGGATTGTTTGGTGTCGAATTTGTGTATTTTAATTGGAGTGTAGTACCATCTTGTGGTAGTTTTGTAGAAGTTTTCTACAAGTGATGCATTAGTTATACTTTTGTGAACATTTTTGTAGGCCATTTCCCAGGATTCCAATTCTATTGGCGTATGAAGTTCTTTGGCCCAGGTTTCCATATTTGGTAGTTCTGTAATTTTTGAGTCTTGGTTGAATTCAGAATATATGTTTCTTAGAGTCCAAAAAATTTTAGCTTGTCCAAATCTGAATAGTTGGGTCACGGTAAGTGGTAGGTGAATTTTGTCATTGAGTTTACCAAGAAGTAATTTTAATTTATTCCAGATTGGTTGGTCCTCGCTGGATAATTTGAATTTAATTTGAAGTAGTGACAAAGGTAGTAGTTGGTTTTCGTTGTCCATAATGTCTGCCAAGGTTTTTATCCCTTTGTCTGACCACGTTTTAGTTTTGAGGTTTGTTGTGAAAGCTGAAAGAGCGTCTATTGGAATCCATGTCGGAGGGATCTTTGGTTGGGATTTGGAAGTAACTGAGACAAGTGATCTCCATGCGCGAATTGTTGTTTTGAGTATAGGTTCTTTCGGTAGCTTTTTGTTTTTTCCAGAAAGATAGGTTAGTAGATGCCATCTAAGATCTTCTATTTTCCTGTTGGGTTTTTCGAGCTCTACCCATTTTGGTTTATTAGAGACGTCCCACCATTTCTGGCTAAGTTTAATCATTGTAGAGTGATAATAGGCTGAGATATTTGGTACTGCCAGACCTCCTTTGTTTCTGCTTTTTTGTGTTGTGGGCAGAGAGTTCCTTGGTTTTTTCCCTCCCCATATAAATTTAGCAAGTTGGGTTTGTAATTTTTTACACCAGGATTGCGTAAGATGTAGAGGGATTGATCTAAATACATAGAGTATTTTGGGAAGGACGAATAACTTATATGCTTCGATTTTTCCTATCAGTGAAAGTTCAGTTTTGGAAAAATTTATGATGTCATTTTGTATTTTCTTGTAGAGCGAATGAAGATTAGTTTCGTAGGTGTTATTAGTTGATGTTGTAATTGTTATACCTAAGTAATTTAAGTTTTCGGCTTTCCAATTAAATGGCGTATTTTGTTGTAGAGCTTTCGTTGTTATTTCATTTAGATTAAAATTTAGGACCTGGGTTTTTTCAATATTAATTTTATAAGAAGAAATATTCGCAAAATCTTGAATAGTAGATAAGAGATTGGGGATGGAGGAAATTGGATTGGTGAGGGTCAGAATAATATCATCTGCAAATAAGCATATTTTATAATCAATTTGATTTATGTTTAAGCCCGTTATGTTTGGGTTCGTCCTAATCTTCTGTGCTAATGGTTCAATATATAGGTTGAATAGTGAAGGGGAAAGAGGGCATCCCTGTCTTGTTCCGTTCGTCAGAGGGATTGGGTCGGAGAGGTGGTTGTTTGTGAGGATTCTAGCTGATGGGTTAATATAAAGAGATTTAATAGTGTTTAAAATATTTCCTTGAAATCCAAATTTTTGGAGAACTTCAAAAAGGTAGTCCCATTGGACTCTGTCGAATGCCTTTTCGGCATCGACAGAGACCAACACTAATTGGTTATTCGTTATTTCTGAGTGTGATATTAAGTTCAGAATTCGTCTAGTTGCATCAGTTGAGTTTCTGTTTAGAGTAAAACCTACTTGGTCATTGTTTATTAGGTTTGGTAGTATACGCTGGATTCTTGAGTTAATTGTTTTGGTAATTATTTTTAAATCAGTGTTTAGTAGAGATATGGGTCTGAAATTAGATACTAGATCTTTGTCTCCTTTATTTTTTGGGATGACTGAGATAATTGCTTGTAGCATTTCTTGGGGTAGCTTAAGATCCTTATCAGTTAGGGAATTTATTAGTTTCGTTAAGTAGGGAGTGAGAATAGTTTCATTATTTAGGTAGTATTCATTTTGTATTCCATCTGGTCCTGGCGATTTGCATTTGCTTAATGAAAGTATGGTTTGTGAAATTTCTTTTTCAGTATAATGCTCATTGAGCTTAGTTAGTTCTTCCTTAGTTAAAGATGGGAGAGTAATTTCGTCTAGGAATTTTTTAATATTAGATTTTGAAGGTTTTGGTTCAGAAATGTCATCTTTTAGGTTGTATAGATTCCGATAAAATTCCGCAAAAGTTTTTGATATCTCCGGTGGGTTTTTTTCAATTTGGCCAAGTTTGTTTTTAATTTGGTGTATGTTAGTTTTGGTTCTGTGTATTTTAATGAGGTTTGCGAAAGTTTTGGTTGGTTTGTTAATGTTTGAGTAAAATTTTGATTTGGAAAGTCTTACAATTTTGTCAAATTCATGAGTTAATAAAGTTTTGAGTTCAATTCTCAGTTTCAGCAAGTTTTGATGGTTTGCATCTGATGGGTTTGTGATGATATCCTCCTCTAGTAGCTTGATTTCTTGGTTGATTTTTTTTGTCTGGCTTTGGAGTGATTTCTTATGTTGTGCGTTCAGTTGAATTAGGATTCCTCTAATTACAGCTTTATGTGCTGTCCACAAAGTTGCGATGGATACATCTTTAGTGTCGTTGACTTTGAAGTAGTTTCGTAATTCTTCTTGTATTTTTATTTTATATTTGGGGTGTGAGAATAAGTATGAATTAGCTCTCCATGGTGAGTTATTATTAAAGGGATGATTGTTAGAAGTTTCGAAAGTTATGGGTGAGTGGTCTGACCAAGTTTTTTGTAGGATAGTGATTGATTTGATTTTATGAAGGGAATGTATGTTTGTCAAAACCAGGTCGATTCTTGAAAAAGATCTATGAACATTTGAATAGTGAGTGAACTCAATTGAGGATGAGTGTAGACATCTAAATACGTCATAAAGTTCTTCGTCTCTGATAAGTCCGTCTATTTGTGTATTGGTATTTCTGGATTTATTGGATGTGTCTAGGACAGGATTGGGTATTGCATTAAAGTCTCCAAATATTAGTAGTGTGCCTTTTTGAATTTCCTGAACTGTTTTGAAGAATCGTTTTATGAAGGTCGTTTGTCCTTTGTTGGGAGCGTAGATATTAGCTAGTGTGTAAATCACGTCATTTAGTTTACAGGTAATTATTATAAATCTGCCTTCATTATCTTTGATGGTTTTGATCTCCTCGAATTTTAATGAGTTGTTAATTATGATTGCGACTCCAGCTCTTTTCTTTACATTTGACGAAAGAAATATGTGTGGATACTTTTTGTTACTGAATTTTGGTTGTTTTTCTACTGCGAATCTTGTTTCTTGCACTCCAGCTACATCCACATGGTTTGTAGTTAATTCTTTCCACAGGTGGAAACGCTTTTGTGGAGAGTTTAGCCCATTGGCATTTACAGTCATGAATTTGATAGACATTCTTGCAATTAAAATTGCTCTATTGTGAAGTGAGACACTTTAGTTGAAATAGAGAGGGAAGGTAAGTTTAGGGAAAGTATAGGGGAGTAAGTACACAAACTAGTACTAAGTCTAATAAATTTAAGTTTGAGCAGGAAGTTATCAGTAAGAACAGTTGTGAACTTCCTTAATAGGCTCGTGTTTCGGCCTTAGGTGCCTTCGTGTTCGGACCTCTCATTTGCTGGGGGGCATTATTCATTGATGTGGAGGTTTCTTAGTGTTTTTAGTCCAGTTTCGGTATCTTCAATTGTGATGTTTTTCTGTTTGTATGAGAAAATGATAGTATTGGAGGGTCTTCCCCATCTGTACATTATCTGGTTTTTTTGTAGGATTTCTGTAATGGGTTTTAGAGACCTTCTTCTTTGCATTGTGTCTTTTGAAATGTCCGAGAATATTCTCAAATTCTCATAGGGAGATGGCAGATGGATCTTTTCTCTTGAATAATTGTTGATTTTTTCTTTGGTTTGGTAGAATGTGAATCTTACTATGACGTCTCGTGGTATTTCATCAGGTAGGCGTTGTGGCTTGGGGAGTCTGTGAGCCCTTTCAATGGAGGTTTCAATATCTGGTATGGAAGGGCATAGTTTTCTTATAAGGGATTTGGTGTAGGAAATTAAGTCGTGGGGTTTAACCGATTCCGGGATTCCTCTTATCTTCAAATTGGATCTGCGATCGCGATCTTCCCTGTCGATTAATCTGTCTGTGAGCATTTTAATGTCGTTTTTTGCTTTGGTTAGTTCCGTATGTTGGGTTTTAACTTCTAGTTTAAGATCTTCTACTTTTTTTTCAATTATATCCATTCTGGAATTTATTGCATTAATGGAAGACTTTACTTCAGAGAACTGTTCTTTAATCTCTTCCTTTAGAGATGTGAAGAGTTGCAGAAAGAAGTCTCTGTCTGGTGGGTTTCCTATTTCTGGATTGGTTGCATGTATTGTATTTTCTTGAGAGACCTTAATTCTCTGTCTGGCTGGACTCCTTATTTGTGATTGACTCAGTTCAGTCTCTTTTTGCTTGGTTTTATTTTGAGGGGGTGAGCTGATCTCTTTCCTTTTTGTGCTTGTGATCGTGGGTTCGAAGATCATTAAGTCCTCTGTATGCTCCTCCTTTTCCAGTTTTTTCCCTTCTTGGTGGGTTTTGTCTTTATTTTTAATAATTTTGTTTGGGCTGTAGACAAGGCTTTGAGGATTATTTTTGGTGTTTGAGTTGGAATCCATTTTTAGATCGGTCAAATTGTTATTTGAGAGTCCTCTAGGTTTTGTTGACATGGTATTCTGTCAAAGAGGGTTTAGGAGCCAATCTTACTATTTAATGTTGATTAGTAACTTGGAGCAATTTATTTAGAGTTTAGCAGAAGTGTCTCTTAGAGGATGTTGTGTCCTATTTCTATAGGTTTGAAATATACTGAGATCCAAATTTCTACTTATTAGTTAGTTCTTTATGTATATTCTCCTTAAGTAGTAATTTAATTATTAGTACTTCTTAGATGAATCTTTTGTTCTTTATCTGGACTGCAATTATAGTCTGATTAGTTTAATTGGGTAAGTTGCTGGTCTTCCCTGAGAATTTGCTTATAGTAGTGCTGTTTCTTTAACTTAGCAGTGATTTGTTCTCACTGCAGTATAAGCTGACAGCTTGAGCTGCCTGCGTGTGGACCGAAGGCGGGGGCGTGGCTTATTAGCGCGACCTTCTTTCTGTGCGGATATCCTTCCGCCGGGCGCCGCACTTAAAGTAGTGCTTATTTGTCTGAGGCACCGGAGACGTAGTTAGTGCGGGGAGCGCGCGGTTCACTCACCGGAGACCTCCTTGTAGTCGAGTGTTCTCCTGGGGTCCGTCCACCTCCTTCCTCCGCGGCTGGCACAGGTATGTAAGTGCCCTTCTCTCCCGGTCAGTGTCTGTGTCAGTTCGCGCTTCAGCTCCGGTGTCCTTCTCCAACTTGAGGCACCGTCGGGTGGCTCCCGGTCTCCTGGCAGTCCACCCAGGTCCTCTGCACGCGCGGTCCGCTCCTCTCCTTGTCTCCTCGCCTCCAAGATGGCGCTGGCCTGTAATGGCTAGATGGCGAGGTAGGCTGATGTTCTGCTGTGGGGTCGTTAGGTAGGGAAAAGATTCTGTGAGTCACCCCTTATGATCTGGATGAGGGTCTCTAAGGGTCCTGAAGCTTTTTTGGTTTTTAGTGTCCTTAAAGACACTAAATCCGTCGCTTTTCTTATGGGGGCACCAGAGCTCCTGGAGATCACGTCCTCATGGGGCTGCAGGCCACGCCTCTCTGATTATTTTCTTCAACCTTTGATAAGAGAATTACCAGATTTTATACGAGATACAAAAATTTTGGTCTCAAGTCTGCAAAATATGAAATGGGAAAAGTGTTTTTCATGGTTAACATGTGATCTCGTAAATTTATATCCTTCTATACCATATCATATTGCTCTAGATAACCTTGAACTCAAACATAGTACCAATCCAGACAAAATTCAATCGTTTATTGTACAGCCACAAATTTCTTGCTTAAACATAATTATTTTTCATTTGATAATAATTTTTTCTTGCAAAAGTGTGGTGTAAGCATGGGGGTTTCCCCTTCTTTAGCAAATATTGTGATAGCCATTTCTGAAGAACAATATTATTTTTAATAAAAATAATATTTTTTCTGCAAAATACATTTTTTTGGCAGATACGTAGATGATTTGATTTTAATCTAGACAGGTACAGAAGAGGAGGCAAATTTGTTTATTATCTTTATAAACATGAATCCCTTCAATTTAAAATTTACCCATGCCTTTAGCAAAGATGAAGTAAATTATCTGGATGTCACCTTAAAAGGTGATGATGGTATAAGTGTGTTTCCATACAGAAAAAAACGATAGCAATTCAATTTTAACAGTCTGTCACCCTCCACATGTGACCAGAAATATCCCGCTAGGGGAATTTGTCATTTGTATAAATTAGCAGAATCCTTCAAAAGTGCTTTTCTTGTTGGAGGTTCCCAGTATTCAATGGTAAGTACCTATTAAAAAGTGAACCTAGAAGAACAACCATAAAGCAACAACAGGGTCAGGCGTGTATAATGCTGAAAGATCTACTACACCACTAAATGCAGGAAAAAAACATTACATAAACCTAAACTAGTCAGAGCGCCAATACTGACCAATGTCTACTTCTGAAAGATGTTATATCACACTGATGGCTTTTTAATCTCCCACCCCATAGGAAAGATTCACCATAAAGATTTATTTAATTATCAAGCAATCTTTATTATATATCATCGTAAAAATTAAAAAACAGAGCTTTCCCTACAGGGGAATACACAAGATACAATCAGGCTGTTCAGTATAAAATATAGTATGCCATACAATAACCATATATTTATTAAAAAAACGTCACAACAGTACAGGGTCTGCGTCTCTGTGCCAAACTTAACCCAAATCTACTGAGCTGACATTAATCACCATCTGTAATACCATACACATGATACAAGACTGCCTGTCCACTTCCTATTTCAGCTTTATTTGTGTCAAATCAACTGAAGTGGTGCCTGGCTATATCTGATCACACTTATAATTCATTATGGTAGCTGCAGCTTAGCCTTCCATCTATCATTATCACCACAGCTCCCAAGAGGGTACAATTCACGCCCCTCGGAAAAGCGGGAAGCGAAACGGCTATAGGGGAGAAGGGAGCGTGAGCACGATCAGGCACATCAGTGATTCAGGTATGATGCATAATCGTACCATCTAATTAATGTAATTGTACTCCCTTGGGAGCCGTGGTGATAATGATAGATGGAAGACTAAGCTGCAGCTACCATAATGAATTATAAGTGTGATCAAATATACCATCACCGGACACCCACAGTTGGCGTCACGAAGCAAGACTTTACTATTCAACCTAACCGTACAATTGACCACAGGGCCCACACAGCCACCGATCCGTAACCGTAGCCAGCGCCTGAGAGCTGAGTACCCGGCAACGGTGAGTCAATTTTGGCGTCTATGAACAGGATATGAACCAACCCGTTTTTCCAACGGGTATTGTGTGCCTTACAGGACTCTTTCGGCCAAAAAGAACTTTGCGCACCATTTTTACCATATTAAAATGGCGGGGCCCGCCATGTGAAAGACTATGTGCTGGCTCAGGGGGCGTGCCTCTGCACCTCGTTGTGGGAGGGCCATGGCAGAGGCACCAAAACAACTGCCTGCCCCGATTGCTGGAAACAATCAAGGGGGCGGGCCAGAGACTTTAGCCTGCCCATGGATTACAAAACAAAAAGATAAAGGTGTGGCCACCTCTCTGCAACAAGTCTCAGTTCGGGAAACTGTACCAGCTACGACGGGTGTGGTTCCTGGGAGCAGAAAAATGGCGACCATCAGGCTCCGCGAGCTGATGCTGGAAGTGGAGGAAGAGGCCCGAGCCGCCCTTGGCAGTCCTGGACCGGGTCCCGTCCTCACCATCGACGGGGACGCTGCGTTCTGGGAAGCCGCACTGCAGGACCTCCGGGTCCAATTGATGGAAGCTACAGAGTGGACTGTGAGACGATGGAGTGCCAGTTTAGCCAACCAGCTGCACCGCGCGGTGCAGAGCAGACTGACTCCCTGCCCCACTCCAGAACCGGAGGCCAGACCGGAAGAGAGCGAGACCTACCCGGTTCTCGGAGAAGATGTGCCATCATCGACGGGTGCGGTGGAGTCAGAGGAGGTAGAGGCGGGCAGCCCTGAAGCCCCGCAGGGGAAGACAGATGAGGAGAGGGAAGAAGACCCCACTGCGGCGAGACCTAGCCGAACGGATGACCCCAACCTAGAGAGAGAGCCCCAACCTGCTGAAGGACCGGATGTAGTGGTCGAGGCCATAGAGGAGGAGAACGACCTGGCTCCAGAGGAAGAACCAGAGCAGACCGGTTCCGAAGAAGAGGGCGAGTTGGAAGTTCCCGTCAAGCAACCGCCAGCAGCTCGGGTAGAATGGTGCGGCGCCGTCCACCCACGAAAACAGCAGCAGCCGTACACCGGTACAGACCTACCGGCAGACACAAGCCCTAAACAACACAGCAAACCGGCGGGGCTAAGCTCACACTGTTCACCGGGTTGACGAGGTTGAGTGACAGATACGATGATCCGAGTGGTGGGCCCGGGAACAGGAGAACTTGCGGGTTAGAGCCGAGGCCCGCCGCCAACCCCCGTTGGCGAACGACCTTCGAAAGAAAGGTACTGTCACCACTTTCAACTTGGAGAACGGGTGGGGTTTTGCCCGGGAAGAGTGGGTGTATGAAGAGGTCTTTATCTCCTGCCGGGACGTCGAGTCCCACCTGCCCAAGGGACATCCCGACAGAGATCTGTACAGGGGTGAGACCGTTTCGTATGAACGGCATGCCGGGCCCCGGGGGTGGTATGCCCTCCGGGTCCGCAAATGTGAGCCATAATGTAAGCAGTAATTTTTGTGCGTAACCCGGTTTACTTTAAAAGTTTTAAGTGTGCTCATGGACAATAGTGAGGACATTTTCGGTTTCCGTTAATACACCAGATAATGTGTAGTGTAGCAAAAGTTATACCGGTTTCACCGGACAGTTATAGTAATGTGTTTAAGACAATGTGCCTCCCGGACGGGAAGAAGGAAAGCAAAATTTAAAGTTGTTATTAATAAATGTGTTTATTTTCTATGTTTGCAAATATAAAAATATTTCTCTGTATGGGTTGGGTTTTGTGACACTTGGGGACAAGTGTGGTTTCCCAAGGGGGAGTGTGGCGCCCCGCAACGAGTGCGTCACAGGAGGGTACTGCACCCCTGACCGTAGGTGCAGTATTCTCCGTCTCAGTGATGAATGAGTTAACTCCAAGGCTCCATACACCACACACAACATCCAGAGACAGAGGGCCACTAGGGTCCTGGTGGGAGGAGTGTGAGATGCTGAGTGTGGGGAAAGAGAATAACAGAAAGTTAGAACGTGGGAGAGACAAGTGCAAGGCAGACGTCATAACCAGAGATCTAACAGGGAGGGCACCGAGAAGCGGTGACCCAGACGTGAAAGGGGCCAAGTACCAGTAACCAAGTAACTGGTCCAAAACGCCCGCGCCAAGTCCAACCGGAGACCGGTTCCGAGACAGTATAGAAGTCCAGCTTTGTACTGTAAACCGGAGTGATAGGAGACTTTGCCGGAGGGGTACCCACCATTGGGGTTCAGGGGACCCAATAGGAGTTGGAAGGCCACCGGCTCGGGACCTCACTAAAGGCTCCCCAGTATCCTGGTCCGACACACGAGAGCAAGCGAAGAGTAACCAGGGACAGTAAGCTATAGAAAGACACAGTGGAGCTTTGGAGAGACACCATCCATCACTGGGACCACCCGGTCCGTTACCTGAAGGACTAAACATCTGCAAGTGTGTACCTGTTGACCTGCAAGAACAACAGTAAAGACTCATCCAGAGGAGCACTGTGTCCGTGTATTCCTTTTGAACTATTGCTATGTCATTATCCACTCCTTAACTGAGCTGCCGTATTCCACCAAGGTAGCCACTGACCCCGGGATTACAGCTCATCCTGTGGGGAGCGAATCCATCCTAGTTGCCGCACATCCCACGGAGGTCCAAGCAGCGCCGATGCCATCACCGGACACCCACAGGTGGCGTCACGAAGCAAGACTTTACTATTTAACCTAACCGTGCAATTGACCACCGGGCCCACACAGCCCCGGGCACCGATCCGTGACCGTAGCCAGCGCCTGAGAGCTGAGTACCCGGCAACGGTGAGTCACAAGGAGACCAGCAATTCAGTTTCAACATCCTCTCTTACTAAATGGTTCTTCCATAACAACTTTACACATGAGATCGAGGCAACATAACTTTCATGTCATCATGCCTTTACAAAACATCATAGACCCAAGTTGTCCCCAATCTTACTGGTCCTATAAATCCCAGCACAACTGAGCCCAGCACAACAGTCCAATCCATAGCAGTCACTTTATGTTTTTGTGGCTCCATGTACTGTATATTCTCTTTGTACAGGAGAAGGCATGGGGGTTTTGCTCACTATGGCTAGAGTAGTGCCTTATGCTCTCAAAAGCTTTCATATGCACAACTCTTTTCCTTGCAGAGGAAGGGGGTAGGTGGTTTGCCAGTAGTGTCAGAAGAGACGGAGGGGAGCCAGGAAGAGAGATCTGACCTGCACCTGTCACCACCTCAGGCACAAGGCGACTGGAGAACAAGCCACTGCACCACCTCCAGCTGTGGCCCTCTCTTCCACAGCCCGCAGCCCCATACAAAGCTTCCGGTAATCGCCCCCATCACAAACCTCCACCAGCTGGACAAGCCACCAACCAGCATCCTGGCATATCCTCCGCACCCTTACATGTCTTAACGCTGCCTCTGACTCCTGGCTGTAACTCGCCCCTGACTGCATCTCATTCCTGGCTGCTTCGCATCCCTTGCTGCACCTCATCCCTGCCTGCATCTCATCGCTGGCTGCATCTTGTCCCTGACTGCATCTCGTCACTGGCTGTATCTCATCCCTGGCGGCATTTAATGCCTTGCTACACCTCACCCCTGGCTGCATCTCTCCCCTCCGAGAAACACCCTGGTACAACTTCATCAACCTGCATCTCATCCCTGCAGCGAGCACCCTGGTACGACCTCATCAACCTGCATCTCATCCTTGGCTGCATCTCATCTCATCCCTGGTTGCACCTCATTGCTGGTTGCATCTCACCCCTACCGGACCTCACCACTGGCTGCTTCTCATCCCTGGTTGCATCCCACCACTGCTGGACCTCACCCCTGGCTGCTCTTTATCTCTGGCTACACCTAACCCCTGGCTGCATCTCATCCATGACTGCATCTCATCCTGGCTGCACCCCATCCCTGGCTGCATCCTTTAGCCCCACTGCATCTCATCTTGCTGTGCCGCATCCACATGTACTACACACAATGTGTCTTCTTCTTTTCACCCTCACTTCCATACAACTTCACATCCTACTAACACCTCTTATCACCCCTCCCAGTAATGAAGTGGTGCTCTCTCCCTTCATCCTACCTAGTCATCTCTCCTCCTCCGAACTATTCCTTCACACGCAGTCCCATGTCTCCAAACACGCATGCCCACCTCATGCCCTCTCATGCTCTCACCTCCTAACCGTCTCACTGCTTCTCTTACTCTCTGGTGATATATTCCCGAATCCTGGTCCCCTTTCTCTAGAATCACCTCTCACCCTCATCCACTACCCAACACAAACTATTGCAACTTCCTCAACCTTACACTCATTCCTCCAGCCCCTGCTGCCCCAGTCCCTCTACCCGGAGCATGATGAAATGCTTGCCCATTATGCAACAAACTCCCTTTCATCCCCGACCTGTTCATCACTAACAAACTATCATTCCTTGGCATCACCGAAACCTACCTGGCTCACCCCCTCTGACACAGCACTCTCTTATGGCAGACTCACCCTCTACCACACCCCCACCCCACTGATAAGCATGGTGGAGGAGTCGGCCTGCTCCTGTCTGACAGGTGCTCCTTTACCCCAATTACACTACCACCCTCTGCCAACCACCCCTGCCAAGTTCACTCTGTCCGCATCCTCTTCCCCTGCAACCTCCAGCTGGCCATCATATACCGCCCCCTCTATGTACCCCCTCTTTTCTCAACCACTCAACCTGGTTTCTCCACTTCCTCTCTTCCAACATCCCCTCTATCATCATGGGCAACTTCAACATCCCCATTGATACCCCTCACCCTCCTGCCTCCAGGCTCCTATCACTCACCACCTCCTTTGGGCTTTCCCAATGGTCCTCCTCAGCCACTCATAAGGATGGCCACAAGCTTGACCTTATCTTCACCTGCCTTTGTTCCCTCACCGACCTCTCAAACTCTGCACTTCCCCTATCCGACAACCTGCTGACTTTCTCCTCTCTCTCCCCTCCTACCACTCTCCCCCCTCTCTGGAAACTCACCCTCGCAGAAACCATAAACTTATTGATTACCACTCATTCTCTGAGTCTCTTCTCCCTCTCACAGACTTAGCTTCCTCACATGATGCCGACTCTGCTGCCTCCCTCTACAACACCACAATAACTACAGCTCTCGACCTTGCAGCCCCCTCACTTACAATAAAACCCGCAAACACAGGCAACCCTGGCTCACCACCCTCACTAAAGAGCAACATTGAGCATCCAGGGCATCCGAGTAGAGATGGAAGACTTCCCATTCCGCAGTGCACTTCGCCATGTAGAAACAGTCCCTCTTTACCTTCAAGTCTGCACTCACTGATGCAAAACAAGCCTACTTCTCATCCCTAATAACCGCCCTGTCCCACAACCCCAAACAACTATTCAACACTTTCAACTCCCTATACTGTCCCCTTGCACCTCCTCGCCCTCCCCTCATCTCTGCCGATGACTTTGCCTCATTCTTCAAACAGAAGATCGACAAAATCAGAGAACGCTTTGACCCACTGTTCCCCTGGCCCTCCCCATCACCGCTTAGCCCTCCTTGTCCAAAGGAAGCTTTCCACCATGACAGAGGATCAGCTCTCCTCCCTTCTATCATGATCGCACCTAACCACCTGTGCCCTCGACCCACTCCCCTCCCACCTCATCCGGAACCTCACCACTGTCCTCATTCCTGCCGTAACCAACCTCTTCAACCTATCACTCACTACTGGTGTCCACCCCTCATCCTTCAATCATGCCTTGATCACACCCATCCTTAAAAAAATCCTCCCTTCACCCTGTATCTGTTTCCAACTATTGCCCCATATCTCTTCTCCTCTTCGACTCAAAACTACTCGAACAACATTTCCATTCTGAACTGTCCTCCCACCTCTCCTCCTGCTCCCTCTTTGACCACCTACTATCCAGCTTCAGTTTGCATCACTCCACTGAAACAGCCCTAACCAAAGTCACCACCGACCTACTGACCATCAACAGCAAGCGACACTACTCTGTCCTCTTCCTCCTCGACCTATCTGCCGCCTTCGACACCGTCGATCATTCTCTCCTACTTCAGATTCTGGAATCCCTCAGCATCACTGACCTAGCCCTCTCCTGGATCTATTTTTATCTAACTGACCATACCTTCACTGTCACCCACTCCTATACCTCCTCTTCGCCCTACCCCCCATTTGTGGGTGTCCTCCAAGGCTAGGTTCATGGACTCCTACTTTTCTGCGTTTCCACCCTCGGCCTGGGACAACTCATCGAGTCCCACGGCCTCCAGTATCATCTCCACGCCGAAGACACCCAGATCTATCTATCAATCAGGGCCTGACATCACCTCCCTTCTATGCAAAATTCCACATTGCCTGTCCACCATCACCTCCTTCTTCTCTGCTTGCTTCCTCAAACTGAACATGGACAAAACCTAGTTCATCATCTTTCCTCTGACCTAGCCCTCTCCTGGATCTCCTCTTATCTAACTGACCGGACCTTCACTGGCACCCACTCCCATACCTCCTCTTCGCCCTACCCCCTAGCTTTCAGTGTTCCTCAAGGCTCGGTTCTGGGACCCCTACTCTTCTTCATTTACACCCTCGGCCTGGGACAACTCATCGAGTTCCACGGCCTCCAGTGGCTAATTTATACACAAGTTATAGATAAAGAACAGCTTTCATTTAAATCATGTTCTCTCTCCTAAATTGTAAGTGCCTGAGGTTACCTCAACAGTTGTAGATATAATAGTGTGAAAACAGTTCATACTTCATATTGACCACAGTCTACCCCAGATATTTTGCTAGTTAGAAGTTATATGTTAAGATATAATGTCCTTTTACCATTCATTGTTCAATTTTATCTGAAAAATAAACTTTCCGACCATGCAGGTGTTTTCTTCAATTCTTTTAAATGTCTACAGGTTGGATATACTATTGTATATTTATACTGAGACTGAATATTCTACAATTCCGACAGTTTCAAAGAGTTGACATCCAAAACCCAATATATTTTATCAATCAAAACTTACATTTTCATAAGAGATGAAAGCTCCATTATCTCGTACAAATCTAAGGGTGTAAACATCTATATTTTTGCTATAAATCACCGAGTGACATTAATCACCCAAAGGCATTTAATTGCCGTCTATACATGTAAATTTTCTAGACTTTGCAATAACCAGACATTATGTGCATGCATTTACTTTTTTTTACTCACAGATTTTGCAGATGCATGAAAATTATTTCCACCTTTCAGTTTCTCTACAGATGTGCTGTCATGCCCCAAATATAATGCCTCCATTCTCATACCATTAAGATGCAGATGTAATCAGTGCAGCTTGATGATTACCTATGCAAATGAATGTACAAATTAATATATTCCAGAATAGGGTTGAATAAATAAAGGTATGAGAAGTAATGAATCGACAAATATTCATGTAGGAATGTCACCACGCACTCTAAATATTTATGTAAATTAGGATTTTTAATTACAGAGAGGTTCCACATTGAGAGATGAGGAAGATCAGGACAAATTACATAAATATTAAAATTGCTTTTGATGTACTGTCATATGTACATCCCAGTATCCTGACAGATAAATATCTGCTATCTTAATCTGCTATTTATTAGGCTAGAAGAGCAAATTACTAAAGGGAGGTAATGGGAAAGTTCTTTTGGAAGCTGTAAACATAACCTTCAGCTTGCTTTAGCATTATTGAAACACTGCAATACATGGTGTAGTGAAATTGGCTTTGAGTACCGATCACTTAAAGTTACCCCTGCCTTTTTTTATTGTAATATATTACAGGTAAAAACTAAACTAGGTAAATCAACTACATTCTACATATAATTAATTAAAAAGCAGTGCAGAAAAGATTTTTATTAATATTTGGAAATGTATGAAAATTGTATGCTAATATGACATTTCCAGACATGTCTATCATTGCTACATCACTACTCCTCAGCCAGGTGGGATGTGGTCTCTCTGCTCAGAGCAGATACCATCTTCAGTGTTGTGGAGTGTATGGTCCCATGGATAAGCTACTACTTTATTAGGAGACATTTCCCTGCCTGTCTGCAGCTTCACTATCTATCATTGTCACACTGGTCTGTGGTCTAATCGCAGTGAATATTATTATTATTATTTATTTATATAGCGCCATTAGATTTCATGGCGCTTTACATATGGAAAGGGCAGACGAGGACAAGTACAATATGTATGTACAATCAAATCACACAGGTACAGGAGGGGAGAGAAGCCTATCTACGATAGCTCACGGTGTACGAGGGACAGGTGCACAAATCCTGTTATATACGGTATAACGTATGGAGTTTCTGGCTCCATGTCTGCAATTTGCACCCTCATCACCCACAGGTGGTCTGAGGTTGAGATAGTCTCCACCCACTAGAGAGTGGGACAGGGAGGAAAAGGAGGACAGGGATGTCAACGTTAGGACTCATCAGACCTGGGGTCACCTTGTCGCGGTTGATGACCAAACAGACATTGGCCAATGTATGTACCAAGAACCCCAAAAAATAAAAAAAAAAATAAGAATTTTGAGTTTTTTGAAAAAAACTTACCGTATATACTCGTGTATAAGCCGACCCGTGTATAAGCCGACCCCCCTACTTTTGCCCCAAAAATCTGGAAAAACCTATTGACTCGTGTATAAGCCGAGGGTGGACCCCAGCACAGGTATACAGCCCCCAGCAGTGTGGTATACAGGCCTCCCCAGTGGTAGTATACAGCAGCCCCAGTAGTAGTATACAGATTCCCCAGCAGCCCCAGTGGTAGTATACAGATTCCCCAGCAGCCCCAGTGGTAGTATACAGATTCCCCAGCAGCCCCAGTGGTAGTATACAGATTCCCCAGCAGCCCCAGTGGTAGTATACAGATTCCCCAGCAGCCCCAGTGGTAGTATACAGATTCCCCAGCAGCCCCAGTGGTAGTATACAGGAGCCCCAGAAGCCCCAGTGGTAGTATACAGATTCCCCAGCAGCCCCAGTGGTAGTATACAGATTCCCCAGCAGCCCCAGTGGTAGTATACAGGAGCCCCAGCAGCCCCAGTGGTAGTATACAGGAGCCCCAGCAGCCCCAGTGGTAGTATACAGGATCCCCAGCAGCCCCAGTGGTAGTATACAGGAGCCCCAGCAGCCCCAGTGGTAGTATACAGGAGCCCCAGCAGCCCCAGTGGTAGTATACAGCAGCCCCAGTGGTATACAGCAGGCCCCCAGGGGTACATATAGCAGCCCCCAGGGGGTACCAACAGCCCCCTGGGGGTACCAACAGCCCCCTGGGGGTACCCAGCAGCCCCCTGGGGGTACCAACAGCCCCCAAAAGCTGGCACTGTCCCCCCTTGTAAGGGCCCCCCCCCCGCTGCTTATACATTACCATCCCGGTGTTCTGATCGGCGCCGCTCCTCTGTGCTGCGTCTTCATCCTCCCGTCCGCGCTGGCTGCATCCGGGATCTCCGGCCGTTGCGCGATGACGTCATATCGCTGCGACAGCCGGAGATGCCAGATGCAGCCAGCGCGGATGGGAGGATGAAGACGCACCGAGGAGCGGCGCCGATCAGAACACCGGGATGGTAATGTATAAGCAGCGGGGGGGGGGCCCTTACAAGGGGGGACAGTGCCAGCTTTTGGGGGGCTTATATGAACTGCTTCCCCCTGCCGCTGATTGACAGGGGGAAGCAGTGCATATATAATGAGCGGCCCCACGTGACGGGGCCGCTCATACAGCAGCCTCCCCCCACCTCCTCCAGCCTCCACAGCCCCGGGACACAGCCCCCCCACTCCATGTACCGTATATGACCCGTGTATAAGCCGAGGGGGGGACTTTTCAGCCCAAATTTTGGGCTGAAAAACTCGGCTTATACACGAGAATATACGGTAAGTTTTTTAAATTTTTTTCTCAAATATATACAGCTTGTTAGCATATGTACATCACTGGTAGTAGCTGAGTGCTGCAGAGAATTTTTTTCTAGTTGTTAGATAGATAGATAGATAGATAGATAGATAGATAGATAGATAGATAGATAGATAGATAACTGAAAAAACTGCACAGCACTCAAAGACATAGTGTGAACTGGTGCCAGCAAGGATGCTGGATCAAACAACCAGAAAAAATTTCTCTGCAGCACTCAGCTACTACCAATAATGCACACATGCTAACAAGCAGTATATGAGGAAAAAATTTAAATCTTATGTTTTTTTCAAAAAACTCAATATTCTCATTTTTTTTTTTTCTGGAGCATGGTTTAAACCTGGGCAGGGGTGGACGCAAAAGAATATACAGACATTACAGCACAGGATTGCAAATAATTCTTTGAGGGTAAACATTTTTTAAAGACAGGCAGGGAAATGTTTTACTTAATAAAATGAATGAGTTAAGATACCATGCTGTAATGTGTGTTTACTGTTTTGTGTCCTCCCCTGTCCAGGGTCAAACCAAGCTCCAAACAGATACAGCCATTACACAGTACATAGCGGGGACACATATATAAGATTATATAAGAACATTTTTTTAAGCACATCAAATAGTGGAAATTATTATGATTCCAAGATCTATTGATTAAAATGAACTTTAAAATTACCTTTGTTTGTGGGAAAAATCCTTTAAGGATTAATAGATGAAACACTATAGAATATTATCTTTGTTAGTAGGACTGATACATGAGGGCTATTGTTTTTGATATTGGATTAGTTTACTCAACAATTATTTTATTATTATTATTATTATTATTATTATTTATTTATATAGCGCCATTAGGTTCCATGGCGCTTTACATAAGGATAAGGGAGACAAGCACAAGTACACTAAATCTAGACGATCGGGATGTACAGGTACAGAAGGGGAGAGGACCCTGTCCACGAGGGCTCACAGTCTATGAGGGGCGGGTGGGGATACAGTAGGATGGGGGAATGTCAGGTATGGGGCGGTCGCCTGGGTCTCATGGCAGGTTGAAGGCTTGATGGAATAGGTGAGATTTCAGGTGACACTTGAAGCTTCTCCACGATCAAATTTTCCATACAAATTATTTTGATGGCCAATTTGTGCTATTCTACAATTATCTCACACACGTTGTAAAGTATGCTTATTTTAATATTGGACTAAATTCGACTGAACATTTTGTGACTGATACAAAAAAAGAGAAACCACTCTTAATATTCTCAAGTGAACTGGACAGCTAATTTAAGAATTTCAGAGTCATGTCACAAAAGAATCATGGTTCTCTTTTTTTTCTCTTTGGTTCTTTCTTGACTCATGATTAACTCATATGGTCCCCAACCTCTTGATTGTATTTTTTATTCTATTGGATGAATGCCTGTTTTATTCAAGCATTCTTGTTTGTAATTTTTATTATCATAATCGTTAAAATGTACAAAATATTCTCTGTATAATACCGACTATTTATAAGGACTACATCAGAAAGATGTACCGTATATAGAAAGTCTGTGATGTATATTTGAAACAATAAGGTAAGTTACCAAATTGCATGAAGACTGCAATACACTCAACTGCTACTGTATGCAGTGTAACGTCAGATACATTATTCATATCTTCAGTCTTGAGAAGTTGTTTTTGTCATCATCATAGATGCAGTGAGGTCCTCATTCTATTTTTAAGATAGCTGTTAAGAATAGATGAGAATATCCAGGAAATATGCTTCTAGAGTTGTCAAGCATAACTTTGGATATAGGTTACAAAAAACAGGTGGCAGAACAGTCATAGAACGTATATACATATATTTATTTTTTTACATTAAAAAATTATTGGAAGTATACGTTTTGTTATACTCATGTTTTCTTTCCTTTGCTTGTATTAATACAATGCAAAAAAACAGACACAAAAAGGCAAATTGGATATCATTTCTTCCAGAACTTCAAAAATGGATTGGACAGAATTGTTGGCACTCTCAACTTAATATTTGGTTGTACATGCTTTGGAATTAATAACTGCAATCAATTGCTTCTATAACAATCAAAATGATTCTTTCACCTCTCAACTTATATATGTTGAACCACTTTACTCCAGGACTTTTGGACTCTTTGCTCCAGGTCTCTGATATTTGAAGGGAACCTTCTGCCAACACCAATTTTAAGATATCTCCACAGGTGTTCAATCTGGTCTTACTGCTGGCCGCTTCAGAACTATCTACTGCTTTGTTTCCATCCTTTTCTGAGTGCTTCTTGAAGTATGTTTGGGGTGGCTGTAATGCTGGAAGATCCTGCTAAAAGTGAGATAGAATGAGTGCTTCTTGAAGTATGCTTGTAGTCACTGGCTGGTATTTTTATCAGATCAAACAAGTTTATGAGTGGGAATGTTGGGAGCAGTTGCCTAGGTTGCCCAAAACAATTTTAAAACTTATACTAAACTGACTCAATTCCCTGGAATTCAAAAAATTCACAAGTATTTTTCTCATCATTTGACCAAGATTCCTGAGAAGCTAACTTTAGAAACAGTGGTAATTAGAGATAAGCGAAACTTTTGAAGTTTGGTTTGGTTTGGTTCACCGAATTTTCAGAAATTCACCGATTAGTTTGTTGAACAGTTCACTGAACACTCATTAGATGCAACAAAAAAAAAGGCATAAAAAACACATTTAGGGGGTCTCATAGGCTGCCAAAACAGCTCAAATTAGGGGCAGACAGCAGGAAAAGTAGCATTTATTCTGGAGAGGTAAATTTTTTATAATAGTGTACTATGGATGACTGGGACAAGGCCTGACCCAGCATTAAAAAACTTCAACAGTGATCAGATAAAAGTTGAGGGACAGGTGTAGGCATAGTGCTTAGAGAGCCCTGCTAAATTAAGAAAACCTACAGCAAGGTGACCCCAAGAATAGTCTCCACATTTTCAAAGTTAGGGTTAGATACCTAAAAAGTGGCATCAATTAACCAAGAATAAAAATTGTATAATGGCGCAGCCTGCATACATGGGACAGGGTCAGAAAAAGGGCCTGACCTAGCATTTGAAGGTTAAACATTTATCAGGAACAGTGGTATGAGTGACAGGTGTAGGCATCATGCTCAGACATCACTGCTAAAATCAGGAAACACACAACAAAGGGACCCCAAGAAGAATTTCCACATTTCCAACATTAGGGCAAGACACCACGAAAGTGGCATCAATTCACCCAGAATAAAAATTGTAAAATGGCACAGCCTACATGCATGGGGCAGGGTCTTGAGCAGGGCATGGCCTAGCATTTGAAGATTAAACATTAATCAGGAACAGGGCGATAAGTGACAGATGTAGACATTGTGCTCAGACAGTGCTGCTAAATTCAGGAAATACACAAGCAGGCCCCAAGATGAATGTGGCATTAATTGACTAAGAATAAAAATTGTATAATGGCAAAATGCAGCGCACTGAAAAGTACACCATCGCCTAGTCTTCTCAGTCTGAGATTGGGGTGGAAAAGTCCTTGAAGATCCATGACTTGTCCATTTTGATCCAAGGAAAAGAGAGTAGAGATGGGGTTTAAAATATTGCGCTACCATTGACATCAAAGAAATAAAAAGTTGAAAAATTGTTGCCATCTTTATTTTATGAATTTCGGGGTCTGCGTGCCCCTTCTTTAGAAATTGATTACAAGATGTACTTACATCATTGTCCATCTTGATAAAATTTGGGCAGTCTACACTTTCAGGGGACAGACTGATGCACTTATCGATCAGGACACCACCAGCACCGCTGCAGAGACGATCTATGAGAACACTGGCAGCTGGGCATGAGAGAACCTCCAAGGTGTTACTGGCGAGCTCAGGCCATTCTTCCATTTTTGAAGCCCAAAATACAAAAGGGTCTGAACCCTCTCTGATGGCATGAATATTGAGCTCTAGATACACCTGCACCATCCCCCCAGTCATTCTTTATGCTTTAGACTTGTACTCAGTTCTGCTGATGGGTGGGCTGGTTTAAAAACTTGGTCAAATGACACCCAGAAATTGCTTCTGACAGTTAAATTGCTGCTGCTAATGTTTTTGTTGATGATTCAACATCCCCCGGGTTGGAACTGTAGACCTGTGATGCATACTGTATCCTTTACTGCTGTGTTGGGGAAAAACAGTCCTAAAATTGTCTACTAGCATTTTTTGATACTCCAGCCATTGCCTGTCTCTGTCCAGGGTGGGTAGCATGTGGCTAAATTTACTCTTGTACCATGGATCATGAACCATGAACAGTGTGGCAACCCAGTAGTCATCACTAATTAGAATCCTAACAATACAGGCATCATATTGCAGACAGTGCAGCAAGAAGGTGCTCATGTGTCAGATGCATCCATGAAAATCCACCTTCCTCAGTGCAAAGCTTGCACTGAAATGCGTTGGTGAGAGGTCGAATAAAGGAGCAGCACATACAAGCATTGAGCAGCATATACAAGCATTGTCTTCTTTTGCATCATTTCTGGCAGCAGCGCAGACCGGAGACACCACTCCTGCTTGGATTTTCTGGATATTTTCCCACAGTGTAAGTGGCGGTGTGGGTCCTGCGGCAGCTGTAACTCAGGCGTACAAGCTGGTTGTGGGTGATCACAACCCGATCAGGTGAGCAAGCAACCTGTGAGGCCACCGTTACTTGTCATAAGTGATAAGGCACAATCTGTGCCTCTTTGTCTCCTTTGTTTATTTTTAGATGCATCCACGAGGCCCAAGCCCTTGTTCTGTTGGTGGCGAGGTAACAATCGAGCTTCCTTCCTCTGTTATCTCCCGAAAACATCGGACAACATAAAAGGATAAGATTTCTTCTTCATCTCGTGACTGTTCTGTGCCCATCAACTCTTCATCCTCGTCCTCCTCCATTTGTTACTTGGCTGCTGAACCTTCACTACCAGTTTGTCTGGTACCATGTTGCTGTACTCCACCATCCCATGGCACTTGTATTGATGACTAGAGTCATGACCTTAGCGATATAAGTATTCTTTCTGCATCCTCCACTTCTTCTTCCTCTTCCTCTGTGACCCCCACCTCATCCCACAGACTTTTCAAAGTTTCCTCTAGCATGTAGATGACCGGAAAAGTGATGCTTATAAGGGCATTGTCAGCACTAACCATCTTAATAGTAATTTTAAAACTGTGCAGAAGGGTACAGAGGTCCTTGATTTGTGTCCACTCTGCCAGTGTCATCTGCAGCAGATTCGGCTCATTTTCATTCACTGTACGCATCATGACATACTGTGCCAGGGCTTGTTGCTCCTGCCACAGTCACTGCAACATGTGCAGAGTGGAATTCCACCATGTCAGCACATCACATATCAAACAGTTAATCGGTTGTCCAAAAGAGCTCTGTAACAATGCTAGTCGATGAGCCATGGATGCGAACGGCAGATGTGAGCACACAGTGATTGTGCCTTCTGAAGTAGCTTTTCCACACCGGGATAGTGGCATAAGAATTGCTGTACAACCAGGTTAAGGATGTGAACCATGCAGGACAGGTATGCAAATTTTCTCTGATGTAAGGCCACCACCAGGTTCACACCACTATCGCACACGACTTCCCTGGCTAAAGGTTAAGTGGAGACAGCCTTTGGTCAAACTTGGCCTGCATAGCTGTCCACAACTCTTCAACTGTGTGACTGACATCTCCAAGGCATTTTAATTTCAACACTGCCTGATGGCGGTGAGCCCTGGCAGCTCAGTACGGAGTTGGTGGGATTCTCTCTGGACTGTTGGAACATTAAAGAGAGGATGAGCATGCACCTGAAAGCCCTAGACAAGGATGAGGAGACAGAAGCAGTGGATGAAGCAGTAGATACAGAGGTTTGTCCCAAACGTTTTGGAGACTTCAAGACTTGGGGGGAAGTCCCTTCGTCAACTGGCCCCATGCCATCAGAGTCATCCAGTGCCCAGTCAGTGAGTTGTAATGCCCATGGCTAAGTTTGCTAGTCCAGGTGTCAGTGGTGATAAGCATCCTAAAAGTTAGGGTCCCGTCGCACTTGGTGACATTCCAGCGATCCCGACAATGATACGACCTGGTAAGGATTGCTGGAAGTGTCGCTACGTGGTCGCTGGTGAGATGTCTAACAGTCAGATTTACTCAAAGACGCAGCAACGATACGGCGACCCGTATAATGACCTTGGCGGTCGTTGGGACCCTGTCATACAGCAGCTTGTCTGATGACTCAGACCTACGTGGCTGAGCTCTGAGTCGCCAACGAGGTCATTGTTAAGGCGTCAAACATACCGATGCATGCTGCCCAGCAGGAACCCGACTATCAAAAAATGATCCAGGCCACTCTGACATAATCGATGATGTCACAGCGGGGGCTCGGTTACTGCTATGTTTCAAACGTAGCGAGATCGCGGGCGAGGTTACTGTTGCATCACAAAATCTCTCTCGCTATGTGTATCTTGCTAGCAATCTCACTATCTGTGACAGGGGCTTTAAGATTGACTGGTGACACCTGGTAGGTGCTAGCTGAAAAAAAATATTCTAAACACACTAAACACTAACAAAGACATGATATAGTATAATGGCTAACAGATGAATAACAATGCTAATGTGTAAAGCTAATATAAATGTGTAAGGGAAAAAAGGACATAGCAGAAACTGCTTCAGAATACAGAAAACATGAGAAACTTAGCTGATGCACTGGCCATTGCATGTGAGCCCGGTAACCAACGTTACGGTGTTCTAATATTATTGTGTCACTAACCTTGTGCCTCTGCTTGTGGTAAAAAAACTGCCTGTATGGGTGCATATATGCCTCTGAGTGCAATTAAAACCTACATGTATACATATGACACGGAACCTGGCTACAACAAGATGGTGGGTGGATTTAACATTGCTATTAGACGGAGGAAGGGTGCTCAGTCAGAAAATACTTGGGGACTTTGACAGCCATCAGCTTTCGGAAACCGCCTGCATCCACCAGGCGGTAAGGCAGCATTTCCATGGCCAACTAATTGGAGATGGTGAAGATCAAGCTCTTTGCTTTGCGATGTGTAGGAGAAAATTATCTTTTATGTTACCACAACTCTGGGACCAAGGGCTGGCTTCTTTGCTGGGAAAGGGTGAAGTAGGGTGTACCTGACAAACTGCTGTACTGTAAGGGAGGTGCAGGCAGAGATGTTATGGTGGGTTTAGAAAGAAGTGGTGTGCTCAGTGTCTGAGATTGGTCAAAAACAGCAGCAGTGTCCACTTCCATAACAGCTAACGGGCTCTCACTCGCCCCAACTGTAGCATGTAAGCAAGTGGAGGTTCTGAATCCGAAGACCTGTGTGACAACACTTGACATGGTGATGGAGGAGAAAGAAGCAGCGGATTCGGTTGCAGTGGTAGATGCAGTTCGGTGAGGCCAACTAGGCCCCGTTTTAGCGTGTAAGTTTGTCAGTGTAACACGTTGTTGGGCCATGTGTCGGTTCTTACATGTAGTAATCAAATTGTTGTTTTATTGCCTCTACTGAATATTTTTTTTACAAACTTGCAAATAACATGAATTGGGGCATCCTTTGTGGTGTCAAAAACACCCAGGCTAGGCAACCCTTGTCACCCTGACAACTGCAGACCCACGACCACAGAGTTATGGCTGAGGATGCAGTGCTTGTCTGGGTTGCAGCATTCAGTTTGTGTGTGGGAAGACATAACCTATCCTCCTCGTCTTCTTCCTCCTCCATGTCTTCTGCTAATTTACTGACCTGTGTGACTCTGGGTTGACTCCAAGTGGGATCTGGAGCCTCATCATTATCTTATCTGTTGTCCCACTCCTCACCCTGAGAGTCCCCCTCCTCCTTTTCCTGTCCTGAACACACAGAAAAGTGTGGATGCTTAGGTATCTGAGTCTTATCATCATCACCTCCACCTCCCAGGGTTAACATCTGAAGAGAGTCTGGATTCTGCTCGGACCGTACTTCATCCATCCCTGGATCCAACTTCAAAAGATTTTGAGCATTGATGGAGATGGTGTGATCTTCTGGAGTGTGAATCTTTGGAGCAGACCTCTGATGTCCAAGCAATAGAATGTTTGAACATCTGTTCAGAATCACCCATCTGTGCTTCCCCCAGTCACTTGTGCATTTGGAGAGTTGTGACATTGGGGGAAACATGGGTAATTGGGACGCCACCTCTGAGGACTGTACTGTTTATGATGTTAAGGTGGAGAAAGAGGAGAGGCCACTTGATGCAGCACTTGACATGGACTGTAGTAAAAGCTCTTTGTGGGCCTTGTCCACAAGTAATATTGCTCTGCTGCTGCCAAACAGACTGGAGTAGGCTGTCCACTAACAGAAGTTAACACTTGGCTTGGGATATGTGTTTGGTCAGTACAGATTTCAATAACAGCAGTAGCACATACACCATGTACACCTCCAACAAGACTATTAACCCTTCCACCATGCCTATTCCTATTTCCGCCATGACTTCAGGTTTTCCCACTCTCTGTTTAAGGGACACAACAGATTTTGAAAGTACTTGTTTGAGGCCCAATAAAAGTCTTTCAGGGAACAGACAAACATTTGGCAATCACTTGTTTGAAGCCAAAAAAAGCCTTTTAGGAGAATCAGAAATATTTGGAAAAGATTTATTTGAGGCAACAAAAATAGGGATGAGCGAATAGTGAAATATTCGGACTAGCTATACTCGTAACAAGTAGATCCTAATACTCGGGTACTCGTTACGAGTAGTTTGTGCACTGTAAGTCAATGGGAAATGCGAGTACTTTCACAGTGTATCTATATACACTTTTTTGCGGCATAAACAATGCTCTAAAAAACGGATCCATTTATCCATAGAGCCCCATTTAAAAAAAAACGGATCCGTTTTTTTACTGCACCCAAAAACGTTCCTACCAACGTTTTTGGGTTTAAAATACCTCCTAGGAACGTTTTTGGGTGCAGAAAAAAACGGATATGGTTTTTATTACATATAATCCTTTTTGCATCAGTTTTTGGACTTAGGAAAAAAAAAGCAAAAACTGATGCCAAAAATGGACCAAGGGCTTATGTGTGACCCTCGCCACAGCCAAGTTCGGCAACGTTTTAGCAAAATGTTTGGATCCCGATCCAAAATCTGAATCTGCAATGTTCGTGCTGAATTTGAAATTGGTGAACATGTTTGGGGAAAGTTTGCTCATCTCTAGTTGCCATGCACTTTTTTCTGATTTGCATCTCAATCACCGCCTGTTAGGCCCCGGGGTGTTTGTGATGTCCCTTTCCTTCCCACGTCTGTGCAGTCCAACGTCCGGCTTTCATATTGCTTAATCCTGCTATGAAAATGGAGAAGAGATGGTTCCTAGCCGAAGAAGGGACTGGTGACAAGTGTTCCTTCAACCAGTCCACCATGCTGCTTGACCATCTTCCCTCAAGACTCTGCACACTCTATGGTGAGAAGCGCCGGCATTAGCATACTCGGGGAAGTGCCAGGGCCCTGAACAGGTGTTGTTTGTGAGAGAAAGCAAAGAGAGGAACTCTTTCAAAAACAGCTTCTCATTCTCTCTCTCCTGCTTAGCTCTGATCTATGTGATTGGAACAGAGCAAAATAATAAGCTTACTGGGATCTACATGGAGGATGAAGGACCTTTCTGCCATGTGACTGATTACATTACTGAAATCGAGGTCCTGGTAGATCCTGCAGCTGCTCAAATTTTGCAGCCTGCATGCAACTCCCAGTGGCTCCTTTTTCTTACGCTGAACCAATCAAGAACAGCTAGATGTGGTAATGTATAGTGTGTCTGTGTGTGTGCAAATGCAGAGCTGTGTGTGTATCTGTATGTGCATCATATGTATTGTGCATGTAGCAGAGCAGTTTATGAGTATCTGTATGTACATGTATTGTGAATGTAGCCGAGCTGTGTGTGTATGTACATGTATTGTCCAAGTAGCAGTGGTGTGTGCATGTAGTGTCCATATAGCAGAGTTGTTTGTTTGTATGTGCATGTAGTGTGATGTAGCAGAGCTTTGTATATCTGTATGTGCATGTATTGTACATGTAGAAGAGATGTGTGTGTCTATATGTGCATATATTGTGCATGTAGCAGAGTTATGTGTGTCTGTATGTGCATGCAGGGTCTATGCAGCAGTGCTGTGTGTGGTGTGCATGTGACAAAGCTGTTTGTGTTTATATGTTGATGTAACAGAGCTGTGTGTGGTGTGCATCTAGCGAGCTGTATGTGCCTACATGTTCATATAGCAGACATGTGTGTATATATGTGCCTGTAGAAGAGCTGTGTGTGTCTTTAAGTTCATTTAGAACTGTATGTGTCTCTATGTGCTTGTAGTGCGCATGTATCAGAGCTGTTTGTGTCTATATGTTCATGTTAAATTGAAAAGGAGAGAGGAGCGCAGATAAGGCGTTAACTGTGATGATAAAAGCATCCCTTATGTGTGGTGCGACTCACCTTATCTGATTGTGTGAGCCACACCCAGCTGAAGACACATGTGGTTAATATGGCCGCTGCAGATCCCCGTACAAAGGAATTCCATCAGATTTTCTGGGAAACCAAGATTTGTCCCGGGCCACCACAGAATGACAAACCGGATAATTTCCAAGTGTTTTAATTGTACATTTCGGAGCACTGCTACTTAATCAGGGCTCATAGTATTACAGTCACATAGCAGATACTTTTATATACACACAAGCTACAATCTGATACTACAGGTCAAAGTAACATCGGTGACATGAGTTCTGGTTCACCCATGTCACCCCATGAGTTTCAGATTAACACATTGGCCTAGTTCACATCTAAGGCTGGGTTGCGTTTGCCTGCGTTTGCATTTGTATGCATTTTTACAGCTAAAAACGCATCCAAATGCATGCGTTAACGTATGGGTGCAATGCAAAATGCATTGCAAATGCATGCAAAAATGCATGTGGGTTTGCAAAAACGCAAAACACATGAGTTTTTGCAAACGCAGCCCTAGACGCAGCAGCCCACGTTTTTGGCTGTGTATGCAAAAACGCATGCGTTTTGTGTTTTTGCAAATGCATGTACGCTTTTTGCATGCATTTGCAATGTGTTTTGCAAAGCACCCTGTGCTGTTCTGTGAAAAACAACTGCAGGACCGCCTCTCTCCCCATAGAGGAAGTGGTTTGGGATAAAAGGTGAGATGAGATCCCCAATCTCAAAACAAACACTATACAGTTAGGGCCAGAAATATTTGGACAGTGACACAAGTTTTGTTATTTTAGCTGTTTACAAAAACATGTTCAGAAATACAATTATATATATAATATGGGCTGAAAGTGCACACTCCCAGCTGCAATATGAGAGTTTCCACATCCAAATCGGAGAAAGGGTTTAGGAATCATAGCTCTGTAATGCATAGCCTCCTCTTTTTCAAGGGACCAAAAGTAATTGGACAATGGACTCTAAGGGCTGCTATTAACTCTGAAGGCGTCTCCCTCGTTAACCTGTAATCAGTGAAGTAGTTAAAAGGTCAGGGGTGGATTCCAGGTGTGTGGTTTTGCATTTAGAAGCTGTTGCTGTGACCAGACAACATGCGGTCAAAGGAACTCTCAATTGAGGTGAAGCAGAACATCCTGAGGCTGAAAAAAAGAATAAATCCATCAGAGAGATAGCAGACATGCTTGGAGTAGCAAAATCAACAGTTGGGTACATTCTGAGAAAAAGGAATTGACTGGTGAGCTTGGGAACTCAAAAAGGCCTGGGCGTCCACGGATGACAACAGTCGTGGATGATCGCCGCATACTTTATTTGGTGAAGAAGAACCCGTTCACAACATCAACTGAAGTCCAGAACACTCTCAGTGAAGTAGGTGTATCTGTCTCTAAGTCAACAGTAAAGAGAAGACTCCATGACAGTAAATACAAAGGGTTCACATCTAGATGCAAACCATTCATCAATTCCAAAAATAGACAGGCCAGAGTTAAATTTGCTGAAAAACACTTCAAGAAGCCAGCTCAGTTCTGGAAAAGTATTCTATGGACAGATGAGACAAAGATCAACCTGTACCAGAATGATGGGAAGAAAAAAGTTTGGAGAAGAAAGGGAACGGCACATGTTCCAAGGCACACCACATCCTCTGTAAAACATGGTGGAGGCAACGTGATGGCATGGGCATGCATGGCTTTCAATGGCACTGGGTCACTTGTGTTTATTGATGACATAACAGCAGACAAGAGTAGCCGGATGAATTCTGAAGTGTACCGGGATATACTTTCAGCCCAGATTCAGCCAAATGCTGCAAAGTTGATTGGACGGCGCTTCATAGTACAGATGGACAATGACCCCAAGCATACAGCCAAAGCTACCCAGGAGTTCATGAGTGCAAAAAAGTGGAACATTCTGCAATGGCCAAGTCAATCACCAGATCTTAACCTAATTGAGCATGCATTTCACTTGCTCAAATCCAGACTTAAGACGGAAAGACCCACAAACAAGCAAGACCTGAAGGCTGCAGCTGTAAAGGCCTGGCAAAGCATTAAGAAGGAGGAAACCCAGCAATTGGTGATGTCCATGGGTTCCAGACTTAAGGCAGTGATTGCCTACAAACGATTCGCAACAAAATATTGAAAATAAAAATAATTTGTTTGGGTTATGTTTATTTGTCCAATTACTTTTGACCTCCTAAAATGTGGAGTGTTTGTAAAGAAATGTGTAGAATTCCTATATTTTCTATCAGATATTTTTGTTCAACCCTTCAAATTAAACGTTACAATCTGCACTTGAATTCTGTTGTAGAGGTTTCATTTCAAATCCAGTGTGGTGGCATGCAGAGCCCAACTTGCGAAAATTGTGTCACTGTCCAAATATTTCTGGCCCTAACTGTATATCCCTAATAGAATGCAAAGCTTGAATAGGAGGGAGATTTACTGGATCTACAAATTACACGCTTTGAATCCTCTAAAAAACTGAATGAAGTGATGGATTTGTTTTGAGATTGGGGATTGAATCTCACCTTTAATCCCAAAGCCATTTCCCCGCTCCTACAGAAAGGCGGTCCTACAGTTGTTTTTCACACAATACCAGTCTTGACATTACTAACCTCTGGTCTTGCTGCCAGCTGACATTATCCAGCTAGCATCTACTCCAAGTACCACTACCTTGGTTGCAATGTACCTGAGCAGCGAGAGAGCTAGGGCAAAGTGCATGTAATTGGGATGCCACTCCTGGGGTGGCTGCGGCCTGATAAATTTTTTCAAGATTTTAAAATCTTTTAAGATTTTAAAGATTACACACCTTTTCAGGTGGTGAAGTGGATGGATTGTTAGACAGCTGAATGTAAAGTAAAGATAGTTTTATAGCTAAGTGGAAAAATTAGATTTAGGCTAGGTTCACAGTTGGTAGTCGAATTGCGTTCACCGCATCCAGATCCGGATGCAGTGAACGCAATTAGCCTCACACACATTTTTCAAGAAAAATGTGTGGGTGAAGCCGCTATCCGGTAACCGGATTGCTCCGGATGTGTAATCCGGAGCAATCCTGTTACCGTACAGTTTGCTCATCCCTGCTGCTGCAGGGATGAGCAAACTGTTCTCTGTGTTTTACAAGTTGTCATTTTGTTAATAAATGTTGCTATAATGTCTCTAGGTGGTGCCCACCCCCCCTAGAGACCTACCACCCACTCAGGTGGGCATATAATGCTTTAATCTCTTATGTACAGTAGCCGGCTCCTGGCGGCTCTGTACATTTTTATCATTGAAGGCACCGGCTCCTCTGAGAGCAGCGCGCATACTGTACCTAATGTAGGTATAGTATGTGCGCTGTCTGAGGTCCTGAAGGCTTATACAGTAAGATCTATGGGCAGCGATTGGTGGTCGCTCCTGCGCTGCCACTGGCTGGCCAATCGTGATATAGTTGAAAGGACACATGCGTCATGTAGTGGGCAGACTTCCTGACAAGGCTGACCAATGGCGACGCAGTTGTGTTGGCCAATCGGAGTGGTAGGGGCGCGGTGTACAACAATCTGCCACTCCTGTCTCCTTGGCGCGCTTACACTATACTCCCGCATCGCTGATACGGTGGAGGCACGTGACGCGCAGATTTGGTGGTGATGTGGGTATGTGAAATTGCTTCCGGTCTGCAGCAGGGGATTTCCTGAACGCAGGATTGCCGAACATCGCACGCGAGGTATCTATGTGTGACAGGGCGATGGCGATGTGTAAAAAAGTGCCCGGAACGTGGGCACTCACGTCAAATTGCCAGCCATATGACGGCGATATTGCTACGTGTGACGGTACCTTGAGGAACATTTGATTCACTTTAGTCTGACAGATTTATTTTTTTCTGTCAATGTTATCATACAGTTATCCATAACAGCAATACAATATATGGTGATATTTGGGATCTGTATGATATCCCTCTTTCCTCCACCACCCAACATTTACTATCCCCCCTGCAGTCTCCATTCTCCATCCTCTGCACTTTCCATCCTCCATCCCCCTGCTCCCTCCATCCTCCATCCCCTGCTCTCTCCATCCTCCACCCCCCTGCTCCCTCCATCCTCCATCCCCCTGCTCCCTCCATCCTCCATCCCCTGATATCTCCATCCTCCATCCCCCTGCTCCCTCCATCTCCCTGCTCTCTCCATCCCCCTGCTCCCTCTATCCTCCATCCCCCTGATATCTCCATCCTCCATCCCCCTGCTCTCTCCATTCTCCATCCCCCTGGTCTCTCCATCCTCCCTCACCCTGCTATCTCCATCCCTCTGCTCTCTCCATCCTCCTACTCTCGCCATCCTCCATCCCCCTGCTCCTTCCATCCTTCATGCCCCTGATCTCTCCGTCTTCTATCACCCTATTCACTCCTTCCCCCTGCGCCTCTCCATCCTCCATCCCCCTGCTCCCTCCATCTCCCTGCTCTCTCCATCCCCCTGCATCCTCCATCCCCCTGCTCCCTCCATATTCCACCCTCCTGGTTTCCCCATCCTCCATCCCCTGCTCCCTCCATCCTCCATCCACCTGGTCTCTCCAACCTCCATCCCCCTTCACCCTCCATCCTCCATCCTCTTGGTCTCTCCATCCTCCATCCCTCTGATCTCTCCATCTCCCTGCTCCCTCCATCCCCCATCCCACTGGTCTCTCCATCCTCCATCCCCCTGCTCCCTCCATCTTCTATCCCCCTGCTTTCTCCATCCTCCATACCCATGGTCTCTCCATCCTCCATTCTCCATCCCCCTGCTCCCTCCATCCACCTGGCCTCTCCATCCTTTATCCCCTTGACCTCTCCATCCTCCATCCCCCTACTCCCTCCATCCTCCATCCATCTGCTCCTGCCATCCTCCATCCTCCTGGTCTCTCCATTCTTCATCCACCTGATCTCTCCATCATGATCTCTGTGTGATGGGAAGGCAGGGGGTTATAATGTCTCAGGTTCTACAGATTGTGTGAAGGGAAGGCTGGGGGTTGAGGTTGTCTGTCCCACAAGGATCTGGGTACTCACTCCTTGGGCAGTCGGGTGCAGCGATGTCACGGGTGGTTGGTGCCCGAGCCTGTGCCCTTGCGGTGACAATAAAAAGAAGAAAAAGAAAAATAATAATAAAGTTTAGGAAGTTTGTGATGCCACCTGTAGGTCCTGTGATGGCACCGGCGCTGCTGGGACCTCCGGGGTGATGGGCGGCAGCAAGGTGTTGTAGCTCTCTACAGTAAGAGCGGGGTCCCCGGGGCTTTAGAATAAAAATGGTGGAATAGGGCAGCGTGGCTGGAATGTGCGGTCTCTGTGGTAAGGTGCAGGCAAATTACAATTCATCAGTAAGGAACACAGACACGTTGCTCACTCTGCACGGGTACTTTACTCAGGTAATCTGCAGTCTTACAGGGTATGCAGTTGTTTCAGCTAGGGTAGTGGACCGGGTGGTCCTGGCAGTAGGCAGTGTCCCTCTGAAGCTCCGGTGGTGTTCCTTCTCTATACTTGTTCTGTCCTTACTCTGCGTTGCCCTGCATGAATCTCACTTGTTAAACCAGGCCCTTTGGGTGATATGGGAACCCTCTTTCTCTCCACAGGGAACCCAAACCAGTCTAGCACTTCTGGTGGAGACCGCACTTGATTTGGGCGGTTGGATCGTGTTCCTATGAAGACATCGACCATGCTGGTAATTTGCGGTTCAGGGATGGACCTCTGATCCACGTCGGAGTCGGTACCCCGCTTCGGACTGGGTCACCAGGTTGAGGTGCCCTCCCCGTTACTTCTCCTCTTTTATACTCTCTTCTCACTTCTACTCTTCTCAACTCCACTCTCAGGTTCTCACTCACTCACTGTTCTGTCTTTCCCCACTCACTTTAAAACGTAGCTTCTCCTCCCACCATGACCGGTTACCCTGGTAACGGGTGTCTGATTGGTCCCCTATCACTAGGTGTGTGCGGATGGTGATGGAGCTTCAGGCTTCTACTACCCCCTACCAGGACAAAGCATAGGTTCTTCTGTTAGGGGTGCAGTACCCTTCTGTAGCGCGCTGACTAGCGGGGCACTACACTCCCCCTTGGTTGAATACACTTGTATTGTGTGTCCATTCCACCCTACCCGGTACAGAGTAAAAGTTTTTAGGTATGCATATCAATAACGGCAAGTATTCTTGGATTCTTCCCGTCCGGTTGGCGCATTTTTTATAATGTTTCAAAACAAAACAGTTGCCAGCTCAACGGAACCGGTTAACTATTGCGGACCCAGTGGTTACTATCATTGTCTTTTCCAATGTCCAGGTCACCACTGGGCCGCTGCACACATTATCACAACACACAAAAGATTCAAGAAAAATAAAATGTCCTCATGATAGTCTATGAGTACTCTGTGAAAGAAAGGCACACTATTTACACATTTAATATAAGATCAGGTCAATTAATGGGTTCTTCACATTTACGTACTCGCAAATCATACCAGCCTCTAGGTCCTGTATGTTTTCATAGCTTGCTTCATAGCTGAAATCATGGATACATTGCTCCATTTTGTGGCTGTGTACAAATGTATCAATGTGTCCATGATTTCACTGCAACCAGAGATCTGTTCAGAAGTTGGTCACAGATATCTGTGTGTGTAAAGTGGCCTTTAGGGTACCGTTACACAATGCAATATTGCATGCAATTTCACTGGCAATTTGCTGGTTGCTTGCCGTGTACAAATGGAACAATGTGTCCATGATTTCACTGCAACCAGCAAATTGCCAGTGAAATTGCATGCAATATTGCATCATATAACGGTACCCTAACTGTGCAATAATAGTAGCATTTGTTGACTATAAAAATTGCATCCTACAAAAATATTCTGTTTCATTTACGAAAATGGGAATATTTTACTTCCTACTGATTATGAGCTTGGGATGTCAGTTATATCTTGAAATTGCTACACTGTGGTAAACAAATCAAAACTGATGCCAAACCTTGACTGGACAAAAGGGGTGATAATATCCAAAATGTGAGTAATTAGGCCGTGCACCTGAGACTCATTATGGGTATTTTTAAGTCATGCGCAACATATTAAAAACTAGACAGCAGGGATCATTCACAAGAATATAGCACCTGAAATCAATGTACAATTTGTTAGTTTGCTAATGTAATTTGTCCAGGTTAATTAACCCATCTTAAATTCTGTAATATTCTGGGCACAGGTGCAAGTGAATAAGGATGGCATGATTGGATAAAGGCATGGTGGTTTAACAGTTGAATTTAATTTCTTAAAGTGTACCCATCATTAATTCATATTAACTTATTTAGGGCCACACTATGTACATGTAAGTGGAAACCTTACGTGTAAACCTATACTATACCACATAGAGCATATGGTGCATATTTAAGTAGGCAACATGAACAATCCTACAAGATACACCCAAAGGTCAGATTGAAAAGTTTAGCTGAGACTTTGCTTATTTTTCCGAAAGGGGCTAAGAACATACAGGAAGATAATTGCTGACTACCTGCTGGTTTAGCATGATGCCAATCTTTGCAGGCTCAGAGGAGTTATGGACCACTCTTGCGGCAATTTTGTGGCTTCTTGTGATATCATTTCAACAGAGCAGCTTCTTCTCTTGCCTTCTACTCTGTTGATGGGGCATCATTGCTGCCTAACATTATGGAGCTGGATGTCAACATCTGTAGTTGTGCTCTGTAGGACGATGTGTCGCACGATCCGCGCTGCTGCCAAGGAAACACCAGGACACTAGAGTATCTGGAAATGTAGCTGTATTCCTCCAATTTGACGCGTTTCGGAGTTAAACCCAGCTCCTTCCTCAGGGGCTAATATTAGTCCCTGAGGAAGGAGCTGGGTTTAGCTCTGAAACGCGTCGAATTGGAGGAATAAAGCTACTTTTCCAGATACTCTAGTGTCCTGGTGTTTCCTTGGCAGCAGCGCGGATCGTGCGACACATCGTCCTACAGAGCATTTCTTGCACCATGGTAACCCGTGGATGTGTGGACCCTGCAGCAGCTGACCCCTCACGCTCATGCTTGGTTGTGGGTATACATAACCGGACCAGGTGAGCAGATTCTGATATATCATCTGCATTACATTTTTCATATAAAGATAAGACCTAATGGCGCAATTTTCTCACATTTCTAAACATCTGTAGTTATGACTTGTTGACTGAACAGACCGGAACAGGAAGAGCTGCACTGTAGACTGGGGAAGGCGGTCAAAGGAAGCAGAACATTCGCCAACAGAGATCAGTGTTGGATATAACAGGAAGGAAATTAGCAACCATCTGTCTATAAGTTCTTAGCCTGATAAAGAAAAATAAGCAAGGTCCCAGATAACCCCTTTAATTTACAGAGCATTCAATAGGAGAGCTACAGAATAGAGAATTGAAGCAGCAACATGAGCCTGATGATTTAGTTGACGTGTGGGAGCTGCTGGATGTAACTAGACACAATGACGTTCTAAACAAGTCTAGATTCACACATGCTATTTTTCATTCATTTTTTTGTTATTGTTTTTGATTAACCATACTAAGAGAAAAGAACAAAAGATGTCAAAAAATACAGAAAGGACATGACTTCTATTTGATTCTTCATTTGGCTCAAAATCATAAACTGCACTCCATTTGTGAATAGTCTATTGCAGGAATAATAATTTCCTATGTACAAAAACATTTTAAAAGTAAATAAATATGTATATAGGTCCATACATTTTAATGTGTTTATGATGCTAATTTCCTTGGAATAATAATTCTTTCTCTAATCTTAATATGGTAAAAAAAAAGGAAAAGCAATTAAATCCCTGAGCCACATGACATCTCGAAAAATCTAGAACCGTAAACTGTAATATTATATTGTTCAATTATGGCATAAAGGCCCACTAACTTGGTTAATGAATCAACCATATAAATATCATGATTCAGAAAGTACCATAGTCTTACTGCTTTTAAAGTAAAGAATCCCCGTATGTGATGAAGATGAAATCTTATTCTCCATAGATACAGAGGTTGCCCCTTTTCATCACTGAATTATAGGTGTATATTAGTGACGGGCGAGTCCTAAATTACTCGGAATCGCTTGACTCTAGCGAGTCCGAGCCCGGGACTCGCTACTCGTTGCGAGTCTAGCGAGTCCAATGTTAATGAATGGGGAAGCGAGTAATAGCGAGTAATGTGCGATTTACAAATCGCAGATGTCTCGGAAAGCGCTCGCATTGCCGTTTTGGAAACCCCACTCGCAACAGTTTTTTGCTGCTGTGTCCGTGTCTGTGGTTTTTATCCAAATTATATGATAACAAGAGAACAAGAGACAGGGTTTAATAGGGATATTGTCCCATCCCTGTCTGTAATGTGTGTTTTATAGACACTAGGTGTGGGAGAACACTTTTTTGTTATTTTAACAAATATTTATTAAAGATTATATTTTAAAAGTGCTCCTTAAGTAAGAAATGTGTCCGTGTCTGTGTAGCAGCACACTAGTCCCTGCAAAAATTATTAAGTGGGCACAAGTAGTCGCACAAGCAGGTGGCGTACGTGCTATTTGCAGGTAGGAGAGCAGCAACGCACTGGTCTGCCACAGAGAAAATAAAGCTGAAGGGGTTATTATGACCCAAAATCTATCAGGTGCAAAAAAATAGGAAATAGTACCTCAGCTAAGCCTCTGACTTCAGCTATTAGGACAGCTGAGTGAGTAAGCTCAGCTATGAGGTCGGTCCTGTGTGCACTGTAAGGCTGCTCCTCCCTGCCTGCCTGCCTACAGTCCTCTACACAGTACTCCTCTGTCCTCCTGGTAGCTCTCACAAGAGCTGTTTCGGTTAAATATAAGGAATCTTGAAGTTTCCCTACACTGACTGACACTCCCTATGATCTGCTCCAGCATCTACCTCACCCTGCACTAGCTCAGATTGTCACAGGAATGTGCCAAAAATGGCGGTGGCAGGGCTTATATACAGCCTCGCCTCTCATACATGACATAGGCATCACGATGGACAGAAGCCAATCATAGTCCTGCCACAACCAACATGGCTGTGGCATTACTGAATATGATTGGCTAACATGCTTGTCCATCTTCACAAGTTTTCTGACCTAACACGCTAGGCTGTCTCGAAAGCTTTGTCGGAACATAACAGATTCTGTATTCGCGAGTCCCGAATACAGTATACAGGACTCGGATTCGTAGACTCGCTCAGACTCGCTGCTGACAGCGGGTATCCGTGAAGCGGTGCGATTGTTTAAACGATTTGGGGAGATTCAAGCTACATAGCGATGTGATATAGCGAGTCTAGCGAGTGAGAAAAAGTAAACTCTGACAAAACTAGGATTGCCATTGACTTGCATTGGACTCGTTACTGTGCGAGTAATCGCTGGGAAACTCGCAGAGTACCGAGTCCTGCGAGTCCCTTACTACTCGCCGAGTTACGAGTCCTAGCGAGTAGACTCGCCCATCCCTAGTGTATATAGCTAATTATAAAGCTATATTTTTATTGTCCATTATCATTCTTTACCTTGTACTGTAATTATATATCTTCACAGTTGTACTTTTTAACCTCTTTACGACCAATGACGAGTATACTCGTCATGAAAAGATGTCAGTTCCCGCATCATGACGAGTATACTCGTCATGGCTTTGAACTGTCACTGCTCCTAAACGAACAGTGACAGCTCAAATCTAAAAGCTGTCAGTGACAGCCAAGGGTCAGGGGCAGAGGTGTGGGGACCCCTGTTAGAGGTCCCCACACTCAGAGCGATGTGATCGGTCAGTCAATCTGACCGACCGATCACATCAAAATCGCGCAGGAAAGTGCTGAATGTCAGCACTTCCCTGCATGATCTCTGCAGGAGCCGGGCTGTCAGCTGTGCCCGGCTCCTGCAATCATCCCCTGCTTGTGCCCTATTATGTGCATCACTTCCCCCCCTCATCCCCCTGTCCCCCACTGTGTCTGCCCTCCCCGCTCATCCCCCTGTACCCCACTGTGCCTGCCCCCCGCTCATCCCCCTGTCCCCTGCCGTGTCTGCCCCCCCGCTCATCCCCCTGTCCCCCAGCTGTGTCTGCCCCCCCCAGATCATCCCCCTGTCCCCCGCTGTGTCATCTGCCCGCCCCCCCCCCCGCTATCCCCCGTCCCCTGCTGTTTCTGGGCCCCCCCGCCGGTGACCGGTACTCACCGCCTCCTGCCGCCGCCGCCTCCCGCTTGCGTCCTCCTGCCGCCGCCGCCTCCCGCTTGCGTCCTCCTGCCGCCACCGCCTCCCGCTTCCGTCCTCCTGCCTGCGACCGCCGCTCTCACCCGACGTCTGGTAAGACCTCCCCCATCCCCCTGCATGGGGATCCCTGATCCCCCTGCATGGGGATCCCTGATCCCCCATCCCCCTGCATGGGGATCCCTGATCCCCCTGCATGGGGATCCCTGATCCCCCATCCCCCTGCATGGGGATCCCTGATCCCCCTGCATGGGGATCCCTGATCCCCCATCCCCCTGCATGGGGATCCCTGATCCCCCTGCATGGGGATCCCTGATCCCCCATCCCCCTGCATGGGGATCCCTGATCCCCCATGCAGGGGGATGGGGGATCAGGGATGCCCCTGCATGGGGATCCCTGATCCCCCATTCCACTGCATGGGGATCCCTGATCCCCCTGCATGGTGATCGTGGGACCTTCGTTGTGGACTACGTCGGAGGTGATCGAGCGTCGTGGGACCTTCGTTGTGGACTACGTCGGATCTTTTTATAATAAAGATGGAGTCCGAAATTTGTTTGTGTTTTTTTTCTAATAAAAATATTTTTCTCTGTGTGTATTTATTGACTACTTACCAGAGATTCCTAATGGCGGGTCTAACATTGGCCCAATATTATGAATCTCGGGCTTAGTGCCAGCTGCCAATAAAAAGCTGGCAATAACCCCTTTATTACCCAGTTTGCCACCGGCACCAGGGCAACTGGAAGAGCATGGGTACAGCGCCAGAAAATGGCGCTTCAATGAATGCGCCATTTTCTGGGGTGGCTGCGGGCTGCAATTCGCAGCATGGGGGGCCCAGAACGCTTGGGCCTTTCCATGCTGAGGATTCCAGCCCCCAGCTGTCTAGTTGTACCTGGCTGGGCCAAAAATATGGCGGAGCCCTACGTCATTTTTTTTTCTAGAATTAGTTCTAGAAATAAAAAAAAATGGGCTTCGCTGTATTTTTGGTTGCAGCCAGGTACAACGAGGCAGCTGGGGGTTGCTGGCAGTCTGTAGCTGACAAGTTGTACCTGGCTGGACCAAAAATATGGCGGAGCCCTACGTCATTTTTTTTTCTAGAATTAGTTCTAGAAATAAAAAAAAAATGGGCATCGCTGTATTTTTGGTTGCAGCCAGGTACAACGAGGCAGCTGGGGGTTGCTGGCAGTCTGTAGCTGCCAAGTTGTACCTGGCTGGACCAAAAATATGGCGGAGCCCTACGTCATTTTTTTTTTCTAGAATTAGTTCTAGAAATAAAAAAAAGCCTTCGCTGTATTTGTAGCCAGCCATGTACAACTTGGTAGCTGGCTGACTGGAATCCTCAGCGTGGAGAGACTCAAATGTTGTGGGTCCCCCACGCTGCAAATTTCGACCCACAGTCACCCAAGAAAATAGCGCATTCATTAGAGGCGGCATTTTCTGGTGCTGTACCCCAACTCTACCAGTTGCCCTTGTGCTGGTGGCACACGGGTTCTCCATATGCGACATGGTGTCCGCTAACAATTTCAATAGAAAATTAGCTCCAATTGTTAGCGGAAACCATGTCGGGTATGGAGAGCCCCTCCCTGTGTGCCTGAACATTGGAGCTCCCCCACAAGTGACCCCATTTTGGAAACTAGACCCCCGAAGGAACGTATCTAGATGCATAGTGATCACTTTGAACCCCCAGGTGCTTCAGAAATTCATCCATAAAAATGAAAAAGCACGTTTTTTTCCACAAAAAGTTTCTTTTTTCATTTTTACGGATCAATTTGTGAAGCACCTGGGGGTTCAAAGTGCTCACTATGCATCTAGATATGTTCCTTGGGTGGTCTAGTTTCCAAAATGGGGTCACTTGTGGGGGAGCTCCAATGTTTAGGCACACAGGGGCTCTTCATATCCTACAAGGTGTCCGCTAACAATTCCAATTGTTAGTGGACACCATGTTGCGTATGGAGAGCCACTCCCTGTGTGCCTGAACATTGGAGCTCCCCCACAAGTGACCCCATTTTGGAAACTAGACCCCCAAAGGATTATATCTAGATGCATAGTGAGCACTTTGAACCCCCAGATGCTTCACAAATTGATCCGTAATAATGAAAAAAGAAATTATGTGTGGAAAAAAAGTGCTTTTTCATTTTTACGGATGAATTTCTGAAGCACCTGGGGGTTCAAAGTGCTCACTATGCATAAAGATACATTCCTTTGGGGGTCTAGTTTCCAAAATGGGGTCACTTGTGAGGGAGCTCCAATGTGGAGACACACGGGGACCCTCCAAATGCGACATGGTGTCCGCTAACAAATTGAGCTAATTTTCCATTCAAATTATTAGCGGACACCATGTCGCGTTTGGAGGTTCCCGGTGTGTCTCCACATTGGAGCTCCGCCACAAGTGACCCCATTTCGGAAACTAGACCCCCTAAGGAACATATCTAGATGCATAGTGAGCACTTTGAACCCCCAGATGCTTCACAAATTCATCAATAAAAATGAAAAAGCACTTTTTTTTTCCACACAAATTTTCTTCTTTCATTTTTACAGATCAATTTGTGAAGCACCTGGGGGTAGAAAGTGCTCACTATGCATCTAGATATGTTCCTTTGGGGGTGTAGTTTCCAAAATGGGGTCACTTGTGGGGGAGCTCCAATGTGGAGACACACGGGGACTCTCCAAACGCGACATGGTGTCCGCTAACAATTTGAATGGAAAATGAGCTCAAATTGTTAGCGGACACCATGTCGCGTTTGGAGGGTCCCTGTGTGTCTCCACATTGGAGCTCCACCACAAGTGACCCTATTTTGGAAACTAGACCCCCTAAGGAACATATCTAGGTACATAGTGAGCACTTTGAACCCCCAGATGCTTCACAAATTGATCCGTAATAATGAAAAAAAAAATTTTTTAGTGGAAAAAAAAGTTCTTTTTCATTTTTACGGATGAATTTCTGAAGCATATGGGGGTTCAAAGTGCTCACTATGCATCTAGATACGTTCCTTAGGGGGTCTAGTTTCCAAAATGGGGTCACTTGTGGGGGAGCTCCAATGTGGAGATAGACAGGGACCCTCCAAACGCGACATGGTGTCCGCTAACAATTTGAGCTCATTTTCCATTCAAATTGTTAGCGGACACCATGTCGCGTATGGAGGGCCCCCGTGTGTCTCCACATTGGAGCTCCCCCACAAATGACCCCATTTTGGAAACTAGACCCCCTAAGGAAGGTATCTAGATGCATAGTGAGCACTTTGAACCAACAGATGCTTCACAAATTCATTCATAAAAATGAAAAAAAACACTTTTTTTTCACAAAAAAATTCTTTTTGCCTACATTTTTTCAGTTTCACATGGGCAAAGGGATAAAATACATTCCAAAATTTGTTGGGCAATTTCTCCTGAGTACACCGATACCTTATTTGTGGTCATAAACCACTTTTTGGGCGCACGGCAGGGCTCAGAAGTGAAGGAGCGCCATTTCACTTTTTGAACGGAAAATTGGCTCTAAAATTCAAATTGCGCTCCCTCCCTTCTGAGCCCTGCCGTGCGCCCAAACAGTGGTTTATGACCACATATGAGGTATCGGTGTACTCAGGAGAAATTGCCCAACAAATTTTAGGATGCATTTTATGCTGTTGCCCATGTGAAAATGAAAAAATTGAGGCTAAAAGAACATTTTTGTTACAAAAATTAAAATGTCCATTTTTTCCTTCAACTTTATTTTAGTTCCTGTGAAGCACCTGAAGGGTTAATAATCTTCTTCAATATAGTTTTGAGTAGCTTGAGGGGTGCAGTTTTTGGAATGGTGTAACTTTTGGGTGTTTTCTGTCATGTACACCCCTCAAAGAGACTTCAAATGTGATGTGGTCACTAAAAAATTGGTTTTGTAAATTTTGCTGGAAAAATGAAAAATTGCTCATGAACTTTGAACCCTTATAACGTCCTATCAAATTTTTTTTTTTCTTCCAAAATTGTGCTGATGTAAAGTAGACATGTGGGACATGTTATTTATTAACTATTTTGTGGCACATAACTCTCTGGTTTAGCAGAATAAAAATTAAAAATTTGAAAATTGCTAAATTTTCAAAATTTTTGCCAAATTTTTTATTTTTTCACAAATAAACGCAAAAATTATCGACCTAAATTTAATACTAACATGAAGCACAATATGTCACGAAGAAACAATCTCAGAATCGCTAGGATCCGTTGAAGCGTTCCAGAGATATTACCTCATAAAGAGAGAGTGGTCAGAATTACAAAAAATGGTCCGGTCATTAAGCTGCAAAGTGACTCGGTCCTTAAGGGGTTAAAGCAGCACTCCAGCATTTATATTTTCAGCACTGGAGTTGCACTTTAAATGTAAGTCCCTGCCCCCTTTCATATAATTATCTTTCAGCATTTTCTTGCTTTTACAGTGCCGCTCTGGTCCCATCTTGTGACTGTAACTTCTGACTGGCCAGAAGTCAGAAGTTACATTACAAGCTCCCAATTCATCTCTATGAGAGCTGGAATGAGGCCAGAGCCAGGCTGCCATAGAGATTATTAAGTTTTGATACTTGGCGTGCGCCATGAAACACTGGAGATGGCGGCAGGTAGCAAATTGTTGCAGCCCCAAAGGAGCGGTGGTGATAACAGATGAAGGTGGCATCAGGTGAGTATGAGACAGGGGTCAGGGGTATTAGACTTAGGGAACCTGTCATACACATTTTTGTTTGAAACCACCACAATGTTAATTAGATCATGCACTGTGCAACACTAACCACCTGGTTAAAAAAAATCCATGTATTTATCAAGAAAAAGCTATTTCGATTCTTAGCTTTTTATATTATCTACCTCAACAAACAGTTATCGGGGTGGCAATAAGTCATATCAATCCACTTCTGTCATACAGTTATTTAAACTTAGTAAAGCCCCCTGCAGTGTAATAGATTGGCATCGATCACTGAAGGTTTTGGCCGCTGCTTAAAGACCTGTGGTGATGTCACAACAATGTGACCATGTGGCACCCCAGGGGTTAATAAGCCACAGTATTAACACCAGGGTTAACTCCCCCACACAACACTGAACATTACACTAGCACCTCTAGGCCAGAAGGGGGAGCTAAAGCAGCTACCCTAAATATTCTGGTGTAGAGAGGAAGTGAGTAGTTCAGTGCGGTGCAGCACTGAGGAAGAAAGACGGTGGTGTAAAGGAGCTGCCTTAGGCTTCTCCACAGTCTGCTACTCAATTCCAGGCCTAGCCAGGGTCTGAGGAGAGGAGTTTAGAGAATAGAAGAACACATCTGGGAGATTGAGTTACCTCATAACTCGCCCCGGAGGAGACTGGATACCGTATCCGAAACTGTGACTGAAACAAGTAGCACAGTAAACACCAGGCTAGTGGAGGTTATAAATCTACACTGTACCTCAGCAAAGCAACACGGCGGGGTCAGAAGCACACGGAAAGACTCAAGTTGCCTAGCAAGTGGGTACCTGTGAGGAGAGACAGGGCTGGCAGACTAGCTAAAGTGGCAGCAGGGATACACACACTGCGCAGGAGATGGAAGCCGAGGACCTGGTCAGGGTGGGAGCAACACGGCCCCGGTACAGACTCCGTGGACAGCACTCTGTGAATAACAACTACAGTAAAGACGTGGAAAACTACAAAACCGTGAGTCTGTGTGATCCTTGCACTCAAGCCCTATGTTCCCTCACAAACTGCCATCACCTCTACTACTACCCCTATCCTGCAACATCCATAGCATCAATCATAGACTATTACTATCACTGCCCCGGGGAACCAAGCTCTACCCGCGGAGAGCCGTTACATCACCGTCTGCCAAACATCATCCTCGGAGGTTCTGCAGCAGTAGTGGTCACCCTTACCACAACACTGTGGGTGGCATCACGACAAACTCCCCTGTAAATACCCCCCAACCCATTACTTGTGGGCTCGGGACACGGTCCGGATCAATGACTGCCAGGTCCAGTACTGAGTGCCCGGTCCCAGTGGGCTCCCCAACCGCAATAGGCTGAGCTGAGCAGGTCTCAAGTTAAAGACCAATTGGGCTTAGCTCTGCCTATTATGGTCACATAATAGTGACATCACCACAGGTCCTTATGCACCAGCCAAAACCTTCAGTGATCGATGTCAATATATTACACTGCAAGGGGTATTACTAAGTTAAAAAACTGCATTACAGTAGTGGATTGACGTGAGTGATTGCCACCCCGATGAATGTTTGTTGAGGTACATAATGCAAAAAGCTAAGCATCTAAAGTGTCACCACAGACAGGTCTTTCCACAGCATGTGTATTTCTGCACTTTGTGATTCGAATATATTACAATGATATAGCCTAGAAGGCGTGACTGGCTTGGTTGTTGGGTGTGGCAATGATTCCTCCTATCCACTATAATTATGCACCCCTCCACTTGGGGGTCTTACTCCCAAATCCCCCTTCTATTATAAACAACTCCATAACCATGTGGACCTAAAACACAAATGTTTATTCCATCACAAAACATCTAACTCTCCCCTATTATGTGACAGAAATGACACCATACTTGGAAGGAGCCCATACATTCTAGCATCTACCTATTACAATGCAGGGGGCATGACTACGTTTTAATGACTGCATGATTAAAGTGGACTGATGTCACCGTTACCAGCGGAACTATCCACCCCAATGACAGTTTTTTGAGGTACATAATACAAACAGCTAATCAGCTAAAGTGCTTTTCAATGATAAATACATAGATTTTTTTCTTAAACCAGGTTAGTGATGCACAGTGATAACATTGGGAGTGGTTTAAAGACAAAAAAGGACATGACAGGTTCCCTTTAAAGCACCACGCCAGTGGTGCAATAAAATAAAAATGCTTGTTTGGTTCTTCAAAAGCTGAAGAACTCCACATTTGATCATCAGTTTTGGAACCTTACTTGTGTTTCTCTGCTTCATATGTCTAAATGAAATTACCGTATAGTGCAAAGTCAAAATATTGTCTGACTGTTAGGGTACACATAGGTAAAAATTAAACAGAAAATAAAATAAAAAATATATATAATAAAATAACACAAATAAATGTCATGTCTTATTGGAAAACCTCCTCATTTTTCAACCCAAGATTTTCTGTTATTTGAATTTTTTTTACTTTTGGTCTTTTTTATTTCATGATGTTTAATAAAAAACAAAATAAAATTAGTATACTGCTACTTTTTCAGTCTCAAGCGTTCTGCACTTTTGGAAAGAGTGTTCAGCACGCTTCATCTATAGATAGGATGATTGCAATGACAGAAAACACCTCTATAGATAGTTTATAACACAGGATGCACCATACTTGACCATGCTCCTCCTCCTTTAATTGCGATCTTTGCACTCATTACATGCTTCAATACAAAAGATACTGGTGCATCTCAATGAATTAATATATCAAAAAATAAATTTATTTCAGTAACTCAATACGTAAAGTAAAATGCATATATTATATAGACTCATTACAGACAGAGTGATCTATTTCAAATGTTTATTTCTGTTAATGTTGATGATTATGGCTTACAGCCAATGAAAACACAAAGGTCATTATCTCAGAAAATTAAAGTAGAGAGGATCAATGGTCTGAGAGATAAAATATTACCTAAATAGGTATCAGAGGCTTCACCTTGTGTTGTGAGAGTCACAACCACTATGAAAATATTTCACATCTGCTGCAGTCCCCAGCATAGTGCAGGTTTCAGGGAGCCCGGAAATTCATTGACTAGTAAATCAATATCATATTTACCCCTTGATGTATCGAGGAATACGGCAGTGCTGTTTTTAACCCTTCATCCCCTCTACTTTAATTTTCTGAGATAATGTCCTTTGGTTTTCATTGTCTGTAAGCAATTATCTTCAACATTTACAGAAAAAAACACATGAAATAGATCACTCTGTAATGACTCTATATAATATATGTGTTTCCCTTTATGTATTGAATTACTGAAGTCAGCGCAGGCAGACCCAGGTGTCTCCTAATTGGCCACATTGTAAAAAAAAGTCTTCCCTTGTTCGTGAGCAGTAAGTTATGCGGCTGCCATGTTTGTACATCCCATCTGCTATTGACAATGCCACTGCCAGTGTCCAAATATGGCAGCCATGTGATTTACTGCACTTGTGGACGGCAGTGTTAAAATATGGTGGCCATGTGACTTACTGTGCATTCTGCCGCCAGTGTTCAAATATGGTGGTTGTGTGACTTACTGTGTATGCGGTCACCATCTTTGTAAGCTCGGTAAGCTATTGCACATGGCCAGATGTACAAGGATGGCGCTTGGCGGCTGCGTGAGTTATTGCATATGCGACCACCATCTTTGAACACCCGGTCTGCTACTGTGCATTACCTAGTAAAAAAAGACGGCGGCAGCATATGTTACTGTGCATGGGCAGAGAAAAACATTTTTTTTTTCGCAGTAACTCACCCGGCCACTGAGAGAACAGGGTGAAGAGATAGCACAAGTGGAGAAAGAGAGCAGACAATGGATAGTCAGCACAAGGTTGTATTGGGACGAAGTGTCTCAGGATCCGCGCTGCTGAATGAATGAAACCAGAAACTGGAACACTGGTTTCAGCGGGTGTTCTTTATACCTACGCGTTTTGGAGCGATACCGTGCACCTTCCTCAGGGACCTGAGGAAGGAGCACGGTAACGCTCCGAAACGTGTAGGAATAAAGAACACCCATTGAAACCAGTGTTCCAGTTTCTGGTTTCATTCATTCAGCAGCGCAGATCCTGAGACACTTCGTCCCAATACAACTATTGTTCGCCACGTCGATCGTGGATGTGTGGGTCCTGCAGCAGCTGTATCCAGGAGCGCATACTTGTGTGTAACACAACTTTTCCAGGTGAGCAGCTTACAATAAGGTTCTTGCCGATATCTGTATGGAAATTAGATCCTATTTGCACATTGTCTCACCCCCTATAGAGTCAGCTTAAGGTGACAGAGAGCACACAAGAGGCAGAGACACCACATGAAGAAAGACAGAGCATACAAGAGGCAGAGACAGCACAAGGGGAAGGAGAGAGTGCACAGGGGCAGATACAACACAAAAGGAAAGAGAAAGCACAGGGTGAAGAGAAAGCACCGAGTGGAGAAAGAGTGCACACAGGGGAGATTCAGCACAAGGGGACAGAGAGTGTACAGGAGGCAGAGACAGGATAAGGAGGAAGAGAGAGTGCACAAGGGGCAGAGACAGTACAAGGGGAATGAGAGAGTGCACAGGGGCAGATACAACACAAAGGGAAAGGGAAAGTACAGGGTGAAGAGAAAGCACTGAGTGAAGTAATGGTACTGTCACATGCCACAATCTCGCCTGGCGATATGAGGCGATCCAACATGCGCATGCACATTTTTCATGGTCGCCTCAGATCGCCGATGCCGGCTTCACACGCCGCAATTGCTCCCTGAAAGTAAGGCGATGTGTCGCTCCAGAAATCGCCTCACGTACAGTGGAAGCAATCCTGCCTAATTCCATCGCCGCTTCACACGCCGCAAGCTCAAAGGCAATGTGGGCATACATGTTCAGCGCGGCGAGGACATAGGCGTGCCACAGTGGTTTATACCACGCCCCATACACGCTCATTGGACAACACAACAGCGCCATGATTGGTCAGCCTGCTATGGAAGGCTGGCTAATACATGACGCCATTGTCTGTCGGAATTTGGCACAAATACACGCTCGAGTCGTCAATTGTGACTCCTGCCACACATTTTCGAGCCGCTAAAGTGTCGCACAGGAGCGGCCTTGTGCATTACAGTAACAATGGCTAGGTATGCGTTTGTAGGTGATTGTGGCTAACCTACAAACAACACTATGGACATCTGTACCTGCCCCATGTGGCAGTGCGCTGTGAAACTGCCATGACTGTAGTACTATGTGCAGGGGAGGGGCAGGCACCTGGCAGGCAGGGATGAACGAGCAGAAACGTGATGACGTCACCACACACACTGGCGTCGCCAAACAAAGTTGAGGGCGCTAACAAGGTAGACGCCGGCGGAGTGGGAGCAGTATAATGTACCCATCAGCGTCACCAAATTCACAGACGTAGGGTGATTGTAGTGCGTGGGCCATGGTACCCATGTACGATGTGTAGGCTAACATCTGAGGTGGCATGTGGCACTATACTCGACACAGCGCAGATTAATATACGCGGATGACATAGCTTGCACTCCTCTATGGCGCGCCTAACTGAACTGTGTTTGCATACGGTTGTGTATCTGAAGATGTGTGTGGTGCTGAACGGACAGCTCTTCAAATATGGCGCCCTGTGAACTGACAGCCAATGGGAACACAGTAGCCCCACCAATCATCGCAGACGGGGTGCGGACTACAGCACGCTGTGGCACGCCTACGGGGAATCCTAGGCAACGCTCTTTCCATCACTATCGTCCAATTACACGCCACAACACGGAAATCTCACCTTAATGATTGTGGCTGATTACTGAGCACTGTTCAGTAATCAGGGGACAGGCGAGAGGCGATTTATCGCTGGGAAATTGCAGACAAAAAAACTCACCAAAATTTGCCAGGTAAATACCCATTGCACTTAGCAGCGGCTGCCAGCTCCTCTGGAGGCAACACAGGTGTCTGTATGCCGGTACTCAATCACCTGCAACCCACAGTGGGGGCGGTTGTGGCACCAGCGTCCGGCCATGCTGTCAGGGAGGTGACTGGTGGCATTTAAAGACACGAGGTTACCAAGGGCTCTGCCATTCACGGTGCATGCAAGGCATAGTGTCAGAGCAGCCTATTGGTCACGCCCTTCTATTAGATCAGGCGGGCTGTTCCGCACTGATTACATGCCTCACAAAACGACAGACGCCCCCCAGAGGGCTCAGCCTCAAACTGCAGATGAAAAAATGCAATAAAACACTAAAGATGAAAAATGTGAGGTGTTTGTTGGTATTTTGGCCAAAAAACGTAAGCTGGTAACCCACGGTCAAGGGCCCTCACGCTTACCAGTCCTAACCACATGCCTTTTGAGACACGTACAATTTAATTTAGATTATTCACCGAATGGACTTAAAATCACAGACAAAAAAACTCACCAAAATTTGCCAGGTAAATACCCATTGCACTTAGCAGCGGCTGCCAGCTCCTCTGGAGGCAACACAGGTGTCTGTATGCCGGTACTCAATCACCTGCAACCCACAGTGGGGGCGGTTGTGGCACCAGCGTCCGGCCATGCTGTCAGGGAGGTGACTGGTGATTGAGTACCGGCATACAGACACCTGTGTTGCCTCCAGAGGAGCTGGCAGCCGCTGCTAAGTGCAATGGGTATTTACCTGGCAAATTTTGGTGAGTTTTTTTGTCTGTGATTTTAAGTCCATTCTGTGAATAATCGCTGGGAAATTGCCCAATCACACGCTGCAACCATGAGGCAATTTCAAGGCGATTGCTCAGAGGCGACATATCGCCTTTATGATCTCCAGGCGAGATTGCGGCGTGTGACGGTACCTTAAGAGTGTACACAGAGGAGATTCAGCACAAGGGGACAGAGAGCGTACATGTGGCAGAGACAGGACAAGGAGAAAAAGAGAGTGCACAGGGGCAGGAACAATGCAAGGGGAAGGAGAGACAGAGGGCAGACACAAAACAAAGGTAAAGAGAAAGCACACAGTGGAGAGACAGCAGAAGGGGACACAACGCACACAGTGAGGAGACAGCACAACGGAAGAGAGAATGCACATCGCACACATTCTACAATCTCCTGGTGCAGTGGCATAGGGCTCCCATCTAATAACATTATAAAGAAGGATCAGGATTACTACTGAGCATTATTATCATCATTTTGACCTACATAATGAGTATCTTTATAAATACCTTGATTTCATGCATAGGAAAAATTGTCAATTATTGAAACTTTGCAAAAGTCAAAGCAGGCACAAAAAAGAATTAATGCAAAATAAATGTAAAAGTATAGCTCTATAAGCGATCCCATGCTGGAAACAAGCCTAGTAACTTCATTTTAAAATGTTCAAAAAGGGAAGGAAATGTTGACAGCTACTGTTTCTATGCCAATCAGAGAAAGTCAGTATTCGGGCCATTAGAGAAGAATTTAGCATAAACATTCACCATTATTTTCCTATTTCTGTACGTGTACAAAGCTTCATGCAGATTCCTGTCCACTTCATGGAAGTATGGTGATGGAAATTCTCTAATGCTGCAGAGACCTTTCATTTCACATGACTCTGTTAGAGATTGTTCACAAAGCTACACTTTGTTCCCTTGAGTTGGTGAATTACAAAAAGTGCTATGTCCGCCCCGACATTCAGATAAAACTGTCAAGGTATTATAATTGCTACTCTGTTCTTAGTGCTAAGGTTGTGGTATACCATTCCTGTATGATATGCCACTTTTGGTATGAATCAATGTATGCAAGAATAATATAATGAGAGAATTACATAAAATTCTGAGAATTGAAACAATTAACATTATTATTACATTGTAAATGTTGCCTTTTAAGTAGAATAATATAAAATCTTAATAAGTAGCAATTGTCCATGCCATTAATAGGAAAAAGGTGACTGAACACCTCACCCAATAATCCTGAATAAAAAATTCAGACACTAATGTAACAATGTTACTGTAGAAAGGTACAATAATATATTGCCAATATAGAAATTGCTTACAATTGCTTACAATTCCTCTACAATTGCTTAAAGTGATGCAGTCATCATAATATAACTCATTATTTAAAAAAAAATATTTGTGTTATATGTATTTTTATTTAATAATATAATTGTAATACTTCAATCCTCGTACTGACCACTGGGACCTTTTCAAATCATACTTCAAGGTTTACAGTAAGGTTCCATACTATCAGAGGCAGGATTACAGATAACCCCTGTATGCCCGGTTGGATCCATCAATCACAATAAGTGATTTCACAGCTGACTTTGCTTCCTTTCCTTCTACAATGACCTCTGCACAAGCTTATCAGGCTACCGGTGCTACCGGTGCCAGAGCATACAGTTTTGTCTGGCCCCATGTGTCATTTAGAACTGGGCTCTGTGCATGCACAGACTAAAAACCCAGATCCAAGGGTCTGGATCCAACAGGCTACGGAGTCCGCTAGTCCGCATTCCATTGGGCACATTGTGATTTTACATGTGGTGCCCCAGATCTGGGTGCTTCCAGATTTTGTCACAGAAACCAAAAATGCACCAAGATGCATGAAAAAAGTAAAGAACTGGATGCACCCTCAAGTTCACCCATCCCGATTGAATGTCAATGGGGCCGAAAACTGATGCGAGTGCATCCAGTTCAAGCTGAATTCACATAGGTGGCAAAAACGCCAATGTGAAACCAGCCTTAGACTGTAACTCCAAGTTTGTGCAGGTAATAACACATGTATATACCCACAACGGTCAGATACCAGCCCTATACTTTGTATTGAGGAATCTAATTCTACATTCACACGTAGCGTAATTTGAGCGTATTCCTTCATTTACGCAATGCTGATGGGAGTAATCTGATGGGACTGATCACTCCCACCACCGCAAGCAGGGGTGGACCTACCGTGGTGCAGCTGGTTCAGCTGCACCAGGGCCTCGACCAGATAGGGGGCCCCTCAAGCACCTGTAGGGGGCCCCCCGCGACCCTATGTCAGAGGAGAGGAGGCTAACTGAGGGAAGCTTCTTGCTTCCCTTGGCTGTTCCCACCCCTCCTCTCCTCTCCAGTCCCGGCTCCCAGATGTACAATGCGCCGCTCGGCGCAGGTAATAGCCGCACGTAATTCCACCATGCTAGCACCCCCCCACCCCCTGGTCCTTACATAAAGCTGTCAGCCCCACTCCCCTCCCCCGCTGCTCACGTGACACTGCTAGCACTTTCCCCCCGTGCTCCTCACCGATGCTGCTAGCACCCCCCTCTCCTCACCTGATGCTGCTAGCACCCCCCACCCCCCGGTCCTCACCTAAAGCTGCACCAGGGACCGCCAGGCTGAAGGTCCGCCACTGACTGCAAGTATGGTGGTGGTGCAGGCTACATGTGCCCACCTGCCACCCACCTGCCTACGTGTGCCAATTCCTCTCTTCCTCTGTCTACCTCACTCCTGTCCTGTCCCACTCCTCTTAGCGTCATTACCTGCATGGAGGAGATGACGCTGAGGATGAGCAATGTGACAGCGAGGTATAGAGATTGCTATGCAATTGCTATGCCTTGGCTCTGTGTCATCCCCTAAGTGCTGCGATCATACTGATCACATTACGTAGGGAGAAGAAGCGCACAATCTCTTATCTCCCTTAGCGTTGATCAGCCATTGTCATGTAATTGTGATAGGTCGATCACCATGGTAATCTAAAGTTGCCATAGCAACCCAATGTTGATATGACAACATCCAGTAACCTGACCCAAGCCTCAGAGATCATGTGATCTCTAAGACTTGGGTTTGTCATACTGACAGGTGCACTGTATGGCAGGTCATTTTCATACAGTGCACCATCAGTATGACCCCAGAGGCTACAACAAGGGATCAGGTGTCCTCTTGTTGTAGTATCTGGGGTCACATCGATGGTGCAATGTATGGCAGAGCATTGGCCTACAGTGAGCAATCAGTGTAACTCCAGAGACTGCAGGAAGAGGACACTTGATCCCTTGCTGCAGTCTCTGGATGTAGCAGAGGTGATCAAGCATCATGGGACCATTGTTGTAATAAAAGATGGAGTCTGAATTTGTGTTTGTGTTTTTTTTCTAATAAAGAGGACGTAGCCACGTGTATTCCAGTGAAAGGGTGTATGAAGGTCCCCACTGCCGAGCCAGATGGAAATATCCAGAAAAGATCCACTTCTTTTAATAAAGATTTTATTAGCCTCAACACGTTTCCTATAATCACACTTGGGACTCAATAATTGAATCCCAAGTGTGATTATAGGAAACGCGTTGAGGCTAATAAAATCTTTAAAAAATAAGTGGATCATTTCTGGATACTTTCATCTGGCTCGGCAGCACGGACCTTCATCCACCCTTTCACTGGTATACACGTGGCTATGTCCTTTACTGGGTGTCTCTCAGCAGCTTGGCGTATAATTGTGGATATGTCTCACACAACCACGGAAGGTGAGTGATACCGACCCACCTTCCTTGACCTATAATTGTAGATAAGACCCTATTTGTGCTGCTCTTTCTCTTAGTTTTATTGTTTGCCTGATTTTCTAATATAAAGATTTTTTTCTGTGTGCTGTATTTTTTTTACTATTTACTAGAGATTCGTAATGGCCGGGTCTAACATTGGCCCGACATTATGAATCTTGAAAGATGATGGGAGTATAGGTGTATCACGGTCCGCGCTGCTCCAGGGCTTAAAAAACTCACCAAAGAGTCAGTCAGATTTCCATCCTTTATTCTCCTTCTCCAAGCCCTGGAGCAGCGCTGACCATAATACACCTATACTCCCATCATCTTTCTGGATTATAACCACTGTTCAGTGGTCGGTGGAGGTCCTGCAACAGCCTGGAATAATATTTCCTAAATGCCTTCAAACCAGTTGTGGGGATCACAACTGCATCAGGTGAGTGGCTTCTCAGCACCACCCCATTACGATTAGTGTCACTAGTGATAGGGCACTATTGCGCCTCTTGTCCCCCACCCTTTTATATTTTACATTATGAATCTTGGGCTTAGTGCCAGCTGCCTATAGAAAGCCATGGTACAGTGCCAGAAAATAGCGCTTCAATGAATGCACCATTTTCTGGGGTGAATGTGGGCTGCAATTCACAGCATGGGGGCCCAGAATGCCTGGGCCTCTCCTTGCTGAGGATTCCAGCCCTAAGCAGCCTAGTTGTACTTACTGATAACCAAAAATACAGCGAAGCTCTACATTATTTTTTTTTCAATTATTTCTATAAAGAAAATGATGTTGGGCTTCGCTGTATTTTTAGTTGCCAGGCATGTATAACAGGCAGCTGGGGGTGATTGGCAGTCCGTAGCTGCCAAGTTGTACCTGGCTGGCAACCAAAAATAACAAAGCCCCACATCGTTTTTTTTTTATTTCTACAAATAAAAGAATGACATAGAGCTGCTATGTATTTTTTGTTGCCTACCAGGTATAACTTGACAACTGTGCGCTTGAATCCTCAGCATGGAGAAACCCAATTGTTCTGGGCCCCCCACACTTTGAATTGCAGCACAAAGCCACTACAGAAAAAGGCACATTCATTAGAAGCGACTCTTCCAGTTGCTCTGTTGCCAGTGTCAAACTGGGTAATGAAGGGGTTGATGACAGCTTTGTATTGGCAGCTGGCACTAAGCCTGAGATTCATAATATGGGGCCAATGTTAGGCCCGGCCATTATGAATATCCAGTAAATAATAAAATAATACAGAACACTCATAGAAAAATAATTCTATTAGAAGAAATAACAAATATATCTAAACTCCTATTTTATTACTCCCACATAACCCTCCACAATCCTTCATCAAAAGTGGCGTTGTAAATTTTGTTGAAAAGTGAGAAATTGCTGATGAACTTTGAACCCTTCTAACGTGCTAGCCAAAAAAACCAATTTTTCTAAAATTGTGCTGATGTAAAATCGACATTTGGGAAATGTTATTTATTAACTATTTTGTGTGATTTAACTCTCTGGTTTAACAGTATAAAAATTAAAAAGTTTGAAAATTGCTAAACTTTCAACATTTTGGACAAATTTCTTTTTTTTTTCAAAAAGAAATACAAAAATGATTGACCTGATTTTATAACTAACATAAAGTCCAACATGTCACAAGAAAATAATCTTAGAATTACCAGGGTCCGTTGAAGCGTTCCAGAGATATTAACTCATAAAGTGATATACATACAAGACAAAATCAAATAAAAAATATATAAAAGAAAAAGAAAAAAAATGCCACCATTCAATGCATTCAGATATGCATGTGTGGCGCCCCTGCGGGTATGCGCCACAGAATGGTATTACACTTAAATATAAAATGTGTTTTTTTTATTCCTTGTAAGTTGCCAGGTTACGATTTAATGCTTATGGAGTCTATTTTTAGCACTCACTTAGGACCGCACCACTTAATGTAGGGGAAACTAACTATATGGTAGGTTCCACAGGTGGTGGGCGGAGCTTAGGATAGAGCAGAGTGACAGTTAAGAATTTACCTCAGACGGCTTGGGAAGGCAGACAGTGTGGTCACGCCTGGCTGCCTGTGCTGAGTGGAGGGTACCCCATCTATATGTGGGGGCCCAGGACAGATGGCAACTGACCAAGAGTGGTAGGAACCAGCTGGTCATGTTGAGGGTTCACAGGTGACACGGACAACCGAGGCAGCCAGGAGTTCAGCCCTGACTGCGAAGCCGACGAGCTGCAGGCCCAACCAGACCGGGTTGCTGACAGCACCACAAAGTACCTCACCCCTCATGCCCAAAAGACGGTTCCACACTAGTGAGGAAAGACTGAAAACCCGGTGTCAGGTGGGAAACTTGTGCGTTCCTGCTGTTCCCATTTGGTCCGGTATAAGTCGAGTTAAGCCTACTAGAAACAGACTGCAGGACTGGCGGGTGAGCTCTGCGAAGGTGGGAAAGAAGGAAAGATCTAGAAAGAGTATAGAAACCCTGAAAGACAAAGAAGGAACATCTATAGACTCCTTAAGAGGAAAATCCTGAGTTGGTGACAACCCTCTAAACCAAACTGTACCGTGTATTGTTATACCATCATCCGGTACCGAGTAAAGCAAAGTTAAACAAGAATTGGTTTCTGTTATTCTTCCTGCCGCAGCTCAAAGGACTCATCATCATCAACATCAACAGCAGAAGGGTAAGAACTGTACCACCATTACCATCACTGCCCTCCCTCACCGTCTCATATACCATCATAGCTGCCCTGAGGTAAAGCTCCACCTGTGGGGAGCTGTACCACACACTGCTGCCCCCTCCATCACCTCAGTGGCCGGCTGGCAGCGCTGGTACCACCTTACCAGACTCTACAGGTGGCGTCACGTTCCCCTGTAAATAACCCCTTTCACCCCCACCGTTTACCATCAACACCTGGTATAATTGTTCGCCAGGGCACGGCACCGGGGATACCGACCACCCGTGACATCCCACACAGAAGCCCCGGTGACCGAGTACCCCACGCACCCCAGCTCTGGTCGAAACAAATTGGCGTCACGAACAGGATGAGCCAGTCTGGTATCTACCAGGTGAAGTGTGCCTTAAGAACTTTATTACAGTCTAACTGTGTGGATTATAAAAACTGAGCCGAGCCGACATTACACCGCCTCAGAAATTCAAACTGCGTCACAGCAGGAGAAAGAGCGGGAAGATAAGCCCCGCCCCCTCCGCTCTGCCGAGGAGTGACGAAGGCAGTGGCGGGCTCCGGAAAAGCCCGAAGGACTTGCCCACAGGAACTTCGTGGTGGGCGGGCTTAAAGTGCAGAAACAACAATGTGCTGGCCTAGGGGCGTGCCTCGGCCCCTCAACAAACATAGGCCGTTCAAGAGGCGCCAAAAAGTCTCCCCGCCCCATTGCTCTCAATCAACCAAGGGGGCGGGTCTAGCGCCAGCCCACACTGGTTCTGGACTACACGAACTAAGCAGGATGCGGCCGGGAGCGGACTCAATATACCTGGTCAGGCTCCGGACCTGTTACCTGTAACCGGCTGTGAGGCAATGGCAGTCCCAGCTGCTGATTCCCTGGGACCGGTTTATGCACCCCTTGTGGAGTCCGGAGAGGAGGATATCACCGAGGCGGAGGACTTCATCCAGTTCCTGAAGGAGCCGTCGGTGGTACGGAGGAGGCCGGGCCCCGCGAGCTATGGAGGGTCGCGGTACCAGCATCAGCAGCAGCGGTTGGAGAGAGGAGAGTCCATCTATCTGCAGTTCCCCAGGACCACCTGGACCGGGACCTGTATCGTGGGGATAAATAAACGCCACGCAGGTCTCAGTGGGTGGTTTACAATCCGGGTCAGTAATTTGAGCAGTAAAGAGTTAACCAGGTATTGCACTGTTTAAAGTGTGAGCAGAATTGTTTAAAATGCATATTTTCCTGGAATTGCACTGTTTCTTTTTCCTTTTTCAGCACTTGATGGACAGTAACCAAAGAACTTGTTACCTGGTCCCAGTTGGGCCAGTATGGACTAGACTATAGTCAAAGTTAAATGCAACGTTATAAGCAGTGAGCCTCCCGCAAGGGAAGAAAAGAAGCAATCTTATTGTTGATAAATGTTCTAAATGTTCAATGTTATATGTAAAATGCATTTTTGTATTTCAGGTTTGGTTTGACACCCGCGGACGGGTGTGTTTCACCAAGGGGGTGTGTGGCGCCCCTGCGGGTATGCGCCACAGAATGGTATTACACTTAAATATAAAATGTGTTTTTTTTATTCCTTGTAAGTTGCCAGGTTACGATTTAATGCTTATGGAGTCTATTTTTAGCACTCACTTAGGACCGCACCACTTAATGTAGGGGAAACTAACTATATGGTAGGTTCCACAGGTGGTGGGCGGAGCTTAGGATAGAGCAGAGTGACAGTTAAGAATTTACCTCAGACGGCTTGGGAAGGCAGACAGTGTGGTCACGCCTGGCTGCCTGTGCTGAGTGGAGGGTACCCCATCTATATGTGGGGGCCCAGGACAGATGGCAACTGACCAAGAGTGGTAGGAACCAGCTGGTCATGTTGAGGGTTCACAGGTGACACGGACAACCGAGGCAGCCAGGAGTTCAGCCCTGACTGCGAAGCCGACGAGCTGCAGGCCCAACCAGACCGGGTTGCTGACAGCACCACAAAGTACCTCACCCCTCATGCCCAAAAGACGGTTCCACACTAGTGAGGAAAGACTGAAAACCCGGTGTCAGGTGGGAAACTTGTGCGTTCCTGCTGTTCCCATTTGGTCCGGTATAAGTCGAGTTAAGCCTACTAGAAACAGACTGCAGGACTGGCGGGTGAGCTCTGCGAAGGTGGGAAAGAAGGAAAGATCTAGAAAGAGTATAGAAACCCTGAAAGACAAAGAAGGAACATCTATAGACTCCTTAAGAGGAAAATCCTGAGTTGGTGACAACCCTCTAAACCAAACTGTACCGTGTATTGTTATACCATCATCCGGTACCGAGTAAAGCAAAGTTAAACAAGAATTGGTTTCTGTTATTCTTCCTGCCGCAGCTCAAAGGACTCATCATCATCAACATCAACAGCAGAAGGGTAAGAACTGTACCACCATTACCATCACTGCCCTCCCTCACCGTCTCATATACCATCATAGCTGCCCTGAGGTAAAGCTCCACCTGTGGGGAGCTGTACCACACACTGCTGCCCCCTCCATCACCTCAGTGGCCGGCTGGCAGCGCTGGTACCACCTTACCAGACTCTACAGGTGGCGTCACGTTCCCCTGTAAATAACCCCTTTCACCCCCACCGTTTACCATCAACACCTGGTATAATTGTTCGCCAGGGCACGGCACCGGGGATACCGACCACCCGTGACATCCCACACAGAAGCCCCGGTGACCGAGTACCCCACGCACCCCAGCTCTGGTCGAAACACATTCAAACACCAATCTGATTCTTTTATTGATCTATCTATTGTCTTACACAACTGCCATGCAGATATGTCATATGTAATTGTTTATATCAGTGCAAAGATTGACACAGTGCAGCATTCATAAAGAGTTTAATTTCCACATTTTCTATTTCCATTTAATAAATACCAGCTTGATTTCCTTGCACCTTCTTTTGTTGTTTGAATATATTTTCCTATTACTAGGAGCAATATGCATTGAAATTAATATGTAGGCTTTACTCCAACATCACACAGCAGGACGGAGAAATCTAGCATTCATTAACAAGCGGGATACATATATTCCAAACTTCACTTTAAGTGCTGACATTAAATAACAAGAATTATTATTGCAGCCAGTGTGAACTCTGTACTTAAAATACAAATGCTGTGAGAACGAATAAATTTAATTTGCAAAAATTTAAATTTTCTCTTCTCTGTATTGTGGAAGTGCGAGCTGGATGGAGGAAATTGGAATATTATGCGCTGGTAACGAAAAGTTCTTTTCATCTTTGTAGCTAATGGACTGAACAAAAAGTGAGCAATTTGTTTCATATCATGATTCACTAGCACTTTTACTGATAAGATTCTTATTTTCCAGCCTTGTTTCTTATTCAAGTTCATGTTTAGCAGTACACTGGCGTAATTACTGAATCGTGGTGCTTATATTTTAGTAACAGGGTTGACTGAAGCCTACTAGGATAAAGATAACGTTGCTAATGTTCTGTCATAGGGGGGGGACGGTGAAATGCACAGCCGCAAGCCGACTTCCTACTATTTCATATGAGAGAGGTCTAGCTATATTAAGCAGTAACCCAGAACTGAGTAATTGCTCAAGCTGAAAACGAATTCTGAGACCCAATCTTCCCAATTAAATCAGCAAAGCCTAAAGAGTTCTGCTTCATTTCATGAGAACTTTCTGCTTCATGTAAAAGGTATACAGTAATTGTATCAACCTGCACATTTAAAAAAAATATATTCTTCATAAAAGTGATGCAAAAAAATGCAATGTTGTCATTTTCTGCTGTTGCTTATTCACTATAGTAAAAATACATTATTAAATAAAGATGAAACTGTAAAGACAAGGAGGACAATAGGGTCTTATCCCGGTAAAACGGGGGGAAAAATGGCAAGTTTGCTCATCTGGTGTGGTTGTGAAATAACAGCCCCAGTTAGGCTGTGTGCTCACCATCCAGAGCAGTGTTTCCCAAACTCCAATCCTCATGGCCCCAAACAGGACACGTGTTCAGGATTTCCTTAGGATTGGACAGGTAATGGAATCATTATCAAGGCATCACCTGTGCAATACTAAGGAAATCCTGAAAACATAACCTGTTGGGGGCCGTGAGGACTGGACTTTGTGAAACACTGATCTAGAGGTACTGCATGTTGGATGCAGTGCCTCCGGACCAGCGGGACCCCACCGGTGATTGGAGGGGGACCTTAGCCGCTCTGTACCCATGATCTGCAGAGGGTGCACGACGGCTTCTCCCTACATGCACCCAATGGTTATGACTTCCAGTATGTTAATTTTATGATGCGGAGATGCGAACGTCTGGCATCCCGCACCGCAGCTGAAAACATGCTGCAATCGGGATAAACACAGTGGTCATGGGATTTCTTGAAATCCTATCCTCTATGCTTGTACTGCACAACACAGCATTTTGGACGCAGCGGCAATACACTGCATCCAAAACGCTGCTATTCCTGATCGTGAGCATGCAGCCTTAGAGCTTAGAAGAAGGCTACTGCAGATCCACAATGTGATGAATGCTTACAAGTGGAGACAAGTGGATACAATCCACGCTGCTAGTGATCCAGTGATGAATGGGAGATGAGAAGTATAGACATGCAATACATTCACATAAAAGCACCAAAAAGACATATGACGGTGTCAGGTGACTCATCATTTGTCCATTCGAGTAGAGATTGTTGGAAAAAAAAAAAAAAAAACATAGAAATCACATACTGGATGGAAACACAAAAAATGTTTTGTATCAATATAAGTATGAAATAGAAGATGCATTCAAAGTATTCAATTTCTAAATAAAGAGTTAAAAGAATAAATCAAAAAAAGAAGAATTTCAAAAAAGAAAAAGTGGGGGTAATGTATATACAAAAATTGAACATTAAACTAGAAACCTCTGAAAGAGCAGAAGAGAAGAAGGCTGTTATATGAATCCTATATCGGCAGACGTGGTTACAGAGGAAAATAAAGCAAAAATCACAAAGAAATAAATGACATTACATAAATAGATAAAAAAGTGGGTACTAATTTGGATAGAAATGAACCAACTTTGAAAGATTAGCTTACAGCATTTACTTTCTGCTTCGACAGCAAAACCACCCCATGGAAAACAAAAAATGGGTGGTTCATTTAAGCAGGGTCTTTTTCAGGTTTGAATAAGGCTGGGGTCACATTTGGGCAGGCAATTGCGTTCACGACATCCAGATCCGGATGCGGTGAACGCAATTGCCGTCACACACATTTTGTTTCCAAAATGTGTGCTGTGAACAGAAATGCGGTAACCGGATTGGTCCAGATGTGTAATCCTGAGCAATGCGGTTACCATATACTTTATTCAACCCTGCTGCCGCAGGGATAAGCAAAGTGTTAAATGTGTATTAACACATTAAATATTAATAGTAGCTGTGGACAACATGTCTCTAGGGGGTGCCCACCCCCCTAGAGACATGCTGTCCTCTCCTCTCAGCATGTTAGGGGTTAATAAGCCATTTACAGTAAGCCGGCTATTGTCGGCTTTGTACAAATGTATGAATGAAGCTGCGGTTCCCTGACAGTAAGATAAGATAAGATAAACTTTATTGATCCCGGAGGAAATTACAGTATTACAGCAGCAGAACAAAGATCAAGAACACTTCACACTTTACAAAATAAGTCTATATGGACAGCAGATGTGGGTAGACTGGTACATGTACCTCACCTATTCCCCCATACACATAGAACTTCAAATAGTCTTGGGACGCTTTACACTTATACATTTGTTAAACATCCCCACAGCTGTCGGAACAAACGATTTTCTGTATCTTTCCTTTTTACACATTAGTTGGATTAGACGCTTGCTGAATGTGCTCTTCTGCTTCGCAAACAGTTCAGAGAGCGGATGTGTATTGTTGCTCATTATAGCCTTGCATTTCTTATTAATTCTATCCTCTAATACCTCCTCGAAAGTCCTAAGTTGTAGACCCACCGCCGCACTAGCCTTCTTGATAAGTTTATTCAGCTTATTAGCGCCAGCTGTGCGCACACTACTACCCCAGCATATTATTGCAGCAAAGATTGCACTCGCCACAGTAGATTGGTAGAACATTTCAAGCATTTTGCTACACACATTAAATGACCTTAACTTCCTTAGGAAGTAAAGTCTACTCATCCCTTTCTTGAAAACCTTCTCCATATGGCACCTCCAATCAAGCTTGCTGTCCAGGTGAACCCCCAAATATTTGAAATTCTCCACCATCTCCACATCCTGACCATCAATAGTGATAGGTAAGCAATCCTTCATGCACCTTCCATAACTCAACACCAACTCCCTGGTTTTCTTTACGTTGAGTTCTAAATGGTTAGCCTGGCACCAGTCAACAAAGTCCGAGACCACCCTTCTGTATTCCTCCTCCCCCCGGCCTCTCTCAATACCTCCGGCTATCACTGAGTCATCAGAGTACTTCTGAAGGTGACAAAGGTCTGATTTATACTGAAAATCAGCTGTGTATAACGTAAAAAGGAATGGCGACAGCACCGTTCCCTGAGGGGCTCCAACACTGCTCCGAACACTATCCGATACGGCCGCCCCCAACCTTACGAACTGTGGCCTGTCCGACAGGTAATCAATGATCCAATTCACTAGTCCCTCATCAACCGCCATTTCAACCAGCTTTTTACGTAATAATAGTGGCTGTAAGGTGTTGAATGCACTGGAGAAATCGAAGAACATGGCACGTACAGTGGTTCCATCATTGTCCAAAAAGGAATGTACTGTTTGTAGCAGATATGCTACAGCATCGTCCACCCCTAGACTCTGCCGATACGCAAACTGAAGGGGGTCCATAAAAGCAGACACACTCGGACACAAGTAGGCAAGTACAATTCTCTCCAAGGACTTCATCGCATGCGATGTTAAGGCCACCGGTCTATAGTCGTTATGGGAGCTCGGGAAGGTAGTCTTGGGAACCGGCACCAGGCAAGAAGTCTTCCATAGAACTGGTACTCTCTGCGATTGTAAGCTCCAGTTAAACAGGTTCTGGAAGACAGTGCACAACTGATTTGCACACACTCTGAGGACACGTGGACAGATACCATCAGGCCCTGCTGCTTTACCAATGACCAGTAGAGCAGATACTGTACGTAATGTACATATAGTATCTACCGCTGTCCGAGGTCCTGTAACCATTAACATTAGGTCTATGGGCAGCGCACCCCCATATATTCACTTACCAAAGAAACGTTTACATTCTTTGACCGATTTAATATAAAAACAGATTTCCTAAGACCAAATCCAAACATCTGGCCTCAAAATAATGACTTCCAAGAAGGATTGAAAATTGTCAAAACATTAAAGGTAGTGAATGATATGGCTGAGCGTGGTGTTAAATTAATAACCGACTTTAACGACCTTCTGACAAAAGATGAAAACAAAAGCAATATGTCCTGCAAGTTGTAAGCAAATGCCGAGCATTATATTCTGACGTTTCAAAAACTACTTTAACAAAAGCTCTAGAATAGATTAGATAACTATGTAAAATTATCAACTCATGTAGGTACTACGTCTGTATCTTTTCTGTGTCTGTTTTGTATGTATTATATACCTCATTTTTATATTTTAAAATAAAAAATATCATTAGACTTATCAGTATTACTTGTTTTTTTATTATTATTTCTACCTTAAACTCAAGAATATACCAAAAAAAACTAAATTTTATCACTTAATAACAAAATATACGAAGTATGCTCCTAGTGGTACCAGGTAAAGTACCAATTAAATTTGCTTACCCAAGAAACATTTACATTCTTTGACCGATTTAATATAAAAACAGATTTCCTAAGACAAAATCCAAACACCTGGCCTCAAAATAATGACTTCAAAGAAGGATTGAAAATTGTCAAAACATTAAAAGTAGTTAATGATATGGCTGAGCGTGGTGTTAAATTAATAACGACTTTAACGACCTTCTGACAAAAGATGAAGAACAAAAGCAATATGTCCTGCAAGTTGTAAGCAAATGCCGAGCATTATATTCTGACGTTTCAAAAACTACTTTAACAAAAGCTCTAGAATAGATTAGATAACTATGTAAAATTATCAACTCATGTAGGTACTACGTCTGTATCTTTTCTGTGTCTGTTTTGTATGTATTATATACCTCATTTTTTATATTTTAAAATAAAAAATGTCATTAGACTTATCAGTATTACTTGTTTTTTTACTATATATCTACTTTAAACTCAAAAATATACCAAAAAAAACAAAATTTATCACTTAATAACAAAATATACGAAGTATGCTCCTAGTGGTACCAGGTCACGTTCTTGGGGCTAAAAGCTGTTGTAACTCAGTTTGACTTAAAATAACAATCTAATATATAAAGCTGAAAGTGTGTATGTGTGTATGTGTGTGTGTATGTGTGTATATCCGGGATTGGCATCTACACCGTCGTAACTACAGCCACAAAATTTGGCACAGTCACACGTCTGGACCCTGAGAGCGTCATAGGTTATGTTGTGAGGCGAAATTTTAACCCCGCGCGTTCCAGTTCACCAAACAATTTTGCCCCTATCTACATAATGGGGAAAAAGTGAATGGAAAAATATTGGAGGAAAATCAACAGCTGTCAGCTATAGAGACAAAATTTTGCACAGTCACACGTCTGGACCCTGAGAGCGTCATAGGTTATGTTGTGAGGCGAAATTTTAACCCCGCGCATTCCAGTTCACCAAACAATTTTGCCCCTATCTACATAATGGGGAAAAAGGGAAAGGAAACGTGTGGGAGGAAAATCGACAGCTGCCAGCTACAGCTACAAAAATTTGCACAGTTACACGTCTTGACCCCGGGAGCATCATAGTCTATGTTGTGAGCCGAAATTTTAACCCCGCGCGTTCCAGTTCACCAAAAAATTTTGCCCCTATCTACATAATGGGGAAAAAGTGAATGGAAAAGAGTTGGAGCAAAATCGACAGCTGTCAGCTATAGAGACAAAATTTTGCACAGTCCCACGTCTGGACCCCAGGAGCGTCATAGGCTATGTTGTGAGGCGAAATTTTAACCCCGCGCATTCCAATTCACCAAACAATTTTGCCCCTATCTACATAATGGGGAAAAAAGTGACAGTTACCAGTTGACAGTTGTGAATGAGAGGGGCTTAATGACAGCGCCAAAGACTAACAGCATATACCAGCATATAGTCACTAAGGTGGGGCCCCAACATGAGATATTCACCACGCACGGGGACATGTATACACACCACACGCACACAAAGAGTAACAGCAAGTGTATAGTCGCTAAGGTGCAGCCCCAACATTGGATACTCACCACGCACCTGACAAACACACACACACACACCACAAAGAGACACACACAACACAGAGACACACACACACCCCCAAGGGGACACACACACACTCTATAGTGACACATGCACTCACCCCACAGGGACACACACACACACACCACAATGAGACACACATGACACAGACACACACACCACACAGACCCCCCCCACAGTAACACACACACATAGCCACCCTATAGGGACACATGCACTCACCCCACAGGGACACACACACCACAAAGAGACACACACACACACCACGCAGACCCCCCACAGACACACACACACATACACACCCTATAGGGACACATGCACTCACCCCTCAGGAACACACACACACCACAAAGAAACACACACAACACAGAGACACACACACCCCACACAGACACCCCCCCCACACACGGACACACACATACACACCCTATAGGGACACATGCACTCACCCCACAGGGACACACACCACAAAGAGACACACACAACAAAGATACACACACACACCACACAGACCCCCCCACAGGGACACACACACATACACACCCTATAGGGACACATGCACTCACCCCACAGGGACACACACGTACCACAAAGAGACACACACAACAGAGACACACACCACACAGACCCCCCCACAGGGACACACACATACACACCCCAGGGACACACACACCACACAGACAGACACAGATGTGCACAAATCACCTCACACAACTCACCTCACATGTGTGCTATCTTTATTTTCCAAACATAAACATCTGATTAAAAACAGCCAATGTGCAACACATGTGCCATATAGGGAATTAAGGCAGATGTCAGTCACATGAGCTGCCTATTATGTGTATGTGTGAGGTAACATATACTGCCAGGCCAGGGGGAGGGTTTACTGTTGGCTGGAGATTTATTAGGCTGCCTATAGCAATCAATCACAGCTCAGCTTCTATTTTCCTACAGGTCATTAATATGACATATTCAAATTCTATTTTGTTATAGCTAACAGCAGTTATTTATTAACCCGGGCGTAGCGGGGTACTACAGCTAGTTATGTATAAAATATAACTTTTGAAGAACAACATTAGCTTTCTTTTGAGATATTAAGCGTGTTTTTATTATTTACCGTTCTGGAGTTATGGCTCCATATGTCAGCTTTTTGGCCAAAAATTTGGATTTTTTCAAACTTTGAGCGACGAGCGGCACGGATTAATGTCTTTTGATCGAGCTCAAATTTTGGCTATTCAATATCTGGAAAGGGGAATCATTTTGTGGGGTCCAGACTAACAAGATTCCGACATTTTTTCCCCCCTCTATGAGATCCGGTCACTCTAGTGTCCAGAGATCATTTGTAAAAGTGCCCTCAACAACTTCAACCAGAAGAAAATGTACCTTGTCTAGACTCAGAAGAGAAAGAGAAGCGAAAGACAGTCCAGACAATCATTGGAGAGTTACCACCGGATTGGCCTCAAATAGAAGGTACATATCTAATTCCAACTTTGATGTTCCCACCAGCAGTAGAAACGCCAGGAGTACAAGAACCACCCGTTGCACCAAAACCGGAGAATCCTGCAATCGGTGTTCCTGCCATTCCTACTGTGAGATCAGGTAGTCGCAGACTGCTACCCAGTTTACCAGTGACACTGAGACCCACTCTCACCAATCCTACACCAGAATTACGTAGGTCAACACGTGTCAATCTAGGACACCCACCACTCAAGTACAGGGAATAAGCCATAACAAGTGGAAAATGTAAATATATTATTAATGCTAATGTACAGAAAAGGGTGAAGAGTAGGCAAAAACAATCCAGACCAGGTACACAACACCAGTAAGATAGGTGAGTGGAGTTGGCGTAAGGAGCAGTCTAGGGAGAGCAAAATCTTGGCCTACAGCGCTTATGACCCAGTAGAGGCCCCTGCAGTCCCTAGGTATTGCAGAAATAAGTGCACGTTGATTGACATGTGCAGCAGAGGCAGGACTACATGGGTGGGGTACTCTCATAAAGATTTCTCGACCTGTCCTCATCCTGGCTTGCCTCCTTTGTTTATTTAAATTTTGTACCACATTGCCATTGCCATTGCTGGTAGTGCATGTGAGGCGGTCGACACTGTAGGGGGTACTTGAGTTCCGGGGCTGATGGCGACTTTGATGGGGAATCACGGCTGGTCTGTACCTGGTCCCGTGCCCTGGACCCTCAATGGCGGGGAATAGTGGGGGATAAGGGGATTGGTAACGTGACGCCACCTATGGTACCTGGTAAGGGGTATACTAGTGCTGCAGCCGGCCGCTGAGGTGATGGTGGGTGCAGCAGAGTGTAGTACAGCTCCCCACAGGTGGAGCTTTACCTCAGGGCAGCGGAGATGGATGAAAGGAGTAGTAGTCGCGTCTCTGCAGACAATGCGGTGACCAGCGGCAATTAGGCAGGCACACACACACACAGTGGTCCTTGTTTCGGTACCTTTTACTGGTGACAGGGTAACAGGTACAGTCCATAGAAATAACAAGGTCCCCGGTGCAACATGGGACTTCCACCTTAGAAAGTTGTGAGGCCTCTTCTGTCTCTGTGCTCTGTGGTTTGGGGTAAGTCCTGCCTGTGACTGGACTACCCGCTTCTTCTTCCTTTTCAGGGCTTTGCTCCAAACTGATTATGAGGTTCTTCTACGGGGTCCCTGTTTCTCCTATGGCCCCTGGTCCTATACTTGGTCAGTTTGAGTGTCTCTTACTTGACTTGCTTCAGGGGTTAACTCCTCCTGGTTCTCCCAGGGTTTTACTGCTGCAGTGGATGCTGGCAGTGTCGGACTCCGGTGTCCGGGTGTACTATAAGGAAACATCAACTGGTTCCTTTCCTTGAATTCCCTGCTTCCTCCACTGGCCTCCGACCCTCTCCCTAGGGTGCAACACAGCGGTCAATGGTCCCTGTTCCTGGGCCTGGATCCTTCCCAGCGACCAGCTCCTTACTCCAGCTCTCTCCTCAGACTCTCTCGAACTAACTCCTGGGACTAACTAACTCCTCCCCTAAGGCCTGGATCTTTTAAAAGGAAACTGGCTTAAGGCAGCCAGTAGAGCTCCCCCTTCAGGTCTGAGGTGGAAGGTGTTGTGTGCTGTGTGAACCAAGGTGTAATTCCCTCCTTGCACCGGTGGATCCTATGGCAATCCCCTGCAGGGGTGCCACACATGCACATTGCTATTGTAGTGGAGTCATCATTAAAATGGAGCTGGAGTCAGCCCATGCGTGTACCGCCATCTCGGTGCCATTTTACTAAGGACACTGTGGAGACTATTAAGAGTGAAAAGGGCACGAGCGCAAATGGAGAAAAAATACAATCTGTGCATGTGTCAATACCACTCATTTTTGTGTTCTCAGTAAAATGGTGGTTATAAAGTGTAAGGGCTAACTGTGCATTACCATTCTTGAATATTTCTACATGAAAGTAAAGAAATGATCACTCATCTTGGGTTTACTGTGAAGGCTTTGCCTGAAGGAGACAAATCATTTGTAAACTTGCTCTCTATTGTGAGGTAAGCGTTGTCTTTAAGGCTTGAAGGGTAATTGCATCACTGCTCCACTGATAAAGGTGGGGGCAAAACAGGCGCAAATTACCACTAAGACAACCACTCTCAACCTACTATATCATGGAGTTGGTGACTTCTGGTATTAAACATGTACACAAATGAGGTTTACCTAGGGCGCCAGTCACACAGGTATGTGTGGTGCAAAGTGTCTGGCTTAGGCTAGGGTCACACATAAGCCCTTGGTCCATTTTTGGCTTCATTTTTGTCTTTTTTTTTTTCTAAGTCCAAAAACTAAAAGAAAAACGGATTGGATGTAATAAACACCCTGTCTGTTTTTTTCTGGACCTCAAAACATTGCTATGGCCATGTTCACACACAATTTGCGTTTCTTTTAGCACTCCTAAAACCACTTGCGTTTTTTTAAGAGTGCCAAAAAATGTGCCTTGTGTGTGTGAAAGCATTGAAACCGTTTTTGCAAATAGTCATTTTTTCACCAAACACCCAAATAACAAGAAACGCATGGCATAAAAATTTGTGTTTTTGCTGAAGGAATTTTTTTTTCCGGTTTCCTGCCGACCAAGGGGAAAAGGGGGGGTGCTATCATAAAAATTTTTTATTTCATTTTCCTGCTTATATAGGGGGGAGGGTGCTGATGATAAAAACACATTTTCGACAGACTGCTGGGCCGTTTCCAAAAAACGCTAGCGTTAACGCATGTGTCTATATGTGCCAAGCGTTGACGCTTGCGTTTCCCATTGAGTCCCATGTTAAAAAAGGCATGCGTTTTTGGGAATGCGCAAATGCGTTTTATTACTGCACCCAAAAACGCTGCATGCAGCGTTTTTTGGGCTGGGGGAAAAAACGCAAGTTTGGCTCAAAAACGCATGTACACTCAAATGTACCCTGCGTTAACGCACCTGCGTTTTTTTTAACAGCCCAAAAAACGCAGGGATGGGCAAAAAAACGCATGTGTGTGAACATAGTAATATGGGGAAGGAAACGGTGTTCACCAGTCCGCGCTGCCAAGATCCACTTATTCCAAGGAAAACACACGAGGATCCCTGAGGAAGGTGCCAGGAGGGCACTGAAACGCGTAGGATGCAATAAAGGATTTGGATATACTACATCTCCTCGTGTGTTTTCCTTGGAATAAGTGGATCTTGGCAGCGCGGACTGGTGAACACCGTTTCCTTCCCCATATTACTGTGTGATTCCACGTGCAAGTGGTCGGTGGGAGTCCAGCAGCAGCCATCTGGATAAAACACTACATGTCATACCAGTTGTGGGTCGCACAACTGAAATAGGTGAGTGGTTCCTTTATACCACCGTACTATGAGTGTCTAAGTGATAAGGCACTATTGCGCCTCTTGTTCCCCTCCCTTTTCTTTCATTTGTGTGTGAACATGGCCTATGTCCGTTTTTGAGCCCAAACGTTGCTAGCAACGTTTTGGCATCAGTTATAAAACGCATGCGTTTTTTTAACATGGGGCCCTATGGGAAACACATGCGTTAACGCATGGCACATATAGGCACTTGCGTTAACGCATGCGTTAACGCACATGCGTTTTTAATGAAAATATGACTAAGTCCAAAAACGTTCAGGGGTGCAGGAGGCTCAAAAAGCACCCAATAAAACGGACTTCTATGTGTGACCCCAGCCTTACAGCCACACGGGAAGCCCCAGGAACTGCGCTTTTGCCAGGCGCACAGGAAAACGTTGTCAGCAACGTTTTCCTGTACGCCCGGCAAAAGAGCAGTTCCTGGGGCTTCCTGTGTGGCTGTGTCTATAGTAAACATAGCGTAACAATGGAGTAGCGTTCACAGGCATCGCCCAACGTTAACGGTGTACTTTCCTGCACACTTCCCTCTGTAGTTACTGGATCCAGTTAACGTAAGTGCTGGGCTAAGTGTGACCCTAGCCTTCTTCTTCTGGACAATTATATTACAGCTCTTTGGAATCTACAACAGCCAATCACAAACTCTGTCACAGAGAGTGAGCATCTGTGATTGCCCATTGCAGATCAGTGCAGTGAATATTCATGAAGCTTAATGAGCGGCCCAAGAGGCAAGCAGCAGGAGACTGGTAAGATCTATCTATCCTATCATCTATCTATTCTAGCTTTCTACAACATGGAAATGACCATGTTAAAAATGCTGTCCTTGTGCTGTCTGATTTTTTTTTTCCCACCCATTCACTTGCATTGGGGAATCTTCAGTGAGATACTGTAAGCTGCCATATGCAGCATGCTGCTAATTTTTCATCAGCTTGTTTTTTGCTGGGGAAAAACCTGCAGATGGGCATTGTTCTAAGGGTAAGGACACACTGGTATGAAAGTCAGATGACTGCAATGCTAGTTTTTCTCACATTGCAGTCAGATCAATGTTAATCAATGTCCGAGAGCACATTTGCAAGTGTTGGGCGTTTTTTTCTCGTCCGCTCCACAGAGAAGAAAACAGTTGCAACATGCTGCGACAATATGCTATTCACATGCGAGACTCGCTAATGCAAGTCTATGAGTCCGACAAAACTCACAGACCGCACACAGACAGCACATGGACAGCACAGGGACAGCGTAGGGAAAGCAATTTTAACATGGTGCTTCTCGCTTGGAAAAGAATAGACAGGATAGATAAGATAGAATAAGTAGATTGGGTTCACCTGTCTCCCGTTACTTCTTCCGGGGCCGCCTATTAAGCTAATTACATAGTCAAGGCACTGTCAGACAAACAGCCAATCAGAGAGGATCACACTGTTTGAGAGCGTCTGTGATTGGCTGTTTTAGTCAGAGTGGATTTCCTCAATCTGGACAATGATTCTGCTTGGTTGTCATACACAATAGTGTCGGGCAACTAACCTGGCCTTATAGGGTGTGAAATAAATAAATAAATATATTAAAAAAAATGAGTGGGAATTCGCAGCAATTTTAAGTGTAACCCGATGAAAGCAGACATCTGTGAGCTGCCACCCTCAGCTGCCTAATTTTCCTTTGGCTGGCAAAAAAAAATGTGTATTTCGCCCTATTTTTCATTGCCAGCCAAGGTAAAATAGGCAGCTGAGAGCTGGTATTCCCAGCAGGGTGAGGGCCCATTTTTATAGGGCCCCCTCAAGCTAAAGAACACCAGCCCACAGCTGCCCCTGAAAATGGCGCATTAATTAGAAGCGCCATTTCAGGCGCCTTACGAGGCTCTTCCAGCGTCTCTGGGGGCGGTGGCACACTGGGTTATAAAGGGGTTAATACCAGCTTTGTTATACAAGCTGGTATTAAGCCCGAGATTCTTAATGTCAGGTCAAATTTGACCCGGCCAAATTTGACCCGGCCATTAAGGATCTCCAACAAAGGGTTAAAAAATAGACACCACACAGAGAAAAAAGTATTTATTAGAAGTAAAGACACAGACACCCTTAGGGACTCCATCTTTATTACTCCCCTTTACAGCCCTCCATGATCCTGGTCTTCTTTCTTCTCTCTTCTTTCTTCTGTCTTCTTTCTTCTACAAATGTTCAGCTCTGCTACATCACCCTCTGCTCTGTGATAACTGAATGACCAGAGGCAGTGGCGGGTAAGGGTTGACGTTATCGCCGACACCATTGCCTTATTAACCTACTTACTATAGCAATGATGCCCATGGCGACAGAACAGCGGCTCCTGAATGAGCAGCTCATACAGGAGTCGCAGGAGTTAAGGCTCAGCTTACTGGCACTGCTTACCGATAACAGTAGCGCCGACAAGCAGGGAGTTAACTCTGTCACCGTTGCTTCTCTATGCACCGCTCATACTGGAGAAGCAGTGACAGCAGAGTTAACTCCTTGCTTGTCGGCGCTGCTGTTATCGGTAAGCAGCGCTGGCAAGCTGGGCCTTAACTCCTGCGGCTCCTGTATGAGCCGCTCATTCAGGAGCTGCAGTTCTTTCGCCACGGGCATCATTGCTATAGTAACCGCTATTAGGTTACTATGGCAACGGTGTCAGCGATGATGTCACCGCTTACCCGCCACTGCCTCTGCTCATTCAGTCATCACAGAGCAGGGGGTGGAAGCATTCTTCCTCCTCCTGCTTTGTAATAGAGCAGAGATGAACATTTGTAGAAGAAACAAGACAGAAGAAAGAAGAGAGAAGAAAGAAGACCAGGATCCTGGAGGGCTGTAAAGGTGAGTAATAAAGATGGAGTCCTTAAGGGTGTTCTAATAAATACTTTTTTCTCTGTGGTGTCTTTTTTAACCCTTTATTGGAGATTCTTATTGGCCAGGTCAAACCTGGCCTGACATTAAGAATCCCGGGCTTAATACCAGCTTTTATAACAAAGCTGGTATTAACCCCTTTATTACCCAGCATGCCACTATCAACAGGGCCACTGGAAGAGCATGATAAGGCACCTGGAAATGGTGCTTATTATTAATGCGCCATTTTAAGGGGCAGCTGTGGGCTGGTGCTCTTTAGCATGAGGAGGGCCTAAAAATGGGCCCTCACCCTGCTGGGAATACCAGCCCTCAGCTGCCTTGTTTACTTTGCCTTGCAAAGAAAAATAGGGCAAAGCACATGCATTTTTTTTTGTCAGTCAAGGGAAAATTAGGCAGCTGAGGGTGGCAGCTCACAGCTGTCTGCTTTCATCAGGCTAGACTCAAAATTGCTGTGAATCCCCACACATTTCTTTTTAAAATATTATTTATTTCACACTCTATAAGGCCAGGTTGGTTGCCATACACTAATGTGTATGGCAACCAAGCAGAATCACTGTCCAGATTGAGTGTGAGCCTCTCTGATTGGCTGTTTGTTTGACAGTGCAGTGAATATGTAATTAGCTTAATGGGCAGCACCGGAAGTAGCAGCAGGAGACAGGTGAACCCGATCTACCTATTATAGCATCTATACAAAAATGTTCTGGTATATGGGTGCAAAGACAGTTAAGGCAATACTTCCATTTGCAATTCACACAAACCATTAAGATATAACCGCCGCACTCCCAGATAGAGGTTTAGCAAGCCTTTATTGGGCCATCAGGATTGCATGCAATTCTGAAGGCCCAATAAAGGCTTGCTAAACCTCTATCTGGGAGTGCGGGGGTTATATTTTTATGGTTATTACTCTATCTATCTATCTATCTATCTATCTATCTATCTATCTATCTATCCTGTCTATTGTATTCAATCACTCTATTCTGTCAACTCACTTTTCTCACTTTTTACAGCATGAGAAATGCCATGATAAAATCGCGTTATGCTCGGACAACACACGGACAGCACTCAGATGTGATCCAAGAAAATGTCAGACACTCGCATAGCAGTTGGATGCAAAATGGAGCAAAATTCGTATGACATTTGTCTGACTCTTGGATACGTCAGTTTTTTTACACCTCATTGTGTTTCCAGCCTAAGGAACAATGCTGCAAGTGCAACCTGATCTTTTATCAGATTGCATTTACTGAGTTCAAACGCAGGTGGAAACAACCGGGTTGATGAGACAAATGTATCTTGCACCGCCAAATCAACCCGAGGTACGGGCGTGTAAAGACGGTTGTTTCCACCCGTCACTTGCGGCACCTGTTTCAGAGCCGTGCTCTAAAACAGGTTGATTTCAACCCGGTGGTAACGGCGTGTAAATACGGCAGGGTAAGGTTTATTCGTCACCTAGATAACTCCCCGGGGCGTGACACAGCCTCCGTGAAACCACCGCCCTTCAGCGATCATTGGAGGAGGCTCCTGCGTTACGATTGGGTGGCATATTTAAGGAACTGACCAGTCACACTACACAATTGCTCGAGCGTCATGTATTAGTCAGCCTCCTGCGCTGGCTGGCCAATCATGATGCTATTGCTTTGTCCTATCAGCGTACGAAATTCTCGTAATCCACAATTCTGGCACGCCTTTGTGTTGTTGGTAACTTTAGGCACCAGGCGGTGCATCCAGAGATAGATTTAACCTACTGTAAAGCACCTTATAGCGGTGTGTAAAGGCGGTGCGGGTACCGTTTGTAACCGTTAGTGCGTGCTCGTGCACGTGAAGCACCCGGTTGTTTCCACCTTGTTGTAGCGGCGTGTAAAGGTACCCTTAGAGTGCATACTGCAGCTGAACCCGAGGAGGGTGAGTACCTCTCTGTTCGTTAGTTTATATGTATAAAAGTGTTAACACTTTCACAAAAGAGGTTTTCTACTTTAATAAAAGTTAAAACCGTATTATAGAAAATAAGTGTGTAGGCAGATCACAATCTCTCATTTGGAGATTATCTTCTCATTCACATTTGCCTGGAGTCTGACTTCTGAAATATAACTAGCAAACAATGGGAGTATTCAGTACTAAGTAGGAATCAAATCAAACATGGATACCTGTCAATCCCTGAGTACACGTTTTGGAAAACAAATCCTTATAGCCTGGATTCCCACTCAGAGCTGTAAAGAATAAGAGAATCCAGCACTATCATGGTCCACAAGTGCTTGGCATTACTTACGCATTCATATACTGTAAGTGTAGGTGATCAAGGCTATGGCCAGGGTCACACATGGCAATGCACTTTTTAAGGCTTTAGAAAAATGGATCTGTTAAATTTAGGGGGCCGTTTTTCCTGGCCGTTTATTGGACTTAGTCATTTTTTCACCAAAAACGCATATGTGTTAAAGCATGGTGCCTATATGTACTATGCGTTAATGTATGTATTTCCCATAGGGCCCCATGTAAATGGCGTACTGTACATGCTGGTGTCCAGGGTCCTGATCGCTAATAATGGGCACCGGACACCCATAGAACTACTGTACATTAGATCTGGACCCTGGAGAGCAGCCACTATCCTACGCAAATTGTGTAAGCACTAGTGATGGGCGAATCCTAAATTACTCGGAATCGCTTGACTCTAGCGAGTCCGAGCCCAGGACTCGCTACTCGTTGCGAGTCTAGCGAGTCCAATGTTAATGAATGGGGAAGCGAGTAATAGCGAGTAATGTGCGATTTACAAATCGCAGATGTGTCTCGGAAGCTTCAGCCTGAAGCAATCCTAGTTTTGTCATTTATTTGCATTGCTCGTTTACTTTGTAAGTAATCCTGACTCGCACAGATAAGATCCTGTCTTCTCTGTGTTCTGGCTGCCCCAGCTCCAGGGTCCTAGAGCCTGCCTGCTGCCTGATGTAGCAGTGCTGAGATTGTTCTCAGTCTGCTCATTCCCTGTGTACAGACATGAATGTCTGTGCACAGAGATGATGTAGCAGAGCTGAGATTGTTCTCAGTCTGCTCATTCCCTGTGTACAGACATGAATGTCTGTGCACAGAGATGATGTAGCAGAGCTGAGATTGTTCTCAGTCTGCTCATTCCCTGTGTACAGACATGAATGTCTGTGCACAGAGATGATGTAGCAGAGCTGAGATTGTTCTCAGTCTGCTTATTCCCTGTGCATAGACATCTATATTTATGCACAGGGGATGTAGCAGAGAGGACATCGCGTTTTGGACTGCGTCGGACGGAAGAGAATTTTTTTAATTAAAGATGGAGTCCCTAATGGCTTTTTTTTTTATTTCTAATAAAAAATTTTCCTTGTGTTGTGTTTTTTTTAAAACAATTTAATAGAAATTCATGGCGGTCATGTCTAATATTGGCGTGACCGCCATAAATTTCGGGCTTAGGGCCAGCTGATAATACAAAGCTGGCCCTAACCTCTTTATTACCCAGCGTGCCATCGCTACCAGGGCCGCTGGAAGAGCGGGGTTCAGCGCCAGAGGATGGCGCTTCAATGAACGCGCCATCTTCTGGGGCGGCTGCGGGCTGCAATTTGCAGCGGGGGGTGCCCAGAAAGCTTGGGCATCCCTGCGCTGCGGATTCCAGCCCCCAGCTGCTTAGCTGTACCTGGCTAGACATAGAAATTGCGCGGAGCCCCACGCATTTTTTTTTAATTATTTCATGAAATTCTGAGATTCTGACTCTGAGACTCTGACTCTGAGACTCTGACTCTGAAATTCATGAAATAATAAAAAAAAAATGCGTGGGGCTCCGCGCAATTTCTATGTCTAGCCAGGTACAGCTAAGCAGCTGGGGGCTGGAATCCGCAGCGCAGGGATGCCCAAGCTTTCTGGGCACCCCCCGCTGCAAATTGCAGCCCGCAGCCGCCCCAGAAGATGGCGCGTTCATTGAAGCGCCATCCTCTGGCGCTGAACCCCGCTCTTCCAGCGGCCCTGGTAGCGGTGGCACGCTGGGTAATAAAGAGGTTAGGGCCAGCTTTGTATTATCAGCTGGCCCTAAGCCCGAAATTTATGGCGGTCACGCCAATATTAGACATGACCGCCATGAATTTCTATTAAATTGTTTTAAAAAAAACACAACACAAGGAAAATTTTTTATTAGAAATAAAAAAAAAAGCCATTAGGGACTCCATCTTTAATTAAAAAAATCCTTTCCGTCCGACGCAGTCCAAAACGCGATGTCCTCTCTGCTACATCCCCTGTGCATAAATATAGATGTCTATGCACAGGGAATAAGCAGACTGAGAACAATCTCAGCTCTGCTACATCATCTCTGTGCACAGACATTCATGTCTGTACACAGGGAATGAGCAGACTGAGAACAATCTCAGCACTGCTACATCAGGCAGCAGGCGGGCTCTAGGACCCTGGAGCTGCACAGAGAAGACAGCTGGACTCGGCTCGCAATGTAACAGCAGTTATCTGCGAGTCTCCCTGCTATCACTGGCACAGTAGCCAGTGATTACTAGCACGAGTCTAATGCAAACAATGGCAATCCTAGTTTTTTCAGCGTTTCTGACAAAACTAGGATTGATATTGATTTGCATTGGACTCGTGCGAGTAATCACTGGGAAACTCGCCGAGTACCGAGTCCTGCGAGTCCCTTACTACTCGCCGAGTAACGAGTCCTAGCGAGTAGATTCGCCCATCCCTAGTAAGCACCACAGACAGCTCCTCATCGAGGATGCTATACTGTAAAATGCTTACGCAAATTGCATAGGCTACTGGTGCTGATGCAGGAGCCGGCGGGTTTTAATCGAATGAATAGAAGAAAGCCGACCATAGCGGTGATGGGGTTAACAGTTAAGTTAACCCCTGACATGCCGTCCTGTGTGGACAGCATGTCTCTAGGGGGGGTGGACAACCCCTAGTGACATGTTGCCCATATGGATTCATATTATTTAACCCTTTGTTCATCTCTGCGGCAGCAGGGATGAACAAAGCCACCGGCTGTCGCAGGCATTCACATATGCCTTGCGGTAGCTGCATGGGCTCCCGTAGGAGCCCATTATAACAAAAAGGCTGCAGAGTAACCACTGGGAAAAATGCAGCCTGCATGATTGTTCACGCAGGCTGCAAATCCGGTAAACATAATGGGCTCCTTAGGTCAGCGCTTCCTGATTCGGTTTTGAGCTTTTTGACAGCTCAACACCAGATCAGGATTTCAAAAATCTGCTGCAAGTGTGACCCTAGCCTTAGAAAAAAAATGACAAAAATTATCCCAAACATGGATCCAAGGCAAAAACGGAGGTCATGTGTGACCCTGGCCTATGTGACTTTTAAAATAACGAATCACATTTTATAAAGATATTTAAAGGCTTTTTAGTTCAGTTTAGTTTGACTTATGAACATTTGTTCAATACAGCTGACTAGATGCTATGCCATATGCACATCTTTTTATTTTCCTAGTATGACCTACTTGCAATTTTCTTTTTATTTTCCAGCTCTTCTGTAGAAGAAGGAACCTTTAGAAGTAAGGTAAACATCATAGTCAGAGAAAAAGGTTCAAGGTCATAAAGAAGAAACAATCCAAATCAATCTGAGAATTTTTGCATTAATAACAAGCATCTTAACAATAATGAAAGCACACATGTTGCCGACAGCTATGTGACACTTAATTACAGAATGCAAATTTACTTAAAATCATGATAATGATGAATTAGTAGAAATAATATATTAATGCAAATTAATTAAAAATGCCCAGAAATGAAAAAGATACAGATTAAAAATCCTGAATTTAGTAAAATTGTATTTTGTTATGCATGCTACTGGCTTGAAAATGGGTAAAACTGCATGAATTTTCTTCATTCTGAAATAACACATCATGGCCAGTATTGAAATGGATATCCTTTGTATAGTGTAGAATAGTCATACACACAAAATTAACTACATATGGAGTTATTTGATATGGTGGATTCTAAAATGCTTATCTCCAGTATGATCTTTCTTATATAGAGCTTGATTGTATTTGCTGCCAGCATTATCCGTTTTAAAACAAACTCTTTATTCTTGCTGTTGTGTCCTCCTTACTGTACTATAATATATGACTAGTTACAGTTGTGTTCAAAATAATAGCAGTTTTGTCAAAAACAGGAGTAAGGCTGCGTTCACACTGTGTGTATTATTAGCGCTTTTTTGCGCGCGTATTTCCCCCCAAAGCGGACCTGCGTCTGCGTGTCACAGCAAAGTGAATGCACTTTCACTTTTGCTGTTCACACGCAGCGCAACATGTTCATTCTTTCCATCTTTTTACGTGCGCGTTCTCCCATAGGCCCCATTTTAACCCCTGGAATTACGCATCGCCGTTCAGACGATGCGCATTCCAGAGCGGGGCAAGGGGTATGTGCGCAGGAAATGATGTCACACGGGAACAGCCCCAGGGAAAACAGGAAATCCCATCATTTTGGGATTCCTGCTTTCCCGTGGCTGTCCCTGTGTGACCGAGTGCCAGGATACTCACCGCTCCTCAGGATGCACGGGAGAGGCGTCCGGTCCTCCTCGCGGCTTCCAGCATCTGCCGGTGAAGCGATCAGCTGACTGTCAGCTGAGCCGGTCAGCTGACAGATCGCTTCACCGGCACACCGACAGACATGGGGGCATTGCAGAGGACATGGGCCAGCCGAGAGGGAGGTAAATATGTATGTATGCATGTATGTTGTGTGTGTGTTGTGTGTGTGTGTGTGGAGATGTATATGTGTGTGTGTATGTATGTGTTTATGTATGTATGTGTATGTATGTATGTGTGTGGATGTGTGTGTGGATGTATGTATGTGTGTGTGTGATGTATGTGTGTGTGTGTGTGTGTGTGTTGTGTGTTGTGTGTGTGTGTGGATGTATGTGTGTGTGTGTGGTGTGTGTGGATGTATGTGTGTGTGGATGTATGTATGTGTGGTGTGTATGTGTGTGGATGTATGTAAGTGTGTGTGGATGTATGTATGTGTGTGTGTGTGTGGATGTATGTGTGTGTGTGTGTGTGATGTATGTATGTGTTTATGTGTGTGTGGATGTGTGTGTATATGTGTGTGTGGATGTATGTATGTGTGTGTGTATGCATGTATGTGTATGTATGTATGTTGTGTGTGGATGTATGTATGTGTTTATGTGTGTGTGGGTGGATGTATGTATGTGTGTGTGTGTTGTGTATATGTATGTGTGTGTGTGGATGCGTGCGTGTACATGAGCGTGCATGGATGTGTGCGTACATGAGCGTGTGTGGACGAGTGCGTGCATGGATGAGTGTGTGCATGGATGTGTGCGCAGATGTGTGCGTGCGTGGACATGTGCATGCGTGGACGTGAGCATGCGTGTGCGTGTGTAGACGTGTGCGTGTGTAGACGTGTGCATGGTTGATGTGTGCGTGGACGTGTGTGTGGTGGTTGATGGATGTGCGTGCATGTGGATATGTGTGATGTTGTGTTGGATGCATATGTGTGGTGACAAGGATGCGTATGTGGTACGTGGATGTCAGCATGCGTGGATATGCGTGCGTGAATGTCACCATGCGCGGATGTCACTGTGCGCGGATGTATGTGGATGTACGTGCGTGGATGTGCATGCGTGGTTGTGGATGTGCGTGCGTGGATGTCAGCGTGTGTGGATGTCAGTGGATGTGCATGCGTGGATGTCAGCGTGCGTGGATGTGTGTGCTGAATGTGCATGCGTGGATGTGCGTACGTGGATGTCAGCATGCGTGGATGTCAGATTGCATGGATGGATGTCAGTGTGCGTGGATGTGGATGTGCATGCGTGAATGTGTGCATGCGTGGATGATGGGTGCATGGGTGGATGGATGGGTGCAACAAGGGATCAAGTGTCCTCTTGTTGTAGTCTCTGGGATCATAGTCATGGTTCACTGTATGACAGATCATTGTCATACAGTGCACCATATCTGTGATCCCAGAGACTGTAGGAAGAGGACACTTGATCCCTTGCTGTAGTCTCTGGATTGAGCAGAGGCGATCAAGCGTCGTGGGACCTTCGTTGTGGACTAAGTCGGAGGTGATCGAGCGTCGTGGGACCTTCATTATGGACTACGTCGGATCTTTATAATAAAGATGGAGTCTGAATTTTGTTTGTGTTTTTTTTTCAAAATAAAAATATTTTTCTCTGTGTCTATTTTCTGACTATTTACCAGAGATTCCTAATGGCAGGTCTAACATGGCCCTATATTATGAATCTCGGGCTTAGTGCCATCTGCCAATAAAAAGCTGGCATTAACCCCTTTATTACCCAGTTTGCCACCGGCACCAGGGCAACTGGAAGAGCATGGGTACAGCCCCAGAAAATGGCGCTTCAATGAATGCGCCATTTTCTGGGGTGGCTGCGGGCTGCAATTCGCAGCATGGGGGGCCCAGAACGCTTGGGCCTTTCCATGCTGAGGATTCCAGCCCCCAGCTGCCTAGTTGTACCTGGCTGGGCCAAAAATATATATTTTTTTTTCTAGAATTTGTTCTAGAAATAAAAAAAAAAATGGGCTCCGCTGTATTTTTGGTTGCAGCAAGGTACAACGAGGCAGCTGGGGGTTGCTGGCAGTCTGTAGCTGCCAAGTTGTACCTGGCTGGACCAAAAATATGGCGGAGCCCTACTTATTTTTTTTTTCTAGAATTAGTTCTAGAAATAAAAAAAAAAGTCCTTTGTTGTATTTTTGGTAGCCAGCCAGGTACAACTTGGCATCTGGCTGACTGGAATCTCAGGTGGAGAGACCAAATAATGTTGAGCACCACACGTGCACTAGCCAATACATGCAATCACTAGGCACCATACAGTGCTAACACTGAGCCACCATATACAGTGCTAACCACTGACCACCATATACAGTGCCAACCACTGAGCCACCATATACAGTGCCAACCACTGAGCCACCATACAGTGCTAACCACTGAGCCACCATATACAGTGCTAACCACTGAGCCACCGTATACAGTGCTAACCACTGAGCCACCATATACAGTGCTAACCACTGAGCCACCATACAGGTACCTGAGCCTACCTTTCTTTCTGAGATTAGTCTAGAAATGAACAATACAAAAATGAGGCTCCTACAGTATTATGTGCACTACAGTGTAAACGAGGCAGCTGAGGCTCTACTGGCCAGTCTGTATCCCAAAGTGCTAACCTGAGTCACCAAATAATGTAGACGGAGCACCACTAATGTTTTTTTCCTGAGCCATATAGTTTCTGAGAATATAAAAAAATAGTCCCTATATGTACATGAGTTAGTAGCCTAGACCACGTAGCAACTATGGCACATGGCCATACTGGAATCCTCAGTCCGAGAGACAATGTATGGGCCCCACGTGCAAACTTGCAACCACAGGCAACCACAACCACATAACAGTAGCTACATTCATTACAGTGATACCACTGAGCCACCATATACAGTGCTAACCACTGAGCCACCATACACAGTACTAACCACTGAGCCACATATACAGTGCTAACCACTGAGCCACCATATACAGTGCTAACACTGAGTCACCATACAGTGCTAACCACTGAGCCACCATATACAGTGCTAACCACTGACCACCATATACAGTGCCAACCACTGAGCCACCATATACAGTGCTAACCACTGAGCACCATACAGTGCTAACCACTGAGCCACCATATACAGTGCTAACCACTGAGCCACCGTATACAGTGCTAACTCACTGAGCCACCATATACAGTGCTAACCACTGAGCCACCATATAGTGCTAACCACTGAGCCACCATATACTGGCTAACCACTGAGCCACCATATACAGTGCTAACCACTGAGCCACCATATACAGTGCTAACCACTGAGTCCATACAGTGCTAACTACTGAGCCACCATATACAGTGCTAACCACTGAGCACCTATACAGTGCTAACTACTGAGCCACCATATACAGCTGCTAACCACTGAGCCACTGTACAGTGATAACCACTGAGCCACCAAACAGTGCTAACCACTGAAGCCACCATATACAGTGACTAACCACTGAGCCACATATACAGTGCTAACCACTGAGCCACCATATACAGTGCTAACCACTGAGTCACCATATACAGTGCTAACCACTGAGCACCATATACAGTGCTAACCACTGAGCAAACCATATACAGTACTAACCACTGAGCCACTTACAGTGATAACCACTGAGCCACCATTACAGTGATAACCACTAAGCCACCATATACATTGCTAACCACTGAGCCACCATATACAGTGCTAACCACTGAGCCACCATATACAGTGCTAACCACTGAGCCACCATATACAGTGCTAACCACTGAGCCACCATATACAGTGCTAACCACTGAGCCACCATATACTCCACATAAATCTTGCAACAACAGTGTAGTTTCTGGAGAGAGGACTGTGCTATTCAGCGGCTATTTCTACGGCACCTGTTCATTTCACCGCACTCCCGATGCAATAGCATCGGGCCTATTTCTAGTTTTTTTTAATAATAAAGATTATTTTTACAAAGTGTTTTTTTTTTTGTTTCCAATCTCAATTTCTCTATTGCTAATAGCTGGCTGTCACATGACGGCTGACATTACCAATAGGGGCTTGGTGGCAGCTGTCAAAAAAGGTGTAAAGGTGTCACCAACCCGTTATTACCCAGACTGCCACCGCCCAGGGCAGCTGGAAGAGCGAGGTACCTGCCAGGTTTGGCATCTCTCATTGAGGCGCCACTCCTGGGGCGGTTGTTGGCTGCGGTCCTTGGCGTGGTGGGCCCAGAACGGTTGGGCCTCACCACGCTGAGGATTCAAGCCCCCAGCTGCTTGGGTTACCCTTGCTGGACATAGAAAATGCAGCATGTAGATTGTCCATTCTCTAGTACACTTTTCAATGGAGAATGTAATAATGGAAAAGAAAGGAAATGACATCACAAGGCTTTTTTTTTCTTTTTTTTTTTAACAAACTTCATTTCTATGTGTTTGCAGTACACATACAGAAAAAAACGCGTCCATAAAAAAACGCATCAAAAAACGCATGTGTGTGAACACACATGCGTTTTTTTTACGCGCGTAAAAAAACGCGCGTATTTCTTTAGAAAACTGCATGCGTAAAAATACACGACAAAATACGCACTGTGTGAACGCAGCCTTAAGCCCAAATCTTTATAATAGTTTTTATTTCCATGCATTGGGAAAATTTCACACTATTTTCTAAATCAAAACATAAAGAGAAATATACAGTTGTGGCCAAAAGTATTAACTCCATGCAATTCTGTCAGATAATACTCAGATTCTTCCTGAAAATGATTGCAATCACAAATTCTTTGGTATTATTATCTTCATTTAATTTGTCTTCAATGAAAAAACACAAAAAGAATTGTCCTAAAGCCAAATTGGATATAAATCCACACCAAACATAAAAAGGGTGGACAAAAGTATTGGCACTGTTGGAAAAATTATGTGATGCTTCTCTAATTTGTGTAATTAACAGCACCTGTAACTTACCTGTGGCACCTAACAGGTGTTAGCAATAACTAAATCACACTTGCAGCCAGTTGACATGGATTAAAGTTGACTCAACCTCTGTCCTGTGTCCTTGTATGTACCACATTGAGCATGGAGAAAAGAAAGAAGACCAAAGAACTGTCTGAGGACTTGAGAAACCAAATTTTGAGGAAGCATGAGCAATCTCAAGGCTGCAAGTCCATCTCCAAAGACCTGAATGTTCCTGTGTCTACCGTGCGCAGTGTCATCAAGAAGTTTAAAGCCCATGGCACTGTGGCTAACCTCTCTAGATGTGGACGGATAAGAAAAATTGACGAGAGACTTCAACGCAAGATTGTGCGGATGGTGGATAAAGAACCTCGACTAACATCCAAACAAGTTCAAGCTGCCCTGCAGTCCAATGGTACAACAGTGTAAACCCGTACTATTCGTCGGTGTCTGAATGAAAAGGGACTGTATGGTAGGATACCCAGGAAGACCCCACTTCTTACCCCGAGACATAAAAAAGCCAGGCTGGAGTTTGCCAAAACTTACCTGAGAAAGCCTAAAACGTTTTGGAAGAATGTTCTCTGGTCAGATGAGACAAAAGTAGAGCTTTTTGGGCAAAGGCATCAACATAGAGTTTACAGGAGAAAAAAAGAGGTTTCAAAGAAAAGAACACGTCCCTACAGTCAAACATGGCGAGGTTCCCTGATGTTTTGGGTTGCTTTGCTGCTCTGGCACTGGACTGCTTGACCATGTGCATGGCATTATGAAGTCTGAAGACTACCAACAAATTTTGCAGCATGATGTAGGGTCCAATGTGAGAAAGCTGGGTCTCCCTCAGAGGTCATGGGTCTTCCAGCAGGACAATGACCCAAAACACACTTCAAAAAGCACTAGAAAATGGTTTGAGAGAAAGCACTGGAGACTTCTAAGGTGGCCAGCAATGAGTCCAGACCTGAATCCCATAGAACACCTGTGGAGAGATCTAAAAATGGCAGTTTGGAAAAGGCACTCTTCAAATATCAGGGACCTGGAGCAGTTTGCCAAAGAAGAATGGTCTAAAATTCCAACAGAGCATTGTAAGAAACTCATTGATGGTTACCGGAAGAGGTTGATCGCAGTTATTTTGGCTAAAGGTTGTGCAACCAAGTATTAGGCTGAGGGTGCCAATAGTTTTGTCTGTCCCAATTTTGGAGTTTTGTGTGAAATGATCAATCTTTTGATTTTTGCTTCATTCTCTTTTGTGTTTTTTCATTGAAGACAAATTAAATGAAGATAATAATACCAAAGAATTTGAGTTTGCAATCATTTTCAGGAAGAAACTGAGTATTATCTGAGAGAATTGCAGGGGTGTCAATACTTTTGGCCACAACTGTATATAATTTTTGACTACCGTACTCTACAAAAAATAGCAAAAAATGAACATGCTACTGTTCAAAAAAATAGTAGTATCTGCATTTGTATTTACAAACTCAAAATATGTACTCTCTTTTTATGATTAAGTATTCCTGTGAATCACTAACCTAATATTTAGTTGTATACCCACAGATTTTTAGAACTTCGTCATATCTATGTTGCAATGGTTCAGCCAACTTCTGGCAACAGTAAGGCAACATGACCTCTTCAAGTATTTTGATATATGCAAACTGGTTCATGATTCCTGGAATGCGGTAAATAGTCTGGCACCATAGTAAGGCTAGCCTCTAACTAGCTTCAGCCGTCAGCCTGTCGAATCCGTCTAAAACCTAAGTTTTGGCAGGCTGAGGGCATAGCGTTAACGACATGTAACGCTATGCGCCGGCTGCCTATTCATCACTATGGATACTTGAATACTTGATGCTTAGCACAGCCGCTGGCTCCACACACAAGCACCAGATATGCGTTATTGCAGAGTGCACAGGAAAATGCTGCAAACAGTGTTTCCTGTGCGCTCTTCAATAGCGCATATCCGGCCATTGTGTGTGGAACCGGCGGCTGTGCTAAGCATCCGGTATCCAAAGTGATGAATAGGCAGCCGGAGCATAGCATTACATGACGTTAACGCTATGCGCCCAGCCTGCCGTTGAAGAGCCCACTGGGACGGAGTACTTGGTTCCGGACTGTAGGATCACGGGGGTTATCACGGCGGTCAGGGTCAGTACCGTGTCCCGAGCCCACAAGTAATGGGGGGGTATTTACAGGGATAAAGTTGTGACGCCACCTGTGGTATGTAGTCAGGGTGACTACCGCTGCTGCAGAACCTCCAGGGATGATGGATGGCAGCCTGTGATGTAACGGCTCTCTACAGGCAGAACCGGTTCCCGAGGCAGTAGTGATGATAGTCTATGGATGATGCAGGGCAGGGGTAGTGGTAGAGATGATAACAGTTTGTGAAGGAGAGTAGGGCTTGAGCGAAAGGATCACACAGACTCATGGTTTTGTAGTTTTCCAAGTCTTTACTGTAGATGGTATTCAGTAAGTTTTGTCTACGGAGTCTGTATCGGGGCTGGGTTGCTCCCACCCTTACCGGGTCCTTGGCTTCCTACTCCTGCGCTGTGTGTGTGGCCCTGCTGCCACTTTAGCTAGGCTGCCGGCCCTGTCTCCCCTCATGGGTACCAAACTTGCTAGGCAACTTGAGTCTTATCTTTGTGTTTCTGACCCCACCGTGTTGCTTTGCTGTGGTACAGTGAAGATATATAATCTTCATTTATCCAGTGTTTTCTGTGCTGCTTGTGTCAGGCACAATTGCGGATTCGGTATCTGGCCTTTGCGCTTCACCAGGGTGAGTTTAGTGTAACTCCGTGTCTCGGGGATGTTCCTCTGCTTCTCCTACTCCTGTTCCTCAGACCCTGGCTGGCCTGGAAGTGGACAGTGCACCGTGGGATGAGCCTAACGCAGCTCTTTGACACCCAGGTCCTTTCCTCAGTCCTCCCAGGAACTGAACTAACTGCCACTTCCTCTCCACCCAGAATATATAGGGAAGCAGCTTTAGCTCCTCCTTCTGGCCTGGAGGCGCTAGTTTAGTGTTGTGGATTGTGTGGGAATTTAACCCTTGGTGATGTTACTGTGGCACATTAACCCCTGGGGTGCCACACCAAAACATAAGTTTTAGACTGATTCAGCAGGCTGTGGGCTGACGCAGGTCTTACTCTAGCCTCAGAGAAAACATGCCCATATCGTGATGCTTGCACCATCATGCTTTACTGTCTTCAGAGTGTACTGTGGCTTGAATTCAGAGTTCATGGATCGTCTGATGAACTGTCTGTAACACTTGAACCCAAAAAGAACAATTTTATTTTCATCAGTCCAGAAAATGTTTCTCCATTTCTATTTAGGCTAGTTGATGTGTTCTTTGGCAAATTGTATTAGCTTCCTTTATTTATCAGTGGAACTTTGCGGTGAATTCTTGCTAATAGATAAGCTTCACACAGCAGTCTTCTAACTGTCACCATACTCACAGGTAACTTGAGACTACCTTTGACTATCCAATGGCTGATCACTGGCTCAGACTTTGCCATTCTGGCTATTCTTCGATCCATTTGAATGGTAATCTTCCTTTTTCTTCCACATCTCTCTGGTATTGCTTTCTATTTTAAAGCATTTGAGATCATTTTAGCTAAGCAGCCTATGATTACACCTTGTAAACGTGAGATAAATGCGCATAGGGTCTTATCCTTTTAACAAAGGGTTATAGCGTGTATATTAGGAACTGCTCACCTGGCTCGGTTGTGTCACCCACAACCGGTATAATCGCCTGCAAGATGGCTTGTAGAGAATGGCTGCTGCAGGGCCGCACCTTCACGATAACCGTGGAAACAGGAATGCTGTAATGGGACAAAATGCCGGATTGCCCGCGCTGCCACCAGGAATCACCAGGAAACAAGGAGTTAACTGGGCAGATGTTTCTTTATTCTATCCTACGCGTTTCAGATAGTGATGGGTGAATCCTAAATTACTCGGAATCGCTTGACTCTAGCGAGTCCGAGCACAGGACTCGCTACTCGTTGCGAGTCTAGCGAGTCCAATGTTAATGAATGGGGAAGCGAGTAATAGCGAGTAGTGTGAGATTTACAAATCGCAGATGTGTCTCGGAAGCTTCAGCCTGAAGCAATCCTAGTTTTGTCATTTATTTGCATTGGACTCGTTTACTTTGCAACTGTAATCGCTGGGGGAAACTCGCACAGATAAGAGTCCTGTCTTCTTTGTGTGCTGGCTCACAGGGTCCTAGAGCCTGCCTGCTGCCTGATGTAGCAGTGCTGAGATTGTTCTCAGTCTGCTCATTCCCTGTGTACAGACATGAATGTCTGTGCACAGAGATGATGTAGCATAGCTGAGATTGTTCTCAGTCTGCTCATTCCCTGTGCATATACATCTATATCTATGCACAGGGATGAGCAGAGAGGACATCGCGTTTTGGACTGCGTCGGACGGAAGAGGATTTTTTAAATTAAAGATGGAGTCTCTAATGGCTTTTTTTTTTATTTCTAATAAAAAAATTTCTCTGTGTTGTGTTTTTTTTAAAACAATTTAATAGAAATTCATGGCGGTCATGTCTAATATTGGCGTGACCGCCATAAATTTCGGGCTTAGGGCCAGCTGATAATACAAAGCTGGCCCTAACCTCTATTACCCAGCGTGCCACCGCCACCAGGGCCGCTGGAAGAGCGGGGTTCAGCGCCAGAGGATGGCGCTTCAATGAACGCGCCATCTTCTGGGGCGGCTGCGGGCTGCAATTTGCAGCGAGGGGTGCCCAGAAAGCTGGGATCCCTGCGCTGCGGATTCCAGCCCCAGCTGCTTAGCTGTACCTGGCTAGACATAGAAATTGCGCGACCCCACGCATTTTTTTTGACTCCGACTCCGAGACGACTCCGACTCCGAGACGACTCCGACCAACTCCGAGACGACTCCGACTCCGAGACGACTCCGACTCCGACTCGACTCCGAGACGACTCCGACTCCGAGACGACTCCGACTCCGACTCCGAGACGACTCCGACTCCGAGACGACTCCGACTCCGACTCCGACTCCGAGACGACTCCGACTCCGAGACGACTCCGACTCCAACTCGACTCCGAGACGACTCCGACTCCGAGACACTCCGACTCCGAGACGACTCCGACTCCGACTCGACTCCGAGACGACTCCGACTCCGAGACGACTCCGACTCCGAGACGACTCCGACTCCGAGACGACTCCGACGCGACTCCGACTCCGAGGCGACTCCGACTCTAAGGCCACTCCGACTCTGAGACTCCGACTCTGAGGAGACTCCGATTCCGAGACGACTCCGGCTCCGAGGCGACTCCGACTCTGAGGCGACTCCGACTCTGAGGCGACTCCGACTCTGAGACTCTGACTCTGACTCTGAGACTCTGACTCTGAGACTCTGACTTTGAAATTCATTAAATAATAAAAAAAATGCGTGGGGCTCCGCGCAATTTCTATGTCTAGCCAGGTACAGCTAAGCAGCTGGGGGCTGGAATCCGCAGCGCAGGGATGCCCAAGCTTTCTGGGCACCCCCCGCTGCAAATTGCAGCCCGCAGCCGCCCCAGAAGATGGCGCGTTCATTGAAGCGCCATCCTCTGGCGCTGAACCCCGCTCTTCCAGCGGCCCTGGTGGCAGTGGCACACTGGGTAATAAAGGGGTTAATACCAGCTTTGTTATAAAAGCTGGTATTAAGCCCGAGATTCTTAATGTCAGGCCACGTTTGACCCAGCCACTAAGAATCTCCAATAAAGGGATAAAAAAACACAACACAGAGAAAATTTTTTATTTGAAATAAAAAAAAAAGCCATTAGGGACTCCATCTTTAATTAAAAAAATCCTCTTCTGTCCGACGTAGTCCAAAACGCGATGTCCTCTCTGCTACATCCCCTGTGCATAAATATAGATGTCTATGCACAGGGAATGAGCAGACTGAGAACAATCTCAGCACTGCTACATCATCTCTGTGAGCAGGCGGGCTCTAGGACCCTGGAGCTGCACAGAGAAGACAGCTGGACTCGGCTCGCAAAGAAACAGCAGTTACTTTGCGAGTTTCCCTGCTATCACTGGCACAGTAGCCGAGTCTAATGCAAACAATGGCAATCCTAGTTTTGTCAGCGTTTCTGACAAAACTAGGATTGATATTGATTTGCATTGGACTCGTGCGAGTAATCACTGGGAAACTTGCAGAGTCCCTTACTACTCGCCGAGTAACGAGTCCTAGCGAGTAGATTCGCCCATCCCTAGTTTCAGAGCCTCTATCCGAGCTCCTTCCTCAGGGAACATCCTGATGTTCCCTGAGGAAAGAGCTCGGATAGAGGCTCTGAAACGCGTAGGTTAGAATAAAGAAACATCTGCCCAGTTAACTCCTTGTTTCCTGGTGGCAGCGCGGGCAATCCGGCATTTTGTCCCATTACAGCATTCCCATGATTACACCTTAGAAGTTTTATCCTCTCCAACTTTTTAATCAAAGTACGTTGTTCTTCTCAAACGACCCATATTTCTTAGGCTTTCCAGCAGAAGTGCATTTACAACATGATCTAGCTTCACTCTTAAATAAGGGCCTCCTGATTCACACCTGTTTCTTCACAGAATGATTGGTCTCACTAATTGAACTCCACATTGAACTCCACATATTTCAACACGCCTCCTTTAAATTAATTATTCAAATATGCAGACTCAAATGCATACAGATCTTGAATGCTGAGTCTGTTGGCTTTCTAAGAATCTACTGCACCAACTTGTAAATTGTTTGACATGTGGTAATATAGTAATATACCAAAAACAATGAATAATCTGGCTAGTCATATTGGACTGCTATTATTTTGAACACTACTGTATATAATTGTATGTCCGATATAATACCAACCAAACATTGCAATTTAAACAAATAAATACATGCCTATGATACACCCAAGCTAACAACCTATTATACAGAGTCTGGTGGGCCCGGGTGCGAAATTTAGACCTGGGCCCCATTCCCCACGCACACTTCCATCAGATGTATGGGCCCTATGTAACGTTCTAAATACTTTTAAAACCCACAGATTGACCCGTCCTCCCCCTTCATTATGTACTAGTATCCCTCATCCTGCAATATATGGTCCTCCTACTGGAATACTGACCTCATCGTGGTATATATGTTCCCTGCCCTGTTATATATAGTCTTCCTCCTCCCGCCACTAAAGTCCTCCAATTATTATAATGCACCCCCATATTCCTCCATATATTACAATGTACCCCCATAGTCCTCTATGTATTATAATGCATCCCATAGTCCCCCATTAATAAGGTAGCCCCAATAGTCATGCAATTATTATAATGCACCCCCATTATCCTACATATAGTACAATGCAGCCTCATAGTCATCCATATAGTATAATGCAGCCTCACAACTCTACATATAGTATAATGCAGCCTCATAACTCTCTATACAGTATAATGCATCCTTATGTCACTCCGTATAGTATAATGTAACCTCATATCTCTTCATATAGTATAATGCAACCTAACAGCCCACCATATGGTATAATACAGCCTTATATCCCTCCATATAGTATAATGTAGCCCAGGCCCGGACTGGCAGGCGGGAGGACCGGGACTTCTCCCTATGGGCCGGCCGGTAGCGGGGTGCGGGGGCCGCCCGCTCCTCCCGCCGCAGCTGGTCTGCCTATTTATAATTGATTTTGCGGCCGCCGCCGCCCGCCGGTATAGCGGTGTCCGGGGAGCGGGGCCGGCCGCCAAGTTGCCGGCAGTACCGCCGCCCGTGGCCCCACCGTTATTATGCGACATGCGTCATGAGGAGTCAGGAGAGCGAGTCTCAATCGTCGGCAGCCGCAGTGTCGCACACTGAAGCGCGCTGCGCGCCTGTCACGCTGTGGCACACACGCACAGACACCAATCAGCGGCTAAGGGGCGGACGCAATATACGGCAGTGCTGTGCTGTGTGACGAGTGACGACATCAAGACAGCGACAGCACAGCACGTTCTTTGTGGGTGGTGGTGGATGTGCTGGCCAGGCCATTAGATGCTGGAATCTCTGGAATCTGATCACCGGAACTGACCTGGCTGCACCTGAACATGGCAGTGGTGGCCGGGCCGGCAGCGGACAGTCTCCTCCTAGGCTCCTGTGACCTGTCAGCTGCCTCCTGTGTGGGACAGCAAGCCGAGGGAGGCACAAGGTAAGGCATTTCACTGGCACTTTCACTAATGTCATCTAATCCTAAAATGATAGTGCAAGTGCTTCAGGTGATAGTGAATGTGCCTCAGATTCTAAGGCACTTTCTCTATCATCTGAGGCACTTTCTCTATCATCTCGCCGGCTGCCGGAGGAGGAGGCATCCATCATCACCTCTGACATCAGGTGACAGGAGCTCACCCGGCCCGAGCTCACATTCCTCACATGTTCAGCTCTGCTATGTGGTGTAGTGTAGTGCGATGTTCAGCTCTGCTATGTGGTGTAGTGTAGTGCGATGTTCAGCTCTGCTATGTGGTGTAGTGTAGTGCGATGTTCAGCTCTGCTATGTGGTGTAGTGTAGTGCGATGTTCAGCTCTGCTATGTGGTGTAGTGTAGTGCGATGTTCAGCTCTGCTATGTGGTGTAGTGTAGTGCGATGTTCAGCTCTGCTATGTGGTGTAGTGTAGTGTTCAGCTCTGCTATGTGGTGTAGTGTAGTGCGATGTTCAGCTCTGCTATGTGGTGTAGTGTAGTGCGATGTTCAGCTCTTCTATGTGGTGTAGTGTTCAGCTCTGCTATGTGGTGTAGTGTGATGTTCAGCTCTGCTATGTGCTGTAGTGTGATGTTCAGCTCTGCTATGTGGTGTAGTGCGATGTTCAGCTCTGCTATGTGGTGTAATATAGTGTTCAGCTCTGCTATGTGGTGTAGTGCGATGTTCAGCTCTGCTATGTGGTGTAGTGTAGTGTAGTGTAGTGTAGTGTTCAGCTCTGCTATGTGGTGTAATGTAGTGTTCAGCTCTGCTATGTGGTGTAGTGCGTGTTCAGCTCTGCTATGTGGTGTAGTGTGATGTTCAGCTCTGCTATCTGGTGTAGTGTAGTGCGATGTTCAGCTCTTCTATGTGGTGTAGTGTAGTGTGCAGTTCAGCTCTGCTATGTGGTGTCGTGGGCAGTTCAGCTCTGCTATGTGGTGTCGTGCGATGTTCAGCTCTGCTATGTGGTGTAGTGTGATGTTCAGCTCTGCTATGTGGTGTAGTGTGATGTTCAGCTCTGCTATGTGGTGTCGTGCGATGTTCAGCTCTGCTATGTGGTGTCGTGCGATGTTCAGCTCTGCTATGTGCTGTAGTGGGATGTTCAGCTCTGCTATGTGCTGTAGTGCGATGTTCAGCTCTGCTATGTGCTGTAGTGCGATGTTCAGCTCTGCTATGTGCTGTAGTGCGATGTTCAGCTCTGCTATCTGGTGTAGTGTAGTGTTCAGCTCTGCTATGTGGTGTAGTGTAGTATTCAGCTCTGCTATGTGGTGTAGTGTAGTGTAGTGTTCAGCTCTGCTATCTGGTGTAGTGTAGTGTTCAGCTCTGCTATCTGGTGTAGTGACTGTGTGTCTGTGTGTGGCTGGGGCTGTGGCTGGGGCTGCGTGGCTGTGTGTGGCTGACTATATGTCTGTGTGTGGCTGAGGCTGCGTGGCTGGGGCTTGGTGGCTGTTTATGTGGCTGGTTGTTGCTGTTTATGTATCTGGCTGTGGCTCTGTGTGTGTGGCTGGTTGGCTGTGTCTGTGTGGCTGGCTGGCTGTGGCTGGCTGGCAGTGGCTGTATGTGTGTGGCTGGCTGTGTGGTTTGCAGTGTGTTTGTGTGTGGCTGGCTATGGCTGTCTATGTTGCTTTCTCTGTGGTTGTGTGTGGCTGTCTATGTGGATGGCTATTTGTGTGTGGCTGTCTGTGTCTGTGGCTGGTATTTGCTGTGTGTGTGGCTGTTTATGGCTGTGGCTGTATGTGTGTGGCTGACTGTGTGTTTGTGTCTGTGTGGCTGGCTGTGGCTATGTGTGGCTGGCTGGATGTATGGTTGGCTGTGTGTCTGTGTGTGGCTGGCTATGGCTGTCTATGTTGCTGGCTCTGTGGCTGTGTGTGTGGCTGTCTTTGGCTGTGTGTGTGGCTGGCTGTGGCTGTATTGTGTGGCAGGCTGCGTGTGTGTGGCTGTGTGTCTGTGTAGCTGTTTGTGTGTGGCTGGCTGTTGTTCTGTGTGTGGCTTGCGGTGGCTGTCTATGTGGCTAGCTGTTTGTGGCTGGCTGTGTGCGTCTGACTGGCTGTGTGTGTGTGTGCCTGGCAGTGGCTGTGTGGCTATGTGGCTGGCTGTTTGTGTGTGGCTGGCTGTGGCTGTCTATGTGGCTGGCTGTTTGTGCAGCTGTCTGTGGCTGTGTGGCTGTCTGTGGCTAGCTGTTTGTGGCTGGCTGTATCAGTGTGTGGCTGCATGTGGCTGGCTGTATGTGTGTGGCTGTCTATGTGGCTGGCTGGCTGTGGCTGTATGTGTGACTGACTGTGTGTGGATGGCTGTGGCTATGTGGCTGGTGGCTGTCTATATGGCTAGCTGTTTGTGGCTGGCTGTGTGTGGCTGTCTATGTGGCTGGCTGTGTGTGGCTGTCTATGTGGTTGGCTGTGTGTCTGTGTGTGGCTGGCTGTAGCTGTGTGTGGCTGTCTATGTGGCTGGCTGTGATTGTGTATGGCTGGCTGTGTGGCTAGTGGCTGTTTGTGTGACTGGCTTTGACTGTGTGTGGATGGCTGGCTTGTGTGTGTGTGTGGCTGGCTTTGTGTGTGTGGCTGGCTGTGTGGTTGGCTGTGTGTGGCTGGCTATGTTGCTGGTTGTGTGTCTGTGTATGGCAGGCTTTGGCTGTCTGTATGTGGCTGGCTGTGGCTGGCTGCGTCTGTGGCTGGTTGTGTGGCTGACTTTGGCTCTGTGTGGCTGTCTATGTGGCTGGCTGCGTCTGTGTGTGGCTGGCTGTGGCTGTGTGGCTGGCTGTGTCTGTGGCTGGTTGTGTGGCTGGCTTTGGCTGTGTGTGGCTGTCTATGTGGCTGGCTGCGTCTGTGTGTGGCTGGCTGTGGCTGTCTATTTGGTTGGCTGTATGTGGTTGGCTGTATGTGGTTGGCTGTATGTGGTTGGCTGTATGTGGTTGGCTGTATGTGTGTGGGTGGCTGGCTGTGTGTATGTGGCTGTGTGTGTGTGGCTGTCCATGTGACTGGCTGTGTGTGGCTGGCTGTATGTCTTTGTGTGGTTGGCTGAGGCTGTGTGTGGCTGACCACTGCATCCCCACAATCCCGAGAAATAGAGCTTTGAAGAACACCATGTAAATGGAGCTGTGGTTGATTATTCCTTTTGCTGCACCATTCACATGTGGCTCTTCACATAACTCTTTTAAGAAAGTGGTGAGGTCCATGACAACGTAAAAGCAACATTTAGGGATCGGGGCTGATGGGTTATATAGTGTGTGGGCTGGTGTGGCTTGTTTTCCAGCGCTGCTTTTTGGTCCCAGTCCGGCCCTGATGTAGCCTCATAGCCCTCTATAGAGTATAATGCAGACTCAGTTCTCTCTATAGTTCAGCTAGATATATGCAGCCCCAAAACTCTCCATATAGTGCAGCCTTATATATCTCTATATAGTGCAGCCTCATATATGCAGCCTCATAGCTTTCCATATAGTGCAGCCTCATAGTGCAGCCTGCTAAATGCTTTCCACAGCGGAACGCAGATGGAAAGCAGGCAGTGCTAAGAGTAAGTGAGGGGAGGAGCAGCAGCAGTAGGAAATGGGCGGCTCCCTCTCTCTCCCCTTCTCTCCCTGACACACGGGCCCCATAGCTGCGTGCATGTGCGCTGCTACGCAGTGCAGCACATCTATGTGAAGCGGACGCCCGATGCAGGGATCAGCAGGGGCTGGGGGCGGCTGGCAGTGCGGGCCCTTGTATGTCCGGGACCCATCAGAACCAAGACACCTGTGACCACAATTGTTACGCCACTGCTATTGTACGAAAAGGTAAACCTGTTTGTGATAACAATGATACAGATCACACTATTCTACAAAAATTGTAACTTGTTAAATAGTTAGTACTATCTTATACGCTAAATCCTGGTTTCCCATTGAGCATTGCACCATGTATATGTACAGTTAGGGCCAGAAATATTTGGACAGTGACACAATTTTCGCGAGTTGGGCTCTGCATGCCACCACATTGGATTTGAAATGAAACCTCTACAACAGAATTCAAGTGCAGATTGTAACGTTTAATTTAAATGGTTGAACAAAAATATGTGATAGAAAATGTAGGAATTGTACACATTTCTTTACAAACACTCCACATTTTAGGAGGTCAAAAGTAATTGGACAAATAAACATAACCCAAACAAAATATTTTTATTTTCAATATTTTGTTGCGAATCCTTTGGAGGCAATCACTGCCTTAAGTCTGGAACCCATGGACATCACCAAACGCTGGGTTTCCTCCTTCTTAATGCTTTGCCAGGCCTTTACAGCCGCAGCCTTCAGGTCTTGCTTGTTTGTGGGTCTTTCCGTCTTAAGTCTGGATTTCAGCAAGTGAAATGCATGCTCAATTGGGTTAAGATCTGGTGATTGACTTGGCCATTGCAGAATTTTCCACTTTTTTGCACTCATGAACTCCTGGGCAGCTTTGGCTGTATGCTTGGGGTCATTGTCCATCTGTACTATGAAGTGCCGTCCAATCAACTTTGCAGCATTTGGCTGAATCTGGGCTGAAAGTATATCCCGGTACACTTCAGAATTCTTCCGGCTACTCTTGTCTGCTGTTATGTCATCAATAAACACAAGTGACCCAGTGCCATTGAAAACCATGCATGCCCATGCCATCACGTTGCCTCCACCATGTTTTACAGAGGATGTGGTGTGCCTTGGATCATGTGCCGTTCCCTTTCTTCTCCAAACTTTTTTCTTCCCATCATTCTGGTACAGGTTGATCTTTGTCTCATCTGTCCATAGAATACTTTTCCAGAACTGAGCTGGCTTCTTGAGGTGTTTTTCAGCAAATTTAACTCTGGCCTGTCTATTTTTGGAATTGATGAATGGTTTGCATCTAGATGTGAACCCGTTGTATTTACTGTCATGGAGTCTTCTCTTTACTGTTGACTTAGAGACAGATACACCTACTTCACTGAGAGTGTTGTGGACTTCAGTTGATGTTGTGAACGGGTTCTTCTTCACCACATAAAGTATGCGGCGATCATCCACCACTGTTGTCATCCGTGGACGCCCAGGCCTTTTAGAGTTCCCAAGCTCACCAGTCAATTCCTTTTTTCTCAGAATGTACCCAACTGTTGATTTTGCTACTCCAAGCATGTCTGCTATCTCTGTGATGGATTTTTTATTTTTTTTCAGCCTCAGGATGTTCTGCTTCACCTCAATTGAGAGTTCCTTTGACCGCATGTTGTCTGGTCACAGCAACAGCTTCCAAATGCAAAACCACACACCTGGAATCCACCCCTGACCTTTTAACTACTTCATTGATTACAGGTTAACGAGGGAGACGCCTTCAGAGTTAATTTCAGCCCTTAGAGTCCATTGTCCAATTACTTTTGGTCCCTTGAAAAAGAGGAGGCTATGCATTACAGAGCTATAATTCCTAAACCCTTTCTCCGATTTGGATGTGGAAACTCTCATATTGCAGCTGGGAGTGTGCACTTTCAGCCCATATCATATATATAATTGTATTTCTGAACATGTTTTTGTAAACAGCTAAAATAACAAAACTTGTGTCACTGTCCAAATATTTCTGGCCCTAACTGTATATACCTATAAAACAGTATGTTTTTACTAGTTTATTTTGTAATGATTTCTATTAAATATTTGTTTCTGTCATAATTTCTAATCAGCACAAGCATAATTTAATAAGGTTGCATACATTTTGGCATGCTTTTAATGCAGGGAGGATATTGTAATCTGTTTGTTATTCTAGTGGGATAAGTCTTTAAGACACTGTTATATTAGTTCAATGATTCACGTATAAGATTCCAGCACTCGAGTCTTATGCTTCTGATTATTTATTATAAATTCAATGCCATGACATCAAGAGCAACCAATGTGTTCACTGACGCGTTTCGACAATAAATGTCTTAGTCATGGCTCAGGGATGCCACCCTACATGATGTTTACTTCATCCGGCACGATTCGGCGCCCAATAATATGGGAGTCTATGGATGCCAGATCTGACATAAAACCTGATCCGGCTACCGGGCGCCCGATGCTGAAGTTCAGCGGCTGACATTTCAGAACCACGGCTAGTTCCCCGCCATTTGCCCTCTAGTTCTGTTTGTCAGGAGCTGTTAGCCTGTGTTCGGTGCTTCCTGCAAAACACCAAACACAGTCTGAGAGCTTAAAAACCATGGTGTGAAGCTGGCATTAGGGACTTTTGCCTGGGCTGTGCTGTGCATAGACAAGACAAGACTGTATGTATTTAGAGGCTACCTGACTGAAACCAAAAGTGATTTAGCAAGTATTTACTATGTAATACAAGACTTTTAAGGTGTGGGGAGGGACATCATTTACTTGCGCAATAATGGGAAACAAGAATCTTGATAAACACAACTTTCCTATTCTCCATTTGGGTTCAGCTTTGCTCCATTTCTTCCCAGTATTCTTTGTTTGGGCATCCCATTGCTAGAAGGATATCTAGGCTCACCATTAATAGAGAACCTCCTGACTACCTGCCTCCATGCTCTGTTCTCTAGGATGCCTTGCAATTCTTTTAGCATCGTCATCTGCCCTTCTGTTCCACCTCCAGGGAGCCACTTTTTTGTGTGTGCTTTCACCTTTATTATGCCAACTGGACTGTTAACAACAGTGGTGCCCTCATTTTCTTCACCAGTATTACATGTCTAATGGGCTTAAAGGCTTACATAAGAATAGCTTTGCTTCTCCAAATAGGGCCGTAATCATTAGTGATGAGCGAGTATGCTCTGCGCTACTCGGTACTCGCACGAGTATCACTGTACTCGGGCTACTCGGCGAGCACCGAGTCCTCAACCCTGCATGTTGGCGCTCTTTAGAGAGCCAGCCCACATGCAGGGATTGGCTGGCAGACCACTGCAATGTCACAGCCCTGTTAGTTGTGGCATTGCAGTGATTGGCCGACACGCACAGCGTGACCGAGCCTTTATAAGACCCGGCCACGATGTGCTCTGCACACAGCCATCCAGACAGTGAGTGTAGGGAGAGTGTCTGCTGCTGATTAGGGACAGATTTGCGGCCCTCATAGGTAGATCCGGAGCAGGGCTGCAAACTGCTGCTGACCACAACAGTCCTTCTCAGGACTAATCCAGGAGGATATAGGCAGGGGATCCAGATCGTGGTCCAAGCTTTACAGTGACCAGAACAGTCCTCAGGAGACTGTTGGAGCTGACTAGCTGTATACAGGCAGGGTCTAAAATCCAGCTTTCCTGTGACCAGAACAGTCACCAGACTGTTAAAATTGACTAGCTGTATACAGGCAGAGTCTAAAATCCAGCTTTCCTGTGACCAGAACAGTCACCAGACTGTTAAAATTGACTAGCTGTATACAGGCAGGGTCTAAAATCCAGCTTTCCTGTGACCAGAACAGTCACCAGACTGTTAAAATTGACTAGCTGTATACAGGCAGGGTCTAAAATCCAGCTTTCCTGTGACGAGAACAGTCACCAGACTGTTAAAATTGACTAGCTGTATAGAGGCAGGGTCTAAAATCCAGCTTTCCTGTGACCAGAACAGTCACCAGACTGTTAAAATTGACTAGCTGTATACAGGCAGGGTCTAAAATCCAGCTTTCCTGTGACCAGAACAGTCACCAGACTGTTAAAATTGACTAGCTGTATACAGGCAGGGTCTAAAATCCAGCTTTCCTGTGACCAGAACAGTCACCAGACTGTTAAAATTGACTAGCTGTATACAGGCAGGGTCTAAAATCCAGCTTTCCTGTGACCAGAACAGTCACCAGACTGTTAAAATTGACTAGCTGTATAGAGGCAGGGTCTAAAATCCAGCTTTCCTGTGACCAGAACAGTCACCAGACTGTTAAAATTGACTAGATGTATACAGGCAGGGTCTAAAATCCAGCTTTCCTGTGACCAGAACAGTCACCAGACTGTTAAAATTGACTAGCTGTATACAGGCAGGGTCTAAAATCCAGCTTTCCTGTGACCAGAACAGTCACCAGACTGTTAAAATTGACTAGCTGTATACAGGCAGGGTCTAAAATCCAGCTTTCCTGTGACCAGAACAGTCACCAGACTGTTAAAATTGACTAGCTGTATAGAGGCAGGTCTAAAATCCAGCTTTCCTGTGACCAGAACAGTCACCAGACTGTTAAAATTGACTAGATGTATACAGGCAGGGTCTAAAATCCAGCTTTCCTGTGACCAGAACAGTCACCAGACTGTTAAAATTGACTAGCTGTATAAAGGCAGGGTCTAAAATCCAGCTTTCCTGTGACCAGAACAGTCACCAGACTGTTAAAATTGACTAGCTGTATACAGGCAGGGTCTAAAATCCAGCTTTCCTGTGACCAGAACAGTCACCAGACTGTTAAAATTGACTAGCTGTATAGAGGCAGGGTCTAAAATCCAGCTTTCCTGTGACCAGAACAGTCACCAGACTGTTAAAATTGACTAGATGTATACAGGCAGGATCTAAAATCCAGCTTTCCTGTGACCAGAACAGTCACCAGACTGTTAAAATTGACTAGATGTATACAGGCAGGGTCTAAAATCCAGCTTCCTGTGACCAGAACAGTCACCAGACTGTTAAAATTGACTAGCTGTATACAGGCAGGGTCTAAAATCCAGCTTTCCTGTGACCAAACAGTCACCAGATGTTGTAGCTGTATACAGGAAAATGCGCAAGGGCGTTGGCAAGGGACAAGGAAGTGGACGTGATGGTGGTGCAGGCAGAGGCCGAGGTTGTGTGCAAGCACTATTTTCGCAACAACAAAGTGGCACATCTACTCGCTCGCACGTCCTGTCCCAAATTCTTGGGGCCTGCAGCAGTACACCGCTCTTGAACCAAGACCAGTGTCAACAGGTTGTTACTTGGAAAGCGGATAATGCTTCAAGTCAGATGGGCACCTCCACAAACACTCTGTCTTCCACACGGTCAAGTGTCAGTAGCCGTGATACTGCACTGCACATTTCCCAACCTGATCCTCCTTCCTACCACCAGGCCGAGTACACGTCCACGGACATTACTGATCCCACACTAGGACACTCGGAGAGCTGTTCATGTATCCATTCGCAGAATCTGGCCTCTCGCCAGCTCCTGTTGAAGTGGGTGATGAGATGGTATGTACAGATGCCCAAATATTTGAGCAGCCACGTTCTCACGAAGGGAACCTTGGCAACATGTCTCAACAAGGGGTGGAAGATGATGAGACACAATTGCCAGGAAGTCAGGAGGAGGATCAGGGTGCGGAAGAGGAAGACGACGTGGAGGATGATCCAGTAGCTGACCCAACCTGGCAGGAGGATATGCAGAGCGAGGACAGCAGTGCACAGGGGGAGGGAGGCGTAGCATCCCAACAGGCAGTAAGAAGCAGGGTCGTGTCCGCAGGCAGAAGGCAGGCAACCGTTCCCCGGAACAACAACACGACACAAGGTGCCTGTGCAAATGTTAGGTCTTTCCGAGTCTGGCAGTTTTATAAGTTGGCTCCAGATGACTCTAAAAAGGCCATTTGCAACACCTGCCATGCCAGCATCAGCAGGGGTACGAAAACTAGCAGCCTGACCACCACCAGCATGATCAGGTACATGTCAGCCAAGCACCCGACTTTGTGGGAAGTACAACTGAGTCGAGGAGGGGTGCTTGCTGATGTCACTGCTACGTCTTCGCGTGTTGTGCGTGCGAGCCAATCCCCTGTCCATGCTGGCCGCGAACAAGCCTCCGGCCCTGCACCTGACGTTGTCCACACACAAATAACACCACCATCAAGCACGTCCTTGTCCCAGCGCAGCGTTCAATTAGCCATTCAGCAAACCTTTGAACGCAGGCGCAAATACGCTGCCAACGCCCCACATGCCACAGTCCTAAATTATCACATTTCGCGACTGCTTGCGCTAAAAATGTTACCTTTCCGGCTGGTGGAGACCGAAGCATTCCGCGACCTGATGGTGGCTGCTGTCCCACGTTACTCGGTCCCCAGCCGCCAATATTTCTCCAGATGTGCCGTCCCCGCATTGCATAACCACATGTCACAAAGCATCACACGTGCCCTGAACAACGCTGTTTCAGCCAAAGTCCACTTAACCACAGACACGTGGACAAGTGCTTTTGGGCAAGGCCGCTACATCTCCTTGACGGCACACTGGGTTTATATTGTGGAAGCTGGGATCCAGTCTGAGCGAGGGACGGAACACGTCCTTCCCACACCAAGGATTGCAGGCCCTACCTCAGTCATGGTTTCATCCAGACTCTACAGCTCTGGAATGTCATGCTCCTCAGCCTCCTCCCTCCTCCTCCTGCGCATCCTCATCCACTTTACCCTCCACACCAGTCCCAAGCTGAAAGCACCTCAGCACTGCCTCTGCGAAGCGGCAACAGGCTGTGCTAAAGCTAATATGCATAGGTGACAAACCCCACAATGCAGAAGAGGTGTGGACAGCTCTGAAACAGCAGGCAGATCACTGGCTCACACCTCTAAACCTAAAGCCAGGAAAGGTTGTGTGTGACAATGGCCGAAACCTGGTGGCAGCTTTGAGGCGAGGCCAGCTGACGCATGTTCCCTGCGTGGTCCATGTGCTCAACCTGGTGGTTCAGCGGTTTATAAAGTCATACCCAGAGGTGTCTGACCTGCTGGTAAAAGTTCGCCGTCTGTCTTCACATTTTCGCAAGTCACATGCTGGTTTAGCCGGCCTTGCCGGCTTTCAGCGCCGTTTGAGTCTTCCGGCCCACAGACTGGTGTGTGATGTCCCCACACGTTGGAATTCAACTCTGCACATGTTGGTCAGGATATGTGAGCAGAAGAGGGCAGTTGTGGACTACCTGCATCACCTAAGCCGTCGGGAAATGTGTCAAACTCCACACATAACACCTGAGGAGTGGAGATGGATGTCGGACCTATGTACCGTCCTCAAAAACTTTGAGGACTCCACCAAGATGGTGAGCGGCGATGACGCCATTATTAGCGTCACCATACCACTACTCTGCCTTCTAAAACGGTCTCTGCTGAAAATCAAAGAGGATGCATTGCAGGCAGAGCGCGATGACTTGGAGCAAGAAACAGTAGTGGGTGTGGGTGAAAACACACAGCCCAGCCTCATCTCATCACAACGTGCAGTGAGGACTATGACGAGGAGGAGGAGGATGAAGACATGGAGCAACTCTCTGGCCAAATTGAGGATATGACATGCACACCAGTCATACCCTCGATTCAGCGTGGCTGGCCAGAGGACAGGGGAGATGAGGAGGAGGAGGAGGACAGCATGTTCAGTCATCGTGTTGGTCTGGATACTGAAGTGATGGCTGTTAAGAGTCTGGCGCACATGGCTGACTTTATGGTAAGCTGCCTGGCTCGTGACCCTCGCGTTCAGAACATCTTGGCTGACAATCAGTACTGGTTGGCAACACTCTTAGACCCACGCTACAAGGAGAACTTTGTCTCTCATTCCTGAGGCGGAGAGGTCAGCCAAAATGCAGCAGTTCCAGAAGGCCATAGTCACGGAAGTAGGCAAAGCATTCCCCTCACAAAACGCAAGCGGCATAGGTCAGAATCGGTGGACAACCAAGGCGT
>JARQOC010000004.1:357971361-358075804 GCA_033576535.1 Allobates femoralis
AAACAAATAGCACTGTCATGCCAAATATTACGATGGCACTTAAACAAGACGGCAGTCAAGACCCTCGACGCTATAACAATCCTACTGTCAACGAAGTAGCTGTTGTATTTGAAAATAACAATAGGGAGCCACCATTCAACCGAGATATATTAATACATTTAAAAGCCGATCCACAAAATCCTTTGGCTCCAAAGCCACAACAGGTCAGCATTCTTCACAGTAACTTGGATGCGTTACTCTATCCTTTATTTTTCCCTTATGGAGAACAAGGGTGGCATGATGGACTGAAACATCAAGGAAAAAGTGAACGCAGGGTTACACAACTCCAATATTACTGTTATGTGCTGTCTGTCCGCAATCAGTTGAATCCCGTTTTGAATGGTGGAAAATTGACACAGCAGTATTTAGTTGATGCTTATGTGAAAATTGAGGCCAATCGCCTGAATTTTATCCGTCAACACCAAACAGATTTAAAAGTCGAGGATTATTGCATACTTCAAGAGCATCTCATCAACAAATCCATTCAAAAAGGCATTCCCATTGGCAAAACTGTCATTCTACCATCATCTTTCGAAGGCAGCCCCAGAAATATGCAGCAGCGTTATCAAGATGCCATGGCTATAGTCACTAAATTTGGTTGCCCAGATCTATTTGTCACCATGACATGTAATCCCAAATGGAATGAGATCAGTAACAATTTGGAACCATGGCAGCGTGTGGAACACAGACCAGATTTGGTGGCACGGGTCTTCAGAATTAAACTTGAAGCACTGTTAAAAGACATTAAGAATGGCTTATTTGGAAAAGTTTGCGCCATGGTTCATGTAATTGAGTTTCAGAAACGTGGGCTACCTCATGCTCACATTTTGATTATTTTGGATGCCACCTCAAAATTACGCACAGAGATTGAAGTTGACAGTACTGTTTGGGCTGAAATACCAGATCCTATCACCTACCCTCAGCTTCATAAGATCGTCATGCAACACATGATTCATGGTCCCTGTGGAGAACTGAGGCCAAATTCACCATGTATGCATCTTGGGAAGTGTAGCAAAGATTTCCCCAAACATTTTCAGGATTCGACTGTCATCGCAAAGGATACCTATCCGACTTATCGACGAAATACAGGACCATCATTTGAACACCATTCCGTCATGATTGACAATTCGTGGGTTGTTCCATATAATCCTTTCTTACTACTCAAATATAAGTGTCATATCAATGTGGAAGTTTGTGGTTCCATACAAAGTGTCAAATACTTATTTAAATATGTATATAAAGGACATGAGAAAGCAAATCTGGAAATTTGACAGACAAGCATCCAACATGATGAAACACATCAATTTATGGATTCCCGTTATGTTAGTGCACCTGAGGCAGCTTGGCGGATATTTGGTTATCCCATGCACAAACAATCGCACAGTATTATTCGCCTGGCCGTACATCTGCCTCATTCACAACAACTCTATTTTCATGAGGATGACTCCATAGCCAACATCAGACACAAGCTACATAACAATTCCACTCTTATGGGCTATTTTGAGCTTAATAAGAAGGACCCAACTGCTCATACTTATTTCTATCGTGAAATTCCAGAACACTACATTTGGATAGAAGGTTCTTGGCAACAGAGAAAGCGAGGAGGTGCTTCTGTAATTGGAAGAATGTATACCGTAAGTCTCAGAGACCAAGAACGCTACTATTTGCGGTTGTTGTTGCTGCATGTCAAAGGTGCCACCAGTTTTGACAGCATTAAAACGGTTCATGGAGTGACACATCTAACTTTCAAAGACAGTTTGTGGAGAAATACCTTACTTGATGCTTGCATTTTGAACATGCCTGCACAGCTACGTGATATGTTTGCCTACATTTGCATTTTTGGCCCTCCTGCTAATCCACTGGAGTTGTGGCTTGAATTTAAAGAACACTTCATTCAAGACTATTGCCATAAATAGCACTCAAATACGGAGGAGTGTGTGAATTGTGAAGGATATGCGATGACAGATATCCAAGAAATTTTGAGAAGTCATGGCAAAAAATATACTGATTTTAATTTACCACGCCCTGTCAGGAAACAACAACTTCCACAACAATTTCATCAAGAGGATGAGTTAAGAACAGCTGCTGACATGAAAGCATCTCTCAATGCTGAACAACTTTTGGCTTATGAGGCTATTATTCAAGCATTAGAAGACACTACTGCAACACCAAAGTGCTTCTTCATTGACGGTCCTGGTGGCAGTAGAAAAACTTACCTTTACCATCTACTTCTACATCAACTAAGGGGAGAAGAGAAAATGGTGTCACCTGCTGCCACTACAGGAATTGCAGCCAATATGCTTGAAGGAGGAAGAACAATTCATTCTCTTTATGGAATACCAATACCTGTGAATGAAACATCGGTTTCCAGGATAAAAATGACACGGATGCAGCTTATGATTTGCAGAAGACTGAACTCTTTATTATAGATGAATGCACAATGGTCTCAAAGTATGCATTGCATGTCATTGAAAGACTCTTACGAGATGTTATGACCAAAAAGTTACCAAGAAAGAAAAGACACCTTTTGGAGCCAAAGTAATTGTACTTGGAGGAGACTTTGACAATGTCTTCCTGTCATTCATCATGGCATAAGAACAGATATTGTAGAGAGCTGTTTAAAATATTCTATACATTGGCCACTTTTCTATCCACTTTCGCTTATTAACAACATGCGCTCTATTGATCCGGAATACAGCACTTGGTTGCTTAAACTTGGTAATGGTGAGCTGTCCAATGAACATAACCTTGGAGATGATGTCATCGAGATTCCTCCAGATATGCTGTGCACTGGGTCTTTAATACATGAGATCTTTGGAGACAACATTAACATTGATGTCAATAACAACGAGAGTATCAATATTGCTGCTTCTCATGCTATCCTATGTCCTAAGAATGACGACGTCGATTTTGTTAATTCCAAAGTCATGGATTGCTTGATTGGTGAGTACACAGACTATATGAGTGAAGATTCTATTGATGCGGAGGACTGTGATGATTCAGAACAATACCCACCTGAATTTTTGCATTCACTTACACCAACTGGAATGCCTCTACATCATCTAAAAGTTAAAGTTGGAACCATTTTCATGCTGTTACGCAACCTGAATACCAGGAAAGGTCTGTGCAATGGTACTCGGCTCATTGTAACTGCATTGTTTCAAAACATGATCCAGGCTAAAGTTATTACCGGCTCAGCAGCAGGACATGTGGTATTCATTCCACGTATTGATTTATGTCCATCAGAGACTGCATTACCATTCAGATTAAGAAGACGACAATTTCCCATCAAGGCAGCGTTTGCAATGACCATCAATAAATTGCAAGGGCAAACTCTCAGTCGAGTTGGGATATATCTCCCAGAACCAGCTTTTGCCCATGGTCAACTGTATGTGGCCTTTTCCAGAGTCAAGCAACGCTGCAATGTCAAGGTCAAAGTGCCCAATACACCACTCCAAGGACAATTACTGCCTGATTCTCCTAAAGTCTTTACACACAATATTGAGTACAAAAATGTTTTACGTTAAGCTTTTTCTTTTTTTTCATACTGTTCTGATACTTTTTTTTACAAAAACCACAAAATCTACAAAAAAATTAGTTTAGTCATATTTCTAAAGATATTAATTACATGGTTACTACATAGCCATGTTATATATAGTTATTTTTGGGGAGATTAAATCCCTTTTGTACAGAATTTATCATATATATATATATATATATATATATATATATATATATACAGAGGAACACACATTTAGTATGAGATCATAGATGTGTATCATCCAAATTTTGCGATTTGGTGATAGAAACCATCATATTACGTTCCAGCACTACAAGTGCTGAGAATTTTGCTATATTTTTCTTACAGGGAGAGGTTTTTGTGAACAGCTAAGAGACGGGTGGGATGGCTGTTCATACACATCTCCATCTCAAGGTGTGTTCAGTATATATAGATAGAGAGGGACATATCTAAATTGAGATTTACCTTTGACTCCAGCATTTTTTAGCTATTTGTGGATGTTTTTTTTTTTAAATTTAACATTTCTACATTTGCTGCCTTATGGTACCTTTACACGCCGCGACGGCAGGCTGGATACATCGCGCTACTTCACGTGCACGAGCACGCTCAAACGGCTACAAACGGTCAACGCACCCTCTTTACACGCCGCGACAAGGTGCGCTACGCCACGCTACATCTATAGCTAGCTACATCGCCGGGTGTCTCAAGTAGCCAGCTGTAGCGTAGCGTACCATGTTTAACACACCGCTCCAACAAGCTACTATGGGCGGACCCGGTGCAGCAGGGATAGCACATAGGCGTGCAACAATCTTGGATTACGAGCCGTCCGTACGATGATAGGACAGCGCAATATCATCAGGATTGGCCAGGCATCGCAGGAGGCTGATTAATACAGCACGCTCGAGTAATTGTGTAGTGTGACTGGTCAGCTCCTTAAATATCCCGCCCTATGCTGCGACTACCAATCATAAAGCAGGAGCGACCTCCAATGATCGCAGATGGGGCGCGGTAACATGGCGACTGTGTCACGCCTTAGATACATGGCAGCCACATCGCCGGGTGTCCAGAGTTGCCTTCCGTTGCTTCTTTACACGCCGATACAGCTCGCTACAATCGGCGATGTTGCCTTAAGTTTATGAGCAGAGACCATAAACAGATGTATCTGTCGCCGGCTGTAGCGTCGCCTCTTCAGACGCCGCTACTACAGGCGATATGGACGCTACAAGCTACAATTGTAGCTTGTAGCGCGATGTATCCAGCCTGCCGTCGCGGCGTGTAAAGGTACCATTAGGGCTGACCTACAGCACACTTGCTGTTATTTTCATGCAATGTGTATGGAATTTGTAGTTCACTTGCAGCGGATGCAGACAACGTGGTTGCGGTTGTTTCAGCCACAATAACTGCAGTGACCTGTGGTTTGTTAGTGGCTGTATTTCCTGCATCTGCCGTAGCCATGTTTGATCCATTTACCGCAAGTTTACTGCAAATTCCTTAGTTGTGTTATGGAAATTGCTGCAAGTCTGTTGACGGTAACTCCTTAGGTGTCAGGTGTGGATATTTTATTTTTTACATCCACATCCTTTTTAAATAGATGAAAAATGCTGCTGTTAAATAAGTCAAAATATTCATAATTCGGAATTAGTTAGATTAGGGACCCACCAGACGTAAGGGCACCTTGATGCGATTGGTGGGCTGACACAAACTGGCTAATACGCAGAATACCAATATTGATTTGTCAAATCAAGCTATTGTTACTTTGTGTTCCAAGACCCTTACATCATAATAGTTCAATTTTCCAAAAATGATATCAACCATACAATTATATGTACTTGATAAAAAGATATCATGGAATTATTGGATTATTAGTTAAAACTATTTTTAAATAAAGGATATACGGATTCTAGACTCCCGATTCTTTAGAATCGGCGTCACAGCTAGTCTACTATATAATTGTCTACTTCTGTCTGTTTGTCTGTAACGCAAATCCTGCGTTGCTGTTTAGTCAGGCCAACCGCCCACGACCAATCAGCAACAGGGACAGTCCGCCCGCAAATTGGCATGGGATTTCAACCACGCTTCGCTGATTGGTTGTGCCCGGCCGGTTGCCAGCAATCAGCGATATTGGCGCAGGATTTAAACCCAGCTTCGCTTTGCATTTTTCTTAAGTCTTCATAAATAAACTACATACATAGTCTAGAATACCCGATGCATTAGAATCGGGCCACCATCTAGTGTTTTTATAACCACTGCCATATAACAAAGTGCGACTTTCTCAAGTGGGACCCCTTCTGGTGACTGTGGGCTTAAGGCTTTTCGCTGGTACTACCCCCTCTCAAATGGGGAGAAGAGACCGACATCTGGATATGACTGTGAACCTTCTTTGTCCGTTACGTCTGTAGTGTTCTGAAGCCCTTGCTATGTGAGGGAAGGAGACGTGGACCCATCGAAAGGAAAGGCAACTGTCAGGAACAGTGCTCCTGTATTGGGATGGGTTGTATTGAAGAACCAGTATTGCCCAGGGTCAAACCTGAGCCTTGGATCCGCTAAAGCCATCATTTTTTCAACTTTAGAATTCTAAGTCCAAAAACTGATGCTGTTAATGGATCCTGGACTCAAGTGTGGCTTGCTATGCATTTTTTTACAAGACTCAAAAAATGCTGCAAGCAGCATTTTTTGGTGCAGTAAAATAATTGATCCGTTTTTTTAACATGGGATATGGGAAACCAGTCCGTTAAAATAAGGCACCGTCTGTTAATGGAACCGTTTTTTCTAGCATTTTTGGCAAAAAATGGCAAAGTCCAAAAAATGCATAGCTGCACAAGAAGGTCAAAAAACAGCCTAAAAAAAAACAGATTTGTTATTGGATCCATTAAAAAAAAATGATTGGCATGTGTGACCCTAGCCATTCAGAAAGATCAGAAACAACAAAGCTATAGCAAGAACTTCACCTGCTGTCATGCTGTGAAACGGAAAATGTGCTTAAGGCCCCATTCACATAGGCGTTTTTATGAAAATGCTGCAGATGCGGCAGAATTTCCGCATCTGCCGCATCTTCCGCCAACGGCCGCACTTGGGGCACATCTAAAGGCAAGCCCCATGCATTGTCTATGGGGCTTGCGGTCAGGTGCGGCAAGTGCGATTCTGGCACTTGCGGCAGTTGCAGCCACGAAAAAAACGTGATCAGCCGTGTTTTTTTTTTCGTGACCGCAAGTGCCGCATCTACCGCAACCGGCAGAACCGCACTTGCCGCACCTGACTGCAAGCCCCATAGACAATGCATGGGGCTTGCCGCAGGTGCGCTGCAAGTGCTGCCGTTAGGCAGAAGATGCGGCAGATGCGGAAATTCTGCCGCATCTGCTGCATTTTCATAAAAACACCTATGTGAAAGGGGCCTAAGATTTGTGCCCAGTATCTCATGTGTGAATTTGTGCTTGACAAAAGGAGGAAACTGTTAAGTAAAAGATTGTTAAGCAATAAGAACTGTTGGTCTTTGTGTCAGTTTCCACTGTAGTCTGTTCCTAGCCTGCCAAAGGCAATGGAGATATGGAGCCTACTGAAAGGCATGACCTACAATACAAAATACCATGAACCCAGTCAGAAACAGAATTTTCCTGTAGCATGACGGGGCTTCCAAAGTCAATCTCTCAGCCCGGGACTACTGCTCCTGCTACCCTATACCAGCAGGTTTCAATAGATGGGACACAGTATGACCCATTCCTGACTGTTTTGCACCTACAGTATAAGTAGAAAGCTGTATAGTCAAGATGCGCAGGCATTTGCTCATCTTTTTTATCCTAGATTTGAAGTTATTGGCTGGGGTCACACTTGAGCCCTGTATCTGTTAAAACCATCAGCACCGCCATAGATCTAATGATACAACTTTCAAGACCAAGGACAGGGGCTCATACTGTACGTACATTACATACAGTATCTACTCTACTGTGAGGAGCCGCCGCATTCATTCATAAAATTCACAAAGCCGACAATAGCCAGCAATACTATACAGACTACATTAACCCCTCTCATGCCCACTTAAGTGGACAGCTAACTCTAGGGAGGGTGGGCACCCCCGGAGACATGTTGCACCCCCGGAGACATGTTGGCCACAGCTGTTATTAACAGCTAACGCTTTGTTCATCCCTGTGGAAGCAGGGAGGAACAAAGCAGGCGGTAACAGGATTGCTCCGGATTACACATCCTGAGCAATCCCGTTACCGCATTGCGGTTTACAGAACACATTTTGTAAAAAAATGTGTTTGAAGGCAATTATGGTTACCGCATCCGAATCTGGATGCGGTCACCGCAATTGCACTTCCAAATGTGACCCCAGCCTAATGAAATCTCAAAAAAACCTTGACAAACTTTAGAAGTGCAACATGTTTATGTGGATGTGCAACATACTCGTTTTAAAACTTGAGAAATATTTTTCATAAGGTTGAGGTCATCACACTCATTTATAGCATCTGATGATTCTATCATGTGAGGAAATTGGATGCTATATGCTAATAACACTCCGTAAACCCTGTTGATCTGAGTCTCTTGCATGTGAGAATTAGAGCACCGATGCAGAGAAGATGGAGAGCTTAATTTCTCCATATTTCCCATTGTCTATCTTGGCGTATATCAGATTTCATCTAAATTCAGTCCGCTGTGTCACATGCACCCATAGACTTGTATGGATGCTAAGGATCTGATTAGCATGGGCAATCAAAGCACGCTGCATTGGCCCTGAGAGCAAAAAAATATCGTAGTATAACACTAGTTTGAGCGTTATCCGATAAAACATTCCGATAGCAGTTGGCCGTGTTATACGCGCGAGTAAGCAAACCCTTATAGAAACATCCTTCCTTGTATAAGCGTACCACCAGATAGAGTTTAGTTATATGTAGTCTTTATGCTTTTAAAATTCTGAAGAAATATAAAATGACTCACTGGTGTAATTTTAACTTGGCGTAATGCTTTTAAAGTTTGGTGACCTTGGCAGATAGTGCACTACTCCTCCAGCTTGAAAGTGGCCCATCTTTAGCTTGTCCAAAGGATTATATAAATTTGTAAGATAGAACAGTACAAACTGCAGAAAGCAATTGTCGATGTTTTATTATGCAAAGACATTTCTATAGCCAGAACTCAGTGAAAATCATTGGTGTTTTACTATATCTAGATTTAGCTATTGGTGCTTAAATGCAGACCACTTCTTGAAAATCTCCTTTATTAAATCTGGCAGTGAATAAAATCTCAAGTTCCATCATAAATATAAGTAAGCCAAAAAATGTATTCCACTGTTGAAAGAACTATTAATTATATGACCAATTAGCAATAAAACATTACCTTACGGATTTGGATGCTCCATTCTAATTTTGCCATTCACGAACACAGTCATAACCAACATCTCAAGTTACTACTTAAAATGCACCTAGAGAGCTATAACCAATTAATTTCCTTTGAAAAAAATGGTGATTTTATAGAGCTTGAAAAATTCTTGGAAACCACTTTTAGTAGTATTTTACCTGTCATAATTCCTTGTACCACTTAGCATCTCTGCTTTTATGGGAGGAAGTAGTGATGATGAGCCAACACTGCTGCTGAATGTGAGATAAGTCATTCACAATTAATAAAGTCAGATGCATTTATCAATTATAAACACACAAGTTCTGTGGGTTGTAATATAACGGAGAGAATATTTCTGTGATTAACAGACTGTTAAAGCAAATTATTGCATGCTGTCTTATAAAGTTTACAGCTCCAATTCTACTCCAAGTTTACTTTAAAAAAAATTGTGAATTAACCCTGCAGGCAAGTTATAATCAGGCATTAATATTCAAGCAATAAAATGCAAATGTGCCACCTGTCTGTGGTCCATCTCAAGAGCAGTGTAAAAAAACCATAAATGGGGATGCTGCAAAATAGCAATAATATACCAATTAGTGATGAGCGAGTACAGTAATATTTGTAATCGCTATATTAGTTATGAGCACTTTCTAATGCGTATTCGTTCCGAATAGCGAGTACACAGCAAGTCAATGGGAAATGCGAGTACTTTTCTGTTGGACCCTACAGAAGAGTCTAGGGTCTCAGGATAAAGCTGAAATGGATGAGAAAGTGATGAAACAGAATGGGAAGAGCCTGGAGAATATGCCTGTATGTATTTCTGACTCTCATATGGTTTGTGGGAATAGCTTTGTCGCAGGATTACGCCACTGTTACAGATACACAAGAAAAACTACCAAACCTCACCTAAATCGCATTTAACAGGCCAAAAAGGTTCAGAAACAGTTTTTCATGTATAATCACTTGTATACAAGGCTAAATAAACCATAGACACATAAATAACGCTTTTAATGTTTGTTCACACATAGTTTGTATCTTTTATTCGCCTTTTACAAGTGGGAGGGCCCTGACGTATACATTCTGTAGGTCTCTCTGTCATTCATAATTTATAGTTAGTTATTCCCCAGCACTTTACAAGGCCAGCTACCACGTACCAGTAGGTATGTTGATCTTTGACCTCATAGGCTTCAGGTGGTCCTGTGGCATACATTTTGGAGGGACTGCTCTTACTTTGACATTTGGATGGTCCCTCCTCCATTCAGAATCAGATTTTGGAAAACATATTACATTGCACTTTACAATGTACCCATTTTAGCGTTTGGCAAAACCCTCCTTCTTCTCTTACATTTCCTCCACCTCCATGACATTTGCACCCCTAAATTCAAATATTCAGAGGGTCCACAGTAGGCAGGAAACCTGAGTTTGCTGAGGGCCCAGAGATGGCCCTCTAACATACGTTTTGGATGGACCACTCTTACTTAGACATTTGGGTTGTCCCTCCCTCATTGACACTAAAATAGTGGAATACATATTCCATAACACTTTACAATGTGCCCATTTTAGCATTGGGCAAAACTCTCCTCCTCCTCCATGACATTTGTGGCCCTAAATTCAAATGTTCAGAGGGCCTGCAGTAGGCTGGAAATCTGGGTTTACTGAGGGCCCAGAGATGGCCCTCTAATATACGTACTCAGAAAGTGGAATACATATTCCATAACACTTTACAATGTGCCCATTGTAGCGTTAGGCAAAACCCTCCTCTTTATCTTCCTCATCCTCTACCTCCACCGCCATGTGATTTAGTGGTCCTATATTCAAATGTTCAGAGGGTCTGCAGTAGGCAAGAAGCCTGAGTTTAGTGAGAGCTCTCATGTGGTCCTGTAGCATACGTTTGGAAATGCCCCTCTCTAGAAATTTTGGAGGTTTATCTTGTGTACATTTGCGAGTGCTCTCACTTATTCATATTGTAGGGCCCTCACTCTATTATTTAAGCCATTAAAGGCCAGAGATACATGGGAAAGGGCAAGCGACATGGAGTAATAGAAGGTAGCAGTGAGTGCGGCCTGCGATCCTCAGGTTTGGCTGAACTCTGTGAACCAGAAAAATAAAGCTGCACTAGTCAACTGGATGATGAGCTCAAATATATTTCTTGTGCAAGTCAATGGACAAAGGATATATGATGTTCTCCCTCCAGGATGGGTGGAGAAGCTTTTCCAAATTGCTCAGAATTTGTGAGTGACAATATTCCCCAGATTACACAGGTAGAGAAGACTTCTTGATACTGTACTACTTGGTCCACTGCAGAATGTGCATCGTATTTCCAAAAATGACTACTGCGGACTGTGTCATAGGAGCAAGAAGATACCATGACAAGGGCCTCCCTTAACAAACATTATCTACGAAGGACTACTGTAGTAGTTGTGATCCTCAATTCAAGTTTTCAGAGGTCCATCAGTCGGTCATCAACAGTAAGGGGCCCTTTACACGCCGCTACGACAGGATGGATACAATCCGCTACAGGTTACAAAATGTAGCGCCAATATAGCCCGTAGTAGCGGCGTGTGAAGACGGGACGCGACAGCCGGCTACAGATACATCTGTTTCCGAGCACTGCTCAATAACAGATGGCTACAAAGCCGATTGTAGCGAGCTGTATCGGCGTGTAAAGAAGGAACAGAAGGGTTGTTCCTACACCATGCTATGTAGCTGGGGCGTGACACAGGCTCCGGGCTCCGCGCCCCCTTCAGCAATCATTGGAGGAAGCTCCTGCGTTGCGATTGGTTGTCGCCGCACAGGGCGGCATATTTAAGGAGCTGACGAGTCACACTACACAATTGCTCGAGCGTCAAGTATTAATCAGCCTCCTGCGATGCCTGGCCAATCATGGTATTATTGCTTTGTCCTATCACCGTACGGACGTCTCGTAATCCACAATTGTAGCACGCCTATGTGCTGTCCCTGCTGCACCAGGTACGCCCATAGTAGCTGGTTGTAGCGGTGTGTAAATGAGCTACAGATGGCTACTTGAGACACCCGGCGATGTATCTAGCTGTAGATGTAGCGTAGCGTAGCGCACCTTGTGGCGGCGTGTAAAGGAGGTGCGTTTACCGTTTGTAACCGTTTGGGCGTGCTCGTGCACGTGAAGTAGTGGATTGTATCCATCCTGTTGTAGCGGCGTGTAAAGGTACCTTAAGTGTAATTTCGATTTAATATATCCCCTATCTCAGTCACAATGTGGCACAAGCCAGGCATGTTTTTCTGGTAAATAGGGTGAGTGACAGTAGATTTTGATTGAATATGTATCCCCTTTCTCAGTCACAATGTGGCACAAGTTGTGACAAGGGCCTCCAATGACAAATATTAGTTTGGTAGGACCACTCTATATTCCAGATTTGTACACTGCATAATGTGCATAGGGTTTGTAAAAACTAGTTCTATGGACTGAGTAAAGGTTGATGCAGGAAGACACCATCACAAGGGCCTCCAATCACAAATACTAGTTAGGCTGGAGTAGGAATAGTGTCCTAATTTGTTCGCTGTACTATGTGCATAGGGTTTGTAAATAAAAGCCCTCTGGGCTGAGTGAAGGCTGACGCAGGAATTCACCATTCCAAGGACCTCCAATCACAAATACTAGTTAGTTATTTGTGTTGCTTATTGCATATATTAAATGTAATTCATGTTTTGATGGCACCTTAACTGACAGGATTGAGTGCCACATATTTACTTATATATTGTAGCATGGGTTCACTACCCTTTTGAAGGCACCTTCCTAATTACATTTGTCAGGCATAAGCTATTGCTCTTTGATATCAGTCTCTAACATGCCTAATGGGTTAACTTCTTTTCCTAAAGCACAGATTACAAACATTGATAGCACATGTCCTTGTCCATAAGACTACAACCTCTAGTATTCTCTTGTATCAGCCGCCAGTAGAGGAGGAAAAGCCCAGCAAGACATAGGCAGTATCTAGTGCTAGGATCCAGTTAAGAGATGCGCCTCAACGTGGCAACAGGGTGGATTATCAAATTGGCCATTTCCATAGTGCTAAGTATCTCATTTTTCAATTTTTTCTCTTGTCAAATTTATGTCACTATCAAGTGCCACTTACTGTATTTTATATGTAATTTGTGTTTTGATGGCACCTTCACTGACAGGATTGAGTGCCGCATATTTACTTATATATTGTAACATGGGTTCACTACCCTTTATGATGGCACCTTCCCCATTACAGTTGTCAGGCATAAGCTATTGCTCTCTGGAATCAGTCTCTAACATGCCTAAAGGGTTAACTTCTTTTCCTAAGGTACAGATTACATACATTGAAAGCACCTGTCCTTGTCCATAAGACTACAATCTCTAGTGTTCTCTTGTATCAGTTGCCAGTAGAGGAGGAAAACCCAGCAAGACATAGGCATTATTTAGTGTTAGGACCCAGTTAAGAGATGCGCCTCAACATTCAGCCTGCACAGACATGAAGCTTGGGTTGGGTGTCTCCTCTGTAGAATTTGGAGTCACCTTGGTAGCACAGTAAAACAAGTCATCTTCTTCATCATCCTCCTCTTAATCCTCCGCATCCCCCAACGTTGCCTCAAAATATTGGCTGGGCTGGGTAGTATCACCCATTCAGAAATCTGGCTCCATACCAAAATGCTGGCCACTCAAAGCTTCATCTTTGAGATTATGCAGTGATTGTTTCAGGAGACACAGCATCGGGATGGTTACACTGATAATAGCCTGATCACCGCTCTCAAGGTTAGTGCAGTACTTAAAGTGCTCAAGAACCTCACAAATGTCTGCAATCCACACCCACTCAACAGTTGTTATGTGAGGTGGCTGACTCTCAACCTGACGGGCATGTTGAAGATGCTATTCAGCTACTGTCTCTGCTGCTCACTAGGCCTCACCTACATATGATAGGTAGAGTTCCAACATGTGGGCAGGTCGCAAATGTGTCAGTGATTTGGCAAATTAAAGCTCTTTTGCAGTGCTGTAAAAGCAGCAAATGCGATAGAGGAATGGCGATAATGGGCGCTAATACAGTGCACCTTCTCAAGGAAGTACGGCAAGTCAGGGTAAGTTTAAGAAATTTATGAACAACTAGGTTCAGGACGTAAGCCGTGCATGGCACATGTACCAGCTTGTTAACCTTTAAAGCCGCCACCAGGTTACGCCCATTATCGCAGAGACCAGACTGGGTTGGCGGTGTAGCGGGGAGACCCACTGATATGTTGTTTTAAAGCTTGCCGCAGCTCTATTGTAGTGTGTGATTTCTGACTTAAACAGATCAGCTTCAGCAGAGAATGTTGCCCCTTTGCCGATGCGCTGCTGCACAGGTCCCAGCTTGGCATTGATAGGGAGGGTAATTCTGCAGAGGATGAGGAGCAGGAGGTTGGGAGAGAGGAACTAGAATATGAAAAGGTGGAAACCCTGACAGAAGTTGGGCCCGCTATTCTTGGCGTGTGTAGGATGTGCAATGTTCCACTTTGCGCTTTTGTCTCATCCTCCACGAGGTTAACCCAGTGTGCCGTGACAGAAATGTATCATCCCTGTACACAACAACTTGTCTAGGTGTCTGTTGTTAGGTGGACCTTCCCAGTTATGGTGTTGGTGAGAGCACAGTCAAGATTGTTTAACACGTGCTTGTGTAACTCAGGGATGGCACACCGGGCAAAATAATGACAGCTAGGAACACTGTATCGTGGGGCAGCCAAGAGATCATGGAAAGGCTGTGTTCCCACAAGCCTTAATGGCAACATCTCCACAGCTAGCAATTTGGCAATGTGAGACATGGCCGTTGTTTGATCCCCAGATGCAGATTTTGTACCCTGGTGTTCCGTCCACCTACTGGATGCTTGACTTACATGTGGTTTCACATACTGGTGGTGCTGAGATTGCCTTTGCCCTGGCCTCTGCTCAACTTGGTATGACAGATGCTACAGACTACCATGTTTTTCTCTGAAGGACTTTCAGAAAAAATATTCCACAAAGCGTCTGAACGCCCCCTTGCCCTAACTAGGTCCACAGCGAGGGTGGGAACAGTTGACCCAGTTGTTACTCTGGGCAAAGCATTACAACCACTTGGTGCCTGTATGGGTGCTACATATCCATCTTCCTCTGTGTTGCTGTCATGGATATGCATGCCAACAGTCCAGGTTGGATCAGTGGACTCATCAACGACCACCTCATCTTCCATCTCATCCTCCTTCCCAGTTGGCATTGTAGGCTGACCTGATGGCAACTGTGCCTCATCATCATCAGCCTCCACCTCTGGAGACAGTAAATGGCATTCCTCCAAGTTGTTTTTTTCTGACCGTAGGTACTTAAATATTTGAGCATCAATGCACTAAACCTCCTCATATCTCTCTTTCGATGCTGCACGATGATAGGCCAGAGCAAAGCAAACAATACATACCAAACAGATCCTCTGAGTGGCCAAGCTTGTGGCCATATGTCTTCTGTGACTGATAATGGCGGGATGAAGGAGAAGCAGCTTCAGGATTGGATGGGCCAACCTTCTGTGTATCAACATTTGTTTGTGTGGTTGTGGAAGATTTGTTGCTGCTTGAAAAATGCATAGAGGCCGTGTCTGCTATCCAAGACAGAATCTGCTCTTGATCTTCTGGCTTCCAAGCACAATTACGTTCCAGACTGGGACATTTTTCCAGGAACAGAATGGATGCATGCTTCTTTTTTCTAAGCTAAATAACCCCAAGTTTAATAATCTCTCTTGGTATTGCAGAACCCTCAGTCCTCTAATAACCTTGGTCGCTCTTCTCTGTATCCGCTCTAGTTCAGCTATGTCTTTCTTATACACCAGAGACTAGAATTGTACACAGTATTCGAAGTGTGGTTGTACTAGTGACTTGCATAGAGGTAAAATTATGTTCTCCTCATGAGCATCTATGCCTCTTTTAATACATCCCATTATGTTATTTGCCTTTGCAGCAGCTGCCTGACACTGGCAGCTTAATGTGAGTTTGTCATCTACCCATACACTCAGGTCTTTTTCAGTGACAGTTTTGCCAAGTGTTTTACAATTAAGCACATAATTATACCTTTTATTTCCTCTGCCCAAGTGCATGACCTTACATTTATCCCCATTAAAGCTCAATTGCCATTTATCAGCCCAAGCTTCTAGTTTACGTAAATCCTCATTTAATATAAAATTGTCCTCCTCTGTATTGATTACCCTGCAGAGTTTAGTATCACCTGCAAATATTGAGATTCTACTCTGTATGCCCCCTACAAGGTCATTAATAAATATATTAAATAGAAGCGGGCCCAACACTGACCCCTGTGGTACCCCACTGTTAACTGTAGCCCATTCTGAGTGTGTTCCATTAATAACCACCCTTTGTTTCCTATCACTGAGCCACTTCTTAACCCACTTTCAAATATTTTCTCCTATCCCCATTCCTCTAGTTTTATGTATCAACCTTTTGTGTGGCACCGTATCAAAAGCTTTTGAAAAGTCCATATACACCACATCCACTGCATTTATTTGTCCAGTCCAGAACTTACCTCTTCATAGAAGCTTATCAGATTAGTTTGACAGGAACAGTCCCTCGTAAACCCATGTTGATATTGGTCATGAGTTTATTTTTCTTCAGATACTCCAGTATGGCATCTCTTAGAAAACCCTCTAGGATTTTACCCACAGTAGAGGTTAAGCTTACTGGCCTATAATTTCCAAGTTCAGTTTTTGTCCTCTTTTTCAATATTGGCACCACATTTGCTATACGCCAGTCCTTTGGTACAGATCCTGTTATTATGGAATCTTTTAAAACTAAAAATAATGGTCTATCTATGACAGTATTTAATTCCTGCAGTACTCTGGGGTGTATCCCATCCGGGCCCGGAGATTTTTTTGAATTTTAGTGATTTTTAGACGATGACGTACTTCCTGCTAGGTTAAGCAAGTGACATTTAATGGAGAATTTTTGTTATCACTGATCATGTTGTCTGTCATGGGATTTTTTTGTGTAAATACTCATTTAGCATATTGTCTTTTTCCTCATCCTCATCCACCATTTCACCCAGACTATTTTTAAGGGAGCCAGCACAATTATTTTTTAGTTTCTTACTATTTATGTAGTTAAAAAATATTTGAGGATTTTTTTTTTACTTTCTCTGGCAATGAGTCTCTCTGTCCAATCTTTGCTGCCTTGATTTTTTTTCTTTTACAAATGTTATTTAATTTTCTGTATTCATTTAATGCTTCATCACTACCTACTTGCTTTAATTCCCTAAATGCCTTCTTTTTGTCACTTATTGTGCCCTTTTCAACTTTATTTAGCCATAGTGGTTTCCTCCTTTTCTAGCATGTTTATTCCCAAAGAGTATATATTGTGCACAGGTCCTATTCAGGATGCTAATAAACATCTCCCATTTGCTTTGTGTACTTTATTGTCTAAGGACAACGTCCCAGTTTATTGCACTATCATCTCTCAACTGTTGGAAATCTGCCTTCCTGAAGTTTAGTGTCCTTGTAGCCCCTCTACTACACACCTTATTGAAGGATACTTGAAAACTTATTATTTTGTGATCACTATTACCCAAGTGACCTGCAACCTGCATATTTGATATGCGGTCCGGCCTGTTGGTTAATATTAGATGTAGCAGTGCCCCCCTTCTTGTCGGGTCCTGAAGCAGTTGTGAAAGGTAATTGTCTCTCATAATTGTCAAAAACCTATTATCTTTGCTGGAACTGCAGGTTTCTGTTCCCCAATGTATTTCAGGGTAGTTGAAGTCCCCCATAATAATGACTTCTCCCTGCTTCATCTATTTGCTTTATGAGGATATTCTCCTCCACTTCCATTATGGTTGGAGACTTATAACAAATCCTTATCAGTAATTTATTATTTTTTTCCCCTTATATATTATCACGCAGGATGTGTTTTAAGGATGATTTTACATATAAACAGACATCTCCCTCTCACTTATTTCTACGGTCATTTATGAAAAGACTATAGTCTTGTAAATTAACAGCCCAGTCATGGCTCTCGTCCAGCCATGTCTCCGATATCCCCACCATGTCATAATTATTTTCCAACAAAATCAATTCTAATTCCTCCATTTTGTTGGCGAGGCTTCTGGCATTAGTGTACATGTAGTTTATGCTTCTTTCTTTACCTCTATTACTTCTCACTATATTGACTGTTCAAACCCGACCCCCAATTTCATTACTTCTGCCCAGGTTACTATTTACACTATCTTCCCCTTCTGTACAATGAATACTCTCCCCCCCAATCCCTCGTTTAAACACTCCTCCAACCTTCTAGCCATTTTCTCCACCAGCACAGGTGCACCCTCCCCATTGAGGTGCAGCTCATCCGTAGCATAGACTCAGTGCCTTCTCGCACACCACTGACACCACCAAGTCCATGTCAACATCCCTGTCCTTTAACAACTGATTTTTATGGTCATTTTGGGTTTTGTTGACAGATTTTGGTGTTAATGGCATAAGCCAACCTAGTTGTCACAGCCAAAATAGTTGTCACAGCCATCTGTGTGATTTTTCCTGAAGAAGGGGTTTGTTGGTTACGTAGAAAATAAAATCACATAATTACTAATCTTTTGGTCAAGAAGAATTCTTTCCTATACTAACAGGAGTGCGTTCATATTCCCAGTTTCTATAGTTTTTATTGTTTTATGCTTAGCGTGGGAGATCGCAGCAGACTGAGAGACCTGCTACACGTCTTTATAGTGGTTGTGACTTCCACAAACGTAAAATGCGAGCAATTGTAATTTTATATTTGAAAATTGTCTCACAGGTATACTCACTGTGCGCCTTTCTTTTCCAGTTATAATACAATTTTGTAGTAAGCAGTAGGAAGTTTTGGATTACTTCTGCTTTGCGTTGGGCAAACAGCTTTTTTGTAATGTGGACAAAAGCACAGCGTGTTAAATGGCCTGGTGCGAGGTTTGTAGCAGGCAGTAGGAAATTTTGGAATACTGCTGCTTTACACTGACCCTGTTGGACACTGATCATGCTGGAGTCACTCGTCCTTTCTGTAGTCTAACTCTGTACTGTGTCCTTTCAGCTCTCAAAAGGTCTATTGTTTTAGTGGTATTATGCAGCTGATGAACAGATTCTTTCAACTGTCCCTACTCCAATATCTCTCCCTTGCTAATCTACACTGAGGTAATATACACTAGAGGTAGCCCTGAAAAGGGCTTTTGTGTTATGAAGAAGCCTAGTACTCTACCTAGCAGCTCAGCAATCTGTCCCTACGCTTCTCCAACGGTGGCTCTGGATGCAATGTGGGTAAAATGGTGGTGGCAGTTTTTAAATAGACCCTATGATGCTGGGCGGCCAACCAATCACATTAATGCCACAACCAAGATATCTGTGGCATTACTGCGATTGAGGAAGACGCCCAGCATGATTAGTGGCTGCAAAGGAGGCGACAAAACTGCAGAGCAAGAAATCCGAATATATCGAGGTGAGTACCAAAAACAGAATAACAAGTAATGCGAATACCGTACTATTTGTGCGAATAGTGAATAGTGACGAATACACTCGGTCATAACTAGTACCAATCCCTGATTTTAGTTTATGAAATTATTAATACAAAAGTGCATATGCTGTTGTGCAGATTTCACTGATTTACATGTAAGTAGATACTGAACTGAGTTTACACAAGGAGTTGCACCGAACACCGTCGGTTCTGCGCCCCCTCGAATGTCGTCACCGCTAAGTCCTGCCTCCAGTGCCGTGCCTGCAGACTGGGAACGCACATGCATATGCACTTTTGTGTTAAAAGGTTATAATCAGACACTCATTGTAAAGAAGATTGCATCGTTTACATCGTAGCATTTTTAATCTATAATTTCCCTTTCCTTTTCTCTCCGGTCCCCTCTATTATTCACTTTCATGGTCTCTTTCTATTTTTTTCTGCTCTTCTGCTTTCTCCACTTAATGTGTTTATTCCTTTCTGTCTCAATGTCTTTTTGTCTTTTTATATCTCAAAGAATCATAGAATAGTAGAGTTGAAAGGGACCTCCTGGGTCATTTGGTCCAACCCCATGCTCAAAGCAGGATTGACTAAATCATCCCAGACAGATGTCTGTCCAGCCACTGTTTGAAGATTTCTATTGAAGTAGAACTCCTCACCTCTCTTTGCAGCCAGTTCCACTCGTTGATCACCCTCACTGTCGAAATTTTTTTTCTAATATCTAACTTGTGTTTTTTCCCATTCAGTTTCATACCATTGCTTCTAGTGTTTCCTTGTGCTAATGAAAATAAAGCTGATCCCACTACAGTGTGACAGCCTATTAGATATTTGTAGAAAGCTATTAAGTCTCATCTCAGTCTTCTTTTTTGGTAAGCTAAACATTCCGAAATCCTGCAACCGTTCCTCATAGGACATGGTTTGCAGACAGGTCACAATTCTGGTCACTCTTCACTGAACATGCTCTAGTTTCTTAATGTGTATTTTAATTTGTGGTGCCCAGAACTAGACACAGTATCCTGATGAGGTCTGACCAAACAGGAGTAGAGGTGGATAATGTCTTCACATGATCTAGACTGTATGCTTCCGTTAATGCAACCCAGAATTGTGATTGCCTTTTTTGCTGCTGCTTCACACTGTTGACTCATGTTTAGTCTGTGATCTATTAGTAGACCCAAGTCTTTTTCATATGTGCCGTTGCTTAGCCCTACTCTTCCAATTCTATATATGCTCTTTTCATTTTTCTTTCTCAGATGTAGGACTTTGCATTTTTTGCTATGATAAGCCAGTCTGGTAGTTGCTGCCCGCTGTTCTAGTTTGTTTAGATCTTTTTGAATCCTCTATTTCTCTTCTCTAGTATTAGCAAGCCCTCCTAGCTTAGTGACATCAGTAAATGTCATCAGTTTACCTTCAATTCCTTCATCTAAATCAATGATAAACATGTTCAACAACACCTGACCCAAGACACAGCCCTGTGGTACCCCACTGTAGACATTCTTCCAACTAGATCTGCAGCCATTTATGACCACTCCGTGGACCTGCTCTGACTCTGTACTTTAAACCCTTGACATTCTACTGCATTATGTTCAAGTAAGATTTGGCACAGACTGCAACACTAATTCTGCAGTCATATTTTGCAGGCTCAGGAAGGATCAGATGTTATCCGTGTCATATAGTTGACAGCCTGTGTCACTTTCTGGATTTGGTGCTAGAACTAACTCTTACAGTTTAACCTTTAAATGCTACAGTTAATAGATGCTTGACAGAAGGAGAGAGCTATCATCCCTCCTCTAGATGAGATCAGTTGATGCCAATGGTTACCGTTGCAAAACAAATCCCATTAATGTCCTATAAGCCTGCCAGCTAAGAAAACTTATTAGACCGTTGTAGAAGCAGTAGGCTGAATGTGGCAAGTATAATGCTTTGTTTGCAGTATTTTTTCCAAACCTGACAAAAATAATTGCACATTGCTGCATATATTGGGGTACTATGGAACAAATTGCATATTTTAAAATAAGCACTTTTTATGCAAGTCAAGGTGTTATAATTATGTTTTTACCCCTTAAGGACTGAGCAATTTGTAATTTTTGAGCTTTTACTTTTCACCCTCTTCTTAAAGGAAAAAAACTTTTTTTTTCTGCTGACAAAGCCATATGAGGGCTCTTTTTTGTGGGATAAGATGTACTTTTGAATAACAACATATATTTTATAATTTTTTGGCGGACAAAAATGGACAGAAACGAATCTGGCATGGTTACATAACATGAAGCTTAGGGAAGAGAGGTATACCACAGTCCGCGCTGCCAAGTTCACTCACATCAAAGAAAACGAGTAGACGATGTCCAGTTCAATCCTTCTTTATTCTTCTACGCGTTTCGGCGCCTAGCCTGGCACCTTCATCAGGGATATTCAGTTGAATATCCCTGATGAAGGTGCCAGGCTAGGCGCCGAAATGCGTAGGAGAATAAAGAAGGATTGAACTGGACATCGTCTACTCGTTTTCTTTGATGTGAGTGAACTTGGCAGCGCGGACTGTGGTACACCTCTCTTCCCTAAGCTACTGGTTTCGTCTTCACGTTTGTGAGACCGGTGAAAGTCCAGCAGCAGCCATCAGGATATTTATCCAAACAGGTCTACAAACCAGTTGTGGGTCTCACAACTGGAATAGGTGAGTGGTTCACTTTTCTCACCTTAACACAAGCTAGTGTCTAGTGATAAGGGCACTATTGCGCTCTTGTCCCCCCCCCTCTTCTTTTTGGTTACATAACATGGCGGTCTATGGAGACGGATCCCTGAAAAAAAGGACCATTTCACAGATATGATTTGTGGTACTGAGCATGCTCAGAAGCACTGCACAGCTTCTCACAGCTCTTTTTCTGTTCAGCATCTCTCACTCACACTCTCTCTCTCTCGCTATCTCTCTCTCCTCCCCCTGAACTAACATTACCATTACTTCCTATGGCTGCAGCGATTGCCAATACTTTAATATGCACAAAATGGATCGTTCAAAAAACAGGATCCGTTAGCATATATACCATCTGATTTCACAAATCCATGCCTTTCCATGTGGTCTTTCAAATTAAAAGATCCATACGGACAGCCAAAAAACGTGGTTTGAAAGGGGCCTTAGCCAGCTCGAAAGTCCCTGACACTCTTCATGACATAAGGTATTAAGGAGTTAATATAATGCTTGCACAACTAAGGCCGGCTTCACACCACGGCAAGATCTGATCCGGGGCTGTCAGGGGTGTACCTCACAGCCCCAGATCGGTTCTGGACACAGAACCAGAGGGCCAATTATGCCCTCCGGTCCAGTGTGCAGCTGGATGGCTCATTTGCTGCCGCAGCAGCTTATAATTCAAGATCGCAGCTAGCGGGGAGCTAGCCGCGGTCCTGAACTGTCAGCAGGGGACAGCTGGTGGGGCTGAAATCCAGCGCCGGCCGCCGCTGAGCTTCCGCACCCAGCGTCCTGCTCCTAGGTGCGGCTCCTCTGCAATCCAGCACCATAGACCCCCATATTAGGGGGCACCGGATCACACCGAACTGGGAGGGTCCGGGAGCATCCGGGAGGATCAGCTTTTTTCCCCGGACACAAAAATGCATGCAGCATTTTTGTATCCGGGAGAGAAATCTGAATCCTCCCGGATTCTCCCGGACAGATGGAAACCGGATGGCAGATAGCTGCCATCCAGCTCCACCTGGCCCCATAGCATACTATGGGGCCGAAATCCAGTCCGGGGCTGTCATGGGTGAACCATGACAGCCCCGGATCGGATTTCACCATGGTGTGTAGCCGGCCTAACTTATGTAAGTGGGAATCAATAGAGTTCTAAAGGGGCACTCAAGGTTTGATTTAGAGAAGTGTCTGAAACTAGTCGGCATGTAGTTGACCACATACTTGTACAAAGAATACAGAAGATTTGCCTGTCCCAAAACATGGGATGGCTGGAAAATTGCCTTGAGTGGACATAGAGCGATACCTTAGCTTTCCTCGATAACCCATCCGAAAAGAATCAGCCAAAACTGAAACCGACTGAAACCGAGGCAATTATTTCCATAGGAATCAATGTAAATCAAATTAATTTAAGACACTCAACAATATATAAAAAATAGCACATTTTATAAAAAAAAAGACAGTATTTAATACTAATAATATTACAAAATTAATATAACATGAATATGAAAGACTATTGTAAAGAATAAGTAAACATTTAACATGGCATTGATTTTTCTAAACACCCTTTTTAGTGTATGGAACATTGTGAGGAGGAGAGAGAGGGGTGCAGATATTATTGTGTGGAAGGGGAATCACGTGTCGCCATTTTTTCTTGCAAAATTAGCAGAATGCAAAGTACTCACACCAACAAATACCAAGGAAACCAACGACAACCGAGACAACTGTTTAATGGAAAAAATCATCAAAAACCAAAACTGATGAAAACCAATGTCAACGAAAAACGAGGTATTATGGTATTACATATATGATAGTGCACCAATGAACATGACCTTTTTGTTAAAATATTTGCTAAATAAAGGTATTTAGTAATATTTGTAATATTTAAATGTGCTGATATTACTTTACAGACTGATTTAATTCATAGCATACAAGCAAATGAATCACATAAAGATTTGCTCTCTGCAAAAAATGTACCGTATATACTCGTGTATAAGCTGACCCGTGTATAAGCCGACCCCCCTACTTTTGCCCCCCAAAACCTGGGAAAACCTATTGACTCGTGTATAAGCCGAGGGTGGACCCCAGCACAGGTATACAGCCCCCAGCAGTGTGGTATACAGCAGCCCCAGAGGTATATACAGCAGCCCCAGTGGTAGTATACAGCAGCCCCAGTGGTAGTATACAGCAGCCCCAGTGGTAGTATACAGCAGCCCCAGAGGTAGAATACAGCAGCCCCAGAGGTAGTATACAGCAGCCCCAGAGGTAGTATACAGCAGCCCCAGAGGATATACAGCCCCAGAGGTATATACAGCAGCCCCAGTGGTAGTATACAGCAGCCCCAGTGGTAGTATACAGCAGCCCCAGAGGTAGTATACAGCAGCCCCAGAGGTGTATACAGCCCCCCCCCATCAGTATACAGGGCCCCCCTTGGTGCACAATCCTGTAAAGGAAGAGATTAGTATACTTATCACTGTCCCACTGCCGCTGTCCCGCCGCCGTCATCGCGCTCCTCCGTCTTCATCCAGCATCTTCCGGCTTCCTCTGGCGCGCAGACAATGACATTATTGCCTGCGCCCACCGGAGGAAGCCGGAAGAAGACGGATGAAGACGGAGGAGCGCGATGACGGCGGCGGGACAGCGGCATCGGGACAGTGATAAGTATACTAATCTCTACCTTTACAGGTTTGTGCAGCAAGGGGGGGCCTGTATACTGATGGGGGCGGGCCTGTATACTGTATACATTGTATACAGTATACAGTGACTCGCGTATAAGCCGAGGGGGGGGACTTTTCAGCCCAATTTTTGTGCTGAAAAACTCGGCTTATACGTGAGTATATACGGTACTTTAAGTCAAAGTTGAACCAAACTTAAAAGATTTTTATAATTAACTTTTTCACAAAATAATTGATTTCTCTTCTTTATGCTAACAGTTAAGATGTATTATACTACAGCACATTTAGACCATGTTCACACAATGTTCTTTTTTTCACAATTTTCAAAATTGCAGCAAAATCATTCCTTTTTCACAGTGTTTTTGGAAAATTGCACAAAAATATATCGAAAATATGGCACAAATAACGTAACATATCACAAAGTTGTGTATCTTTTTTGGGATTTAAAGAGAACCTGTCATCAACCATACATGTTGAGCTAAGGGCAGCACTGAATTGCTGCATTCAGGCAAGGGGTCTCCCATGTCTGATGGCGGCTGGTACCCGAGATAATAGTTTAGTAAAACTTACAAGCTGGAGCCAAGTAGGCTGTCCCTGGTGCGGCAGCTTTGTCTCTGTGCTGCCTCCCTGCTGCAAATCATGTCCTCTTCGCTCTGTCTGTGCTGGTGACACAGTAGGTAATGTTATCTCAGCCTCCGGCTGCCTGTCCCTTCTCCTGCTGTGACATCAAATCATTTCCCCGCCCAGCAGCCTGTTATGTATGGAGCTGGGTGTGGAAATGCTCTGACATCACAGCAGGAGACGGGGCAGCTGGCCGGGGGCGGGATAAGCATTACCTTGCTCTGCCTGCGTCACCAGCACAGGGAGCAGAGACAGAGCGAGGAGGACGTGATTGGCAGCAGGGAGGCGGCACAGAGACACAGGCTGCCGCACCAGGGACAGCCTACTAGGCTCCAGCTTGTAAGTTTTACTAAACTATTATCTCGGGGTACAAGCCGCCATCAGACATGGGGGACCCCTTGCCTCAATGCAGCAGACATGCTGCATTCAGTGCTGCCCTTACCTTCATATCCATGGGGGGGTGACAGGTCCTCTTCAATACAAAGTCAATGATAGGCGCTCCACCTGCCCAATATCACATTGCCATCTCTGTTGTCTTCTTAAGTGAAGGAGGGAATGTTGGGCCCACTTAATGTATTGTCACACGGGGCTGATCACTGTGGCGATGTTGCCAGCAACTCACAGGAGCGCACACTTTTTTGGCACGCTGCCATGGTTGCTGTTGCGATGTCACACGCAGCGATATTCGCCAGCAACCATCTGCGATCTTGCCGGCAACTATCGCTGCCAGAGATCCATAACATGGGAGTCTATGAGGGAAGTTGCTGGCAACATCGCAGTTGCGGTGTCACACAGGCGATGCAGGGCAGATCGCCGAGCAATATCGCCAGGTTTCCCAACATGTTGGGAAGCCTGGCGATGCTGCTTAGGCAATTTATCACCTTATTATCGCCCTGTCACACGCGGCAACTCATGAGGATGTTGCTGCAACTTAGCCACGCCCTAACCGCAGAGATCGCCCCGTGTGACGGTACTCTTAGATATCAGGACCCAAGTGCGATAGTACAATAACTCCAAAGTTCTTACAGCTACATCCGGCACCAACATAATTTATACATTAAAAATTGCTTAGTGGCAGGTTGGGTCAAAGCTGTACCTCTAATAAAATTGTTTATAAGTGAAAACATATTATTTTATCATGTAATATTTAAAAAAAGACTTCCACATGCATTCTCTCAGACAAAATGAAAAAAAAAATGAAATAATGAAAAAGAGAAGCAGATTTCTAAGTGCGTTTGCAAGTCTCAAGGATATAGAACGGCTGTTCACTTGCTGCCTTCATGTGCTTCATACTCCTATTACTGTATTGGAATCTGTGTGGCCTTCTTTCAGGATTTTTTTGGTTGACTGCGTAGGTTTCTGCTTCATTAACAGGCACATGATGTTACTTAGAAATCTTGGGATTAAACTCACTGAGAGCAAGAACATCCACTCAGGCTTGTTATAATTTCATAGAAAGATTCTAACTCAGCGCAGTGGGTTTTTTTACTGATTGAACATGTAAAATGTTTCAGCCTCTGAAAAGCATACAGATAAATTCTTGTCAGATTACCAAGAGGGAATCTGTAAGTGTGATACTTAATTTCCTACTGTTTTATGTCCAGACAAACTAAACATCATGTGTCCCAGACATCGGAGTCTTCATTTAGCAAATTGTGAAGTGTGATTTGCACTAGTAATCAGCCTCATACTGCCGTAATCAAATCATCAGCAATTTACAAACCTACTTTGGTGGATTCTTTGTTTTTGAAGAATCAAAACTGTTCAAAAAATCTGCATCTTATATACCATATAGAAATGTTCAGTATCACTTAAAAGGAAATTCCAGTTCTGAACAAATAAAATTAATTTATTTTCTAATACAAAACTAATTTAGGATTCAAATATAATTTGCATATTTGTGTATGAAGCTTTCATTTCTCTTCATGCTCTCTAGTAGGCTGTTAATAAAAACTATCGAGGTCAGTTAACTACACAAGTGGACATACTACTAATGCAACCTGTGCGCCTGTACATGGACTCAAGAAGTAAAGGGCCCGTTACATGCTATGATATCGTTAACGATATCGTTTGTACGTCATGGCTTTTTGGGTGGAGCAACGACGTCACTGTGTGTGACAAGTAGAAACGGTCAATGAGGGGGCGGGGCCTGACTGCCATGGAGTGAGGACGCTTGTCACCAGAGCTCCCCACATGACAGGATCATACCACTAACTGTCGCCAGATTTACCCCCGCAAATGCCGCCCAAAAGGAGGACAAATACTCAGGAAACTTCTGCCCCTTTCGCAGGGAACTCCCTCTTACAGGGCTCCATAGCAGGATTCTTTTCCAGCCCCTCAGTCTCCCTGCGCTCTGAGCCTGCAGGGAAGATGGTGCCGAAGTCACCGGAAGGATGGGGAGCTGTGGGAGGACGCCAGACACCACCGATGGGATCGGAGATTAGTCCGGTAAGCAAAACCACCCGGACGGACCCCAGAGGGACACCAAGAACAGGGCCCACAGATGAGGTGCAGAGGAGGCATGTAGCTGCAGGGATCCAGAACAATGGCTCGGGAGGCACATTTTTTCCCAGCACACAGCTACTCCCCATAGAAACTTACACAGGAGATGAATGCCCAGAGGATGAAAGCCCAGGGGACCCTACCAACAGGGAGGGGCAGGTAGGACATAGTCAGGTGGCAATCACTGCTCCCATAGCACCTGATAAGGCCAAATCTGGACCCTCTGGTAATGTGATGATGGAGGTTCCTGTGAGATTGGAAACAGGAGAGGAGAGGGTACCCAGCTCGCCCCAGGGCCTCACAAGCCCTACTGAGTCCAAAGACTTCCAAACTATTAGGGAATTGATAATAGTGCTCCCGAACAAGGCGGATCTGGATCTTGTTATATCCAAGCTGGAGCAGTCTCATGAGCAGGATATAGAGGCTGTGAGAGAGGAACTGAATACTGTGGAGCACAGAATGACCGACACAGAGGCAGCTCAGTTATCCCTGGAACAGAGAATCCAGGCTCTGGAGGAGCGCCTGGAGGACACTGATTCATATGTGAATGATCCACATTTGCTCCTTGATGACCAACAGAACAGGGACAGGAAAAATAATATAAGGCTTAAAGGACTCGCAGAGGAATGGCCATCTGCTACATTGCAAGATAAAGTCCGGGAAATATTTAACAAGGTGTTGAAGCACCCTAAAGACTCCCCTTGCCCCTTTGACCGGGTCCATAGAGTCTTCCATCCAGGGAGGGGCTCACTGGATTCCCCCAGGGATGTCCTGTGCTTCCTTTACTATTTTACTGACAAGGACTCTATTATCCAAAAGTCCTGGTCACACGGCCCAGTGGAGCTAGAGGGTGCCAAGAGCAAGCTATTCCCAGATATTTCTAGCCGCACCCTGGCGATGAGAAGAGCTTTATACCCCTGCTGGTCAAAATCAAGGAGGAAGGAGCGTCTTACCGCTGGGGTCATCCCTTCCATGTTATCATTCGTAAGGACTCAGCCATCTTTCGCCTCAAAAACACCAAGCTCTTCCTGATCTGTTTTGTTTCCTGGATACGGATTCCATTGACGTTCCAGATCGGCTAGCCCTACGGCCTGGAGACTATGGCCCCTTCCGCGGGGGGAAAAACAGGGGACGACCCTCCAGACCCGCCCCAGGAGACGTCGCTGTGCATCGGAGAGGGAGCTGTCCACTACGGAGAGTGAGGATTTTGTGCCCACCTGAGAGATGTTCATGGATGTCTATTGTCCCGTGTCTCTGGGCCTTGTATCCTTAATGAGGCCTCTATTTTTACAGGGGCGGTTAAAAAATCTGATTGAGTCTGAATCATATCTTCTCCTGACACATTTTGTATTTCTTCTTTAACTCTTGTTTAATTTGTTTAACTTGTTCACCATGTGCTTGACTAGCCCAGGTGTAATCCCCCCTTTTTTCTACTGATGTGAGTTGAGATGTTTTTCTTTTTTAGGGATATGGGACTTATTGCATCATAATTGGTTTCTTTATAGATTATAGTGCAGAATACATAAGGTGTACATGTTTCATAGCCTAATATTTGGGGGTGGGTTAATACTGTGTAAGACATAATGGCAGCTGAATATAGCTAACGTTTAGGCGGACCAGCGGTACACTTTGGCCGCGGGGAATCCCTCCCAAAAATTATATTCGAGTATGTGGGGACAACTCACTTTGTGGTAGTGAATTACCTGTTTTCCCATTTCCCTACTGTAGACTCTGGCTGGATCCGGAGCCTACAAGCTTGATATAAGCTACCTTTACTGCTTACTTCTACTTTTTTCACCTCTCTTTCATTTCTTTTTCACTTCTTCTTAGCTTACCCTTCCTTTCCTTCTTTACCACTCCACTTCTAGCCGACCCCTCTCCATTCCCCTCTTCCTCCTTCCGTCCCTTGAGGTTTCTTCAAAATTACTAGGTCATGATGGAGGCCAATCCCAGGATCCTACCATCTGTACTTAGGATAGGTAGCCTTAATGTAAAAGGCCTGCATAGTCCTGGTAAGCGTTCAATACTTCTGAATCTTTTGTGGAAGGAAAAATTGCAAGTGATCTTCTTACAGGAGAAACGGTCCACAAACCGTTTAAATTGTCAGACAAAAGATACCCCAACGTATATCACTCCCTGTCAGATGATCCTAGATCCAAAGGTACCTGTATTTTGATTGCCGGTTCACTGGCCTGGGAGCCAATCGAATTCTGTACAGATCATAAGGGGAGACTAGCAATGCTTAAAGGGTGAGTGGACTCTCAGCTATTCACCTTTGTCTCCCTTTACCTGCCTAATACGAGACAATGCCCCTCGCTCCTAGGTTATCTTGAACAAATGGAGGCATTTGTGGAGGATAGACTGGTAATAGGTGGAGACCTTAATTTTGTACTTGACCCACTAAAAGATGCCTCCAAGGGCTCTGCGAGAATGTCTTTAGCCGCACTGAAACAGATAAAGAGAAGTCTTTTTGAAGATCAACTAATGGACACATGGAGACTGACACACCCCAGAGAGGGATTATACATTCTACTCAAACGCTCATGATGAATACTCACGACTGGACTACCTTTTTCTGAAGCATTCAGGCCTAAGCTCCCTGATAGATGTAACCATTGACCCTATTACATTTTCATTTCAGACCACGCTTTGGTGACACTAACTGTATCTATGACAGGCTACAGGGTGATCAATACACAATGGATCTTGAACTTCTCTTTACTGGCGGACGACATGGTAATGAAAGATGTAGAATCCACTTTAAAGAACTATTTACTGCATAATGTAGGGACAACTTGCTCCCCCAGTGTTGTATGGGAAGCACACAAATGTGTGATTAGAGGAGTCTTTATTAAGCCGGGGGGCGTTTGAAGAGAGAGAGGGAGCGGGAGGTGGAGGGCTTGGTGGCAGAGATATATAGGCTGGAGATGAGCCACAAGGCCCGTCGGGATCCCCAGACTCTGGCACGTCTCCTGAAGAGCAGAGAGGGCTCCTGATGTTCAAAGCCAAGGCCTCCCTGGCCAGGTGTCAGAGACACTCTTATGAATTCGGAAATAAAACCAGTAAGACTCTGGCGAGGGCCCTGCATTCTCAGTGAGCGAGAGGTTTTGTCCCCGAGATCCTGGACAATGGAAGCAAAGTGGTATCCACTCGAAATTGCTTCAGCCTTTGGGGTCTATTATGCTAAACTCTACTCCCTTAGGAGTGCAACTACAACAGATAGCTTGAGCGCCAATAGACAACAGATAAGAGCATAAATTGAAAGCTCGGGCATGCCCAAAATTTCAGACAGAGACCTTATCATATTGGAAAGTCCCATATCAGCAGAGGAGCTACTGGAGGCAATACGCCAATCGACAACCGGTAAGGCTCCAGTCCAGATGGCCTTCCGCTGGAGTACTACAAAAAGCTGATTCACCAGTTATCCTCCCCATTCTTATCTGCCTTTAACAGCATCGCTGATGCCCCAGAAGCTTTGCTTCCTAGAGACGCCCTTAGAGCTAACATAGTTGTCATTCCGCAAGAGGGTAAACATCCCTTGAACTGCTCGAGCTGCCGCCCAATTTCCCTTCTTTACGCGGACCTGAAAATATTCACCAGAATTCTGGCGAATAGACTGCCTCGACTCACGGGGGATATAATCCACCTGAATCAGGCGGGCTTCATGCGGGGGAGGTAGGCTCGGGACAATACAGTAAAGGCCCTAAACCTTATTCATGAGTTGAGAATGGTCGGTGTGCCTATGCTGCTGCTCTCTACAGACGCCGAAAAGGCATTTGACCGAGTTAATTGGGATTTTATGAGAGAAGTTTTACGGCCCATTGGGTTAAAATCTTCCATGCTGCGCTGGATAGAGGCTAGTTATAGTTGTCCATCAGCCTGTGTGAGAATAAATGAAAGACAGTAATTCTGGTATTATTTAGGAGCGCTCAGTAAAGAGAAGCAGATACCAATAATGAAAGTAGACCTGTGCATTTCAACAGCGGTCTGCTGTCTTTCTCACGTGGGGAAGACAGCAGGCCGCTGTTGAAACGCGCGTAGTGGACAAACCAGAATAAACAGGTCTACTTTAATTATTTGTATCTGCTTCTCTTTACTGAGCGCTCCTAAATAATACCAGAATTACTGCCTTTCATTACCATTATCCCTTATGGGATCTGGCTGGAGCTGCACAGTAGTGAGGAAGCTTAGTTAGAGAATTACAGAACCTGCCCTGATGTCAGAGAAATCCCTGGTTAGAAGACCTAGGTAGAACACGTGACCTGAGAAGGCGGCTGGGAGCGATACATAGGAATCAGCAGCTACACGCTGACACCGTGGTTGTGCACGGACAGCACAACCAGTCCAGGTGAGTGGTGATTACCGCCACTAACAATATATCCCCATTAGACCACCGGGTATTATTCAAGATTGCGCCTCTCATTTTTGTAATTTCATGTGTCAGAGTAAATGGAGTACAATCGGAATCTTTCCCAATACTAATGGCACACGACAGGGGTGCCCTCTCTCACCTTTGATATTTATTCTGACACTGGAGCCTCTCCTGCACCACATCAGACAAACCCCGGACATTACAGCAGCGGGAGCCCCTGTGACTTCTCATAAAATAGCAGTCTATGCAGACGACCTTCTATTTTTCATGACCAACCCTGTGGTCTCCCTTCCGTGCCTGATCTCCAAGTTAGACAAATACTCAGCCTTAACTAACTTTAAGATCAACTGGTCCAAATCCGAGGCTCTTAACATAAATCTCCCTGATAAGACGTTGAAAAGTGTCAGATCGAGCTTTAAATTCAGGTTGGCATGGTCCTCGCTGTACTATCTGGCAATCAATTTGACAGCCGACTTGGACTTGTTATATAAAGCACATTTTGTGCCCCTCTTGCAGAAATCTGGGAGGACTGTCATAGATGGATAAAGGGTCACTTCACCTGGTTTGGGAGATATGAAATCTTGAAAAATGAATACTCCTCCACAGTTCCTTTGCCTGCTGCAGATAATCCCAATTAAGATCCCGGAATCCTTTTTTAAGGAGTTCTCCTCTCTTCTATCCAGATTCATTTGGGCCGGAAAACCGGTCAGACTGGCCAGATACCTATTGTGTAGACAAAAGTCGAAAGGGGACTTGGGTCCTCTGGACATGAAATCTTATTACGTTTGCACGCAGCTAGTAGGGGTGGTGGGCTGGTGCAGACATAGTTCAATTAAACAATGGGTACTCATCGAGCAAAGCTTTACTGCCATTCCCCTGAAGGCCCTACCATGGTTTCCCAATGTCAGAGAACCCATCCTACCATTGGACCCACCTTACACTGTTGTTCCTCTCCAGAGATACGCTTTCGTATAATCCCTTACCCGTCACCTTTCACTCCCATCCTTGGATCACCTGACTTTAGCCCGGGACTGACGAACCCGACTTTTCGGACAAGGACTGAAGAAGGGCATTTCAGAGGATGCATCTTTATTTCTGGGCTCCCCCACTAAATTTGAGAGCCTATGCCTGGAGCATGAACCTCTGTTCCACTCTTTATCGGTGGTGAAAGCCATACTGGCCAGCTCGGAGATTTACCCCCACCAAAATTTCTACTGAAATAGGAACAAGAGCTAAACATTCAACTAACCCTCGGACAGAGAGAGGGAATCCTGACCTTGGCCCATAAGACTACGATCAGCTCAAATCTACAAGAGGTGAATTATATGATTCCGACCAGGTGGTATAGGGTTCCCCAGAGAATTCATTCTATGTTTTCGTCCGTCGAGCCAACTTGCTGGAGGTGGGGGAAGGAAGAGGGGACTTTCTTATATGTCTTTTGGGCATGTGAGAAACTGAACCGTTTTTGGGCGGATGTGAAGAGTATAATCAGACGAGTTACAAAGACCGAGCAAATTTTAGGTCAGGCTTTCTGCTTCAGCTCTCCTCCTGCCCGTCCTCGACAAAGTTTCCCTTTTACGTTTTCTGGTGATGCCTGCAAGAGCTTGCATCCCACAGTGTTGGAGATCCCCCTCCCCACCGAGCATTAGCATGTGGGTGAACAAAATAAATTACCTAATGTCGATGGAGGACATGACTGCCTCTCTCAGGAATATAAAACTGGAATGGTATCCACGGTCCGCGCTGCTGCTCTTTATCCAAGGAATCCACAAGAGGTTATTACCATCAAAAGTTCTTTATTTCATCACACCAATGCGTTTCGGTGCTGTCCCAGCACCTTCCTCAGGGCATCTCTCAGGAATAGGTATATGGAGATCTTTGGCACCTGGTATCATTGGTCTGACTTTAAAACCTCCCCGGAGTATCCTCTGCTGCTGCTGGGAGATTGAGTTGATTTACCACAAGAATAATCTCGTTCCCTCACCTACCTTCCCCATTACCCTACCTGCCCCCCCAGTTCCTACCTCTCACCCCCCTGCTACTACTATCTTCTGCATCACACAATTCTTTCTAATCTTTGTTTCTTACTCTTCCTGATCAATAGATACTTTCAGGCTTTGGCTAAAAAATGGCCTGATAACAGTCAAAGGCTTAAGGCTGTATGGTTAAATAGAGATAGTTTGGTCCACCATGTTCGAGACGGACTAGGTGAAAACGGGAGAAGTTAAAATGCTGTTGTACGATAAAAGTTAGCTAATTAAAAATAATTAAAAATATTCAATACACATTCACTTAAGCTGTGCAATGTTGAGTCCCATTTTGGGTTGCTAAAGATTACAGGATTTGTTAACAGTGAGCTAGGGTACTTTACCAAAGGATATATGGATACATCTCAATACATGTACCTAGATGTACTACTTTGTATCATATTTGTAATGTTTTGTTATGACTTTGCCCTTTGATAAACAAAAAATTAAACAAAAAAATAGAAAGTCGGCTGATCATTGATCGGAGGTTTTTGATCTGGACCTAAAACCAGACGATGATCGTCTGTCCAACCTGCAGCATCAGTGTGTTTGACACCTTGATAAAGATGTCGTTAACGACTTCGCCTTTTCAGAAGTGAAGGACGTAGGCGATGAAATGACCGCAAGTATCGTTCGCTTGTTGCGGAGTCGTTGCTGCGTCTTTAAAGATATCTGTACATGTGACATTTCACTAGCAATCATTGAATGACATTCAATCGATCTAGGTCAAGTCGAATTGTTGGTCGGCTCGTTTGACCATTGAAGCATGTAACGGGGACTTAAGAGAACTTCCACCTCCAAAGCATCAAGAAGCTTCTGACATATAAATAAGAGTATTATGATAAAAATTTGGATGGCTTGCACCTGGTTGAATTACTAAAATGTAAGATCTTAACCACTTCATTGCCAGTTGTTTTAATCCCCTTTTAGCACCGTTTACTTTGAAATTTATTGTAATTCTTTTTTGTATTTTCATAGACTCACGAAAAGAGATGAGCCGACCCGAACACAGGCTTTACAAAATAATCAGTGTTCAAGTTCGGAGTTTGGGTGCTTTACATATGCAAACCACTTGAGCGAACATAGCTGTGCTCTGGTACGTTTGGTGCTAGGCCCAGTGTGAGCCGCTTGCAGTATCTGAATGCCTGGCACTGAGGGTAAGATCAGCATTATTGGCTGTCGTATGAACAAAAAAATAAAATAAAATACAAATAATGACAAAACCCTGCCCTGTCTACCCCAGAGGTGATTTGTAAATGGCTAGCTAAATGTAGCCGGAGAGCTGAACTGCTCAATTAGTGACTTCTAATGAGGTTCGGGTAAAGGTCTGGTCCAGAACAGAAATTTATATAAAGTCTGCTTGAACCCGTAAAATCCAAGCTTCCACGGGTCTTCTTATCTCTACTCATGAATCTTTGAAAACGTTGTGTCTATAGGGTGAGTTGCATTTTACAATGGTGCAATTTTGGGTGGAGAGGAGTGAAAGGTTTAAGTTCAGGTTCAGTTTGGTTCACCGAAATGCAAGATGTTTGTTCGAATAGTTTGACAAACAGTTCACCAAACCTCTCTCATACCTCATGTAACAGCTGCAATAGATTTTCTGATCTGCCATACTCAGGCGCCACAAATATCATCTTCATTGAATATTACAGAAAGAATTATTCAAGCGGCTCAGTGATATGTGCAAGCCTATTGACCTGAGGGCCCTCATATCTCATGCAACACATCCAATTATTGTTATGCTCTGCCACACTCAGGAGGCACAAATACCAGCTTCATAGCTGGTTCAGTGACAGGTGTAGACCTAAAACTAATACATTTGCCACCTGAGTGAGGCAGACCATAACATTTATTTGCCCTGTTACATGAACTATGAGGGCCCACAGCCTACTAGGCCTGCACAAGCCACTGACCTACCTGAATAACTCTTCCTGTGATATTCCATGAAACTGATACATGTGCCACCTGAATGTGCATAGAATTTATTGTAGCTGTTGCATGAAATATGAGGACCCACAGCCTACTAGGCCTACACATAACTGATCCACCTGTATAATTAATGTGTTAGTAGTCATAGAAGCTTATACTTGCACCACCTGAGTGTGGTGGACCATAAAATGTATAGGAGTTGTTGCATGAGGAATGAGGGCCCCAACCCAATATGCCTACGCATGTCACTCATCCTCCTGTTAATAATTAATGTTTAACCTTCAAATGCTATGTCAGGCCCTGTTCCAGACTCTGTATCATGCATGCAGGCTATGCCATTATACAATGTTTATTCTCAGTTAATTGATACCACTTTCATGGTGTCTAGCCCTAATTTTTTGAAATGTGTAGATTCCTCTTTTGGTCTCATTGCTGTGTGTTTCCTGAATTTAGCAGGGCTCTCTAAGGCTGGCTTCACACTTGCAGATGGATCTGCAGCGTTTTGCAGATGCATCTGCAAGTGTGAGCATGCTGACCGCGGCCCCTATGTTTATAATAGGGCGCACGCGGTGTGAAAGCTCTCATTCACTCCTATATGTGTACTGTCAGCAGGCGTATGCCTGCTGACAGATCACACACTCCCGTCCGCACTGTGGACGCGAGATGTAGCGTCCATGCTGCGGGCGGGAGTGTGTGATCTGTCAGCAGGCATACGCCTGCTGACAGTACACATATAGGAGTGAATGAGAGCTTTCACACCGCGTGCGCCCTATTATAAACATAGGGGCCGCGGTCAGCATGCTCACACTTGCAGATGCATCTGCAAAACGCTGCAGATCCATCTGCAAGTGTGAAGGCAGCCTACGCACCATGCCTACACCTGTCACTCTTCTCCCTGTTCCTGATCAATGTTGAAGCTTAAAATGCTGGGACAGGCCTTGTCCTATGCATCAATAGTGCAAAACAATAAAAAATTTAACTCTGGGGAATAGATGGCACTTTTCCTAATGTCTGCTGTAATTTGAGCTGTATTTCATGGCTTTTGGGCCCCTTTGAAGGTGTTTTCTAGGCTCTTGATTTTGCCTCTTAAATGAAAGTCTTCCGCTTACCATGTGAATATCCTGGGACGATTTAAGGCAGGATGCAGGTCAAGACTCATTGCCCGTCGGCTGGGCTAACACAATATCCAGAGAAATGTAGATGTCAGGCTGCATAGAATCCAATTGCTTCCTTCTTTATTGAGCATATAAAATGAGTATCATTACATCAGCAAGCTGGGATACATGTTACATTTTTATTTTGCTTCCCAATGATTTGAATGGAGTTCGGAAGTTCAGCGAACTGTTCGATGAACAAGTCGGTGACCATATGCCCATTCAGCGTACTGAATCAAACCCAAACTTCAAAAGGTCATCTCTACTTTCTTAGTTTTATTGGCAAAATCTGACTTAATTATGGAAGCAGCTGTGAATCTGAGTTAATTATGGAAGCATCTGTGGATATATTTTAATACACAAATGAAACACAATTCTTCTTAGTGTAGCATCATGGAAAAATCTAAAGAAATCAGCTAAGATATCAGGAAGAGAATTGTGGACTTGCACAAGTCTGGTTCATCCTTGGGTACAATTTCCAGATACCTGAAGATGCTTCATTCATCTGTACAAACAATTATATGCAAGTACAAACAAAATGGGAATGTTCAGCCATCATACCCCTCAGCAAGGAGACAGGTTCTGTGTCCCAGAGATGAACATGCTTGGGTCCAATATGTGCATATCAACTCAAGAACAAAAGCAAATGACTTGCCAGGAAGAAGCCATTACTCCAAAAGAAACATAAAAAAGCCATAGTAATTTTTGTATAGGCAAACAGGAACAGAGACCTACATTTTTGAAGATGTATCCTGTGGTCTGACAAAACTAAAATTGAACTGTTTGGTCATAATGATCATCATTACATTTTGAGGGAAAAGGAAGAAGCTTTGAGACCTAAGTATGACATGCCCACTCTAGGGTCGGGGAAGACTCGGTACCCGGCAGTTACTAGTCACTCGGCACTAGTTACTAGGCAGTCTTCACTTCACAGTTCTTTTCACAGTGAAAGACAGGGGCCGAAACCTGGTCCTGTGACCCTGGCGGTGTCATTTATAAAAGGGGTGATGTTAGGGAAAGTCTGAGGGGATGAGGGATATTCGTGACTCCACATGCAGTATGTGGTCCGGGCAGCCGCCACTGCTGCAGAACCTCTGGGGATGATGACCAGCAGCTTAGATAGTCCCGTTCCCCACAGGCAGAGCGCAATCCCCAGGACAGTGGAGTGGTCTTCCCCCAGCTCATACCTTGGCAGTTGGTACCTCGGTCTGCAGTACCCTCGGTGTTTTGGGCACCCTATGCGGCAGATGGTCGCCGCAAATAAAAATGTCACACACCACAGCTACAGTTCCGTTAATTTTACTTCAGGTTTTAAACACATGGCCGCTGGGTATGCTCTCTGCCAGTCTCTGGTACTTTTGCTTTTTTATATTTAAGATTACACTGGAGCTGGCTAATTTCAACCGTGGATATTTACATATATAGCCACGTGTGCTGCTAGAAAACCCCTAAGAACCCCGTGTGAAAGTTCGTCTATGGTTATGATTGCTATAAATTGCCTTAACCGTAAGCTATAGTAATGATATGGGATTCAGCGCACAAAGATAACATTAAAATATAGTTTTTATTTTTATAAAATCATATCATATAAAAAAGTTTAAATTTAAGAAGTTAAATATCCACGGAATATCCGGAACCTTGCTTTGTTCATTTAGGTTATCTTGCTGAAGTGGGGATATTGATTTCCTATAATATAGGATAAATGTATGTCACTTGTTTGCGGGTTGAATATTAATATTAATAGAATTGTTAGTATGTAAGGACCTACCTCTTTAAAAATGAGCTACCAGTGGAGTATACCTCTGGAAACCAGCGTCTTCAAGAGAAGGGTGGGTTTAAGATTGATCTAGATGCTAAAATAGGGGTTGTATTAATTTAAGTCTACAAAGGTGTATAAAATTTAATAAGTTTTAGTATTCACCTCTTGAAAATGAACGGATTGCTTTTTCTTGATAACACTTATGCTTCTGCCAAAAAAGTGTATGTCATTATTTTACTAAAGGTATATACTATTTGAAGGACTAATCACATACTTATAATTGTATTCCTGTGTGGCTTAGCCTCATATAATAGTCTTCAGCCCTTTCAATATCAATAACAAAACGTGAAAAAAATCTATCACCTAGTAACTCTTAAACTATTAAATGGTGACTTGATCCTCATACTAGTATCACACTAATTAGGGACATGAACCAGGTTATTTTGAATGAGTTATACAGGATCCTGATGAAGAGGGACGATTCCCTTGAAACCGGTCGATTGCCTGTCCTGCACCAGTCTCCCTAGCAACCCTGACTATCACTGTCATTATTTTTTCTTCTTTTAGACCTTTACTGGCCAGCCACGCTGTGGAGTAGTTGGATGCATGTGATGGAGCATTGTCCTGCATGAAAATCATGTTTTTCTTGAACGATACCGATTTCTACCTGTACCACTGCTTGAAGAAGTTGTCATTCAATGTAGATAGTCTCCATTGCTCTGTTCCTGTGATCTGTGAAATATGCATATGTGTCTTTTCATATAGTGTATGTAAACTTCTGATTTCAACTATACACAATCCAAAAAGTTGAACTTTTGCCTCATCAGTCAATAGAGTGTTCTCCTGAAAGTCTTGGGGATCATCAAGATCTTTTGTGGCAAAACTGAGATGAACCTTTATGTTGTTTTGGCTCAGCAGTGGTTTCCGTCTTGGAACTCTGCCATGCTGGCCGGTTTTGCCCAGTTTCTTTTGGTGGAGTCATGAACACTCACTTTAACCCCTTCACATCCTTGAAAGTACCTATACTACTTAGATCGGTGGTACTTACCGACTTTGGACATATAGGTACAGTTAGATCCATATAAATTTGGACACTGATAAAAATTTTGTTTTATTACTTGTTTATTGAAACAAATTCAAGTAATAGTTAAATAGGAATAGGAAAAAATGTAAGAGCTCTCATGTCTAGAATTTCTGTGCTTGGCTTTGCCATCCTCAAGCACCTGCTGGTGCATTAACTTCTAAGTGCTCGATTCTACTGAGACTCATGTAGTCAGCTTGCAACAAGGAGGAAATTGAATAATTTGGCACATCTAGGTGTATTAAAAAGATTTCTTCTTTATTAAGACATCTTTAAAAAAGTAACATAGTGGTCTACAAGATCTTAAGACAGTCTCTCTGACGTGTTTCTGACGCTCACAGTGTCTTTAATCATTATAATCAAATGATATATTATTAAGGACGCTGTGAGCATCAGAAAGATGTCAGAGAGACTGCCTAAAGATCTTGTAGACCACTATATTACCTTTCTAAAAATGTCTCAATAAAGAAGAAATCTTTTTATATTCAAATGTTTTTTTATTGAAAACAGATAAAATCTACAGGTCATACAATTTTTTATCAGTATTTTTCAGCAAAATAAATTTTGGTAAATGTATATCATAGTGTAGACATCTAGCTATAGGATGTTGACGAACGTAACATAGCAATATGTATAGGGTTTAGAACTTGCGAATATAATCATCAATAAATCCATTTATATAATAACAGTTAGCATTTGGGTCAAATGACCAGTAATATTTAGACAAAGAGATCCCGTTGATTGTAGTAATTTTAAAATCACAAAAAGATAACAGAAGGGAGGAGCAAGAACAGGGGTTGGGGAGGGGTTATAACTAGGGTATGGAAAGCCCTTGGATGAATTGGATAGATATAAGAGAATATTGTTGTATTAATATCAGCCTATACAACGTCAGGACCTATGTCGGGGAGTTAGGAGTCATGAGAAGGTTCCATTCTGCCCATTTCTTACGATACTTAGGGTAAAAGTTATTTCTGAGGGTGAACGCATATTCATACGTGTTGTGACACGCAATCATTTCAACCACATGATCAATTGTGGGGGGAAGAGGATCTCTCCATCGAGCTGCTATGACATTTTTTGCCGGAAGAAGGATATGTGCAATAATAGGTCTGTAATTGCTTGGAAGTTTTTCAAGGCCTAGTAAGAGCAGTATTAATTCTGGATTGAGTTTCAAGTGTAAGACTAATAATTGGTTGATTAGAGTCTCAACTTCAGACCAAAAGGGTTTAAGGAATATACATTTTCAGAAGATATGAGTTAAACTACCGGTATGAGTACAATTCCTCCAGCACAAGGATGAATTGGTGTCTTGGATTTTAGCAAGTTTAACTGGAGTGAAATACCATTAGGTTTTATAATGCGTCTCCAATAGAGAGGCGCAAGGGATGTAGCGATAAATAGTTTCAAAGTTTTGTTGCAGATTATTTAATGAGATATTCATCCCTAGCTCCTTTTCCCAAGCAGTCACATTGGGTGTGCAGTGAAAAATAGAGTCTTGAGAGAAATTCTGGTAGATATGACCAGTTTTCCAAAATATTGGAGCTTGTGGGAATTTGAACATTTGTACTAAGTTTTGTGGCAAATAGAATTTTAGTTTGTGGGTTCTGATAAAATTGTCAATTCTTTTCCAAGTAGCTGCTTCTGTTTGTTCAAGTTTGTATTTATTCCTTAGTACCTGAAAGGGTTCAAGTTGCTTGTTGTCATTTAGGATGTCTGAGACAAATTTGATACCCAGCCCTACCCATGAGGACAATCTAATTCTTGAGGACATGCATTCCAGGATTTCTATATTTATCCAGGAAGGGGAGACTGCGGAGTATGTTTTGGTTGAAATTTTTTGTAGTAATTTCCAGGCGAGAATAGCAGATCTAACTGTAGGTAGTTCAGGGAGTGTTTTTTTATCGCATAAATAGATAAGGGTAGTCTTTTTTGAGGGTATAATGGTTCCTCAATTGAAAGCCAAACTGGTCCTTCTTTCCTCGTCCACCATGATTGGCTAAGTTTCACTAAGGTGACAAAGTAATACGAAGTCAAGTTTGGGGAGTGCTATTCCACCTCTCTGTTTGCTTTTTTCTAACATTAGTTTAGACACTCTCGGTTTCTTTTTAGACCATGTGAAGGTAGCTAATTGAGACTGCAGTTTTTGAAGCCATTTTTTAGGGATTATCAATGGGAGTGATCGAAAAACATAAAGCAATTTTGTTAAGAGACATATTTTATAGGCCGCTATCCTTCCCAACCAAGAGATCTCCAGTTTGGCCAAATGTAGGATATCCGACTGTAAGGTTTTATAGATGTCAGTTAAGTTAACTTCAACAATTATTGAGAGGGGATTGGTTAGTTTGATACCAAGTTAGCTTATATCTTTAGTGTCCCATGACATCGGGAATTTCTCTTTAAGTCTTCCAGGGGCTGGCTAACATAAGAGAGAGCACATGATCACATCAAGAATCTAATTATACAACATCAGGCACTCCCCTGGGTGGAATATCTGGATGTCTAAACACACCCACATTTCTCATTTATCTATTGCTGCAAAACACAGTGAATCAGACCTTTGTCTATGTGATGTATACCAGCCATTCACACAATGGTTGACCACCATTTCACATATTACCCCCCTCTGTCTAAAGCTGTCAGGCTTGGCACCATAATGTCCAATACAAGGGGGTAGTCTGCGTCATCACCAAACGTCAGACCTTTTCAATATGTCAAACTCCATCACCTCATGAGTCCTATATCTGTGAGGCCTTCTCCACCCCCAGCAGTCAGTACGGTAGTGCTTTCCACTTGCACCTGTATCTATTGTCCGGCCTTGGGCTTCTGTCCTTGTGATACAGTCAATCCTTGTCATCAGACCCTTTCCAGTCAGCACATCTTTTGGGTATGCCTCTTTGTCTGATCTCTCTCCATGGCCACCTCCATTGGTTAGCATTATAGTGAGACTCGTTTACAGTCAAAGTCTCCTATCGGGTCTGACTCTGAGATATCTCATACACTACAGGGGCTACTGTCTGAGTCCCTCAGCCTCAAGCTTAAAGAAGACTTGGCATCTCTAGATCCTTTTCATCTGTGGCACCCCTAAAGGTCCAGTCACCACAGAGGTACTGCACCTCAGCCAGAGGTGTGGTACCCAACTCTTGGGTAAGGAGGGGACAGCAATCAGAATCCACACACCAGCATCCAACACTACACACTCTGGGTCGGGCGTTTGGGCAGACCCTGTTCAGGCTGGAGGGGAAATAGGTAGGGGGTGCAGATGGAGAAGGGAGACAAGGGGAGCACCAGGAAGTGGAAGCAGGAAGTAGAGAGACATAAAGAATGGACTAATGTAGGTGGTTGGAGGAGAACAAGAGAGGAGTTGGTGTCAGGAGTGAGACACGAGAGGAAGTTAGAGGAAGATATCCAGGGGACTAGAGCCAGTTGGAGCTCGTCCCAGAACCCAAGAAGGAAGGAAAGGAAAGACGAGCTGGGGGCTCCAGAGAGACAGAAGGGGTCCCAGGGGCATGGAAAGTGAGGAATCCACCAATGGCGTCTGCATCCAGATCGACAGTGACCAGAATTGGGTGGAGGGACCTGGCTGCAGAGGGGGAACCAGACCCCGGATAGTGGAGTGACAAAGAGACTCAGCTACAAAACTGGGGGTTGTGGCGACTTCAAGTTCAACAACCCGAATTCACACTTATTCGCCAAAAAGGTGGCCCCAGAGGGTCAAGGGGACTAGGGAGACGTTGCCTAGGGATGAGCGAGTACTGAACTAATCGGACTCACTATACTCGCAACGAGTAGGTCCCGATACTCGGTACTCATTGCGAGTATAGCGAGTCCGATTGAAATGCAAGTACTTTCACAGTGTATCTATATATGCTCTGCGAAAGTACACTAAAAGTGAAGAAAAGTTGTAAAAAAATAAAAAAACATCATGCTCACCTTCCGACGTTTGCATCGGGACCCGAAAACCTCACCTCCGATGTGCGGCAAGGACCTGCCAGTCTGATAGCCAATCAGATGGCCGGACGTCACAAACCACGTGATCACTACCAGCCACCTGATTGGCCAGATTGCCAGGTCACTGATGCACGTTCAAGACCTGGCAATCTGGCCAATCAGGTGGCTCATAGCGATCACATGGTTTGTGACGTCCGGCCATCTGATTGGCTATCAGACTGGCAGGTCCTTGCCGCACATCGGAGGTGAGGTTTACGGGTCCCAGTGCAGGCGTCGGAAGGTGAGTATGATGTTTTTTTTAAATTTTTTTAACAACTTTTCTTCACTTTTAGTGTACTTTCGCAGTGTATATATAGATACACTGCGAAAGTTAAAGAACTACTCGCTACTCCTGAGTAATCACAAGAGACTCGAGGAGTAGCGAGTAGCCAAATATCGTTACTATGCGGCGAGTACCGAATAGTAACGATTATACTCGCTCATCCCTAACGTTGCCTGTTAGGACCCCGAGCTGCTGGATCGGGACACTGACTGTGAGGCGTGGAGCAGGAGGGAGCAAGCCAGCGCCGAGAGACGACCCATGAAGGAACACCAGAAAGGGGCCCTGTTGACTGTTCCCCAAATTATCTGAGAGTTGGCTGGAGCCCTGGCCAGAGAACGAAGCACCCCGTAGATTGCTGGAACCACCTGGATACTGGTTGGAACAGTGAGTAAAATCTTAAAAGACTGCACCTAGCTCTGTCCTCCAAGTTATTTACCGTCTAGCTGCCCCAATTAAGACTTTATCCCTGCCCTGGGGTCCTCGGCTCTAACTGTGCAGAGCCACACCATGTCAGCTGTAATGCCATCAGCCCAAGAGGATCTGCATCACAGTGTTGGCTATCCACCTTTCATTGCCGAACATCACCGGTAGCGTCACATTCAATCCCACATAAAAGAATTCCCCATTTATTGACACCATCACAGCCACGGAACCGGGTCACAGCTCCGTGACCTCCTCAAAGAATTGCCCAACTCGGTTCTGAGTACACCACGGTCCTGGGTGGGCATGTCACATCCTTCTCTTGCAGATCTATCACAGCATCTTCTTGCAGTGTTTATTTGGTTGTCTCTTTGCCGGTGACCTTCTCTATCACTTCCAGCATTTAGGAACCCATTCCTTATATCACCCTTGCTTTCGGGTTTGGTTTCAAAGAGCCTGAATGACTCAGACTCTGATCCATAGCCCGACATATAATTGGGTCCTCTTTGACCTTGACTCCTTTTACTGTAGGGTCTATTCTGCTGAACAGGTGAGGCCGCACCTTCGTCCAGTGACAATCGCTTCTCTTTAGGACACCTGCGATTGTCTCTCTGTTGCTGGTTTCGTCTCATCTTTTTCCCCACCAGAGACCAGTCAATTCCACTATTTGCAGAACCTCTCCTTTTTGCTTGGGTTGAAGGCAACTTCTGTCTTGCACACGAGACATAGCTGATCCTCCCTCTGCAGCCTTTCACGCTTGAGGCACGCCACATGGTAGTCCAGCAGAGTCCGTATCTTTCTAAGACTCTCTAACGTATCGATAATGTGGAATGGAACCATACCAGTTTCTCGTAGCACCTTGTTCTCATTAGCACCAGGCAATCTTATTCTTTCCTCTCTGGCATTGTCTATCATCTCCTGCAAGCCTCTTCCAGCCCTTCCAATGATGGCTCTTGCTAGAGAACTAGACACATGGACAATTTCTTCTAGCAGTTTTGAGCTTTTCTTTTATACTTCAGGTCTCTAGGAACTCCCTTCCGGTCCTCTGGGATGGCTACCAGACTCTGGAACAGAGGAATCCCCTTCTCTCCTGCTGTAGTTAGACTGCCATCTGACTCAGCTTTCAGAGCCTTCTTCCTCTGCGTCCCAGTGGCATTAATACTTTTGGTCAAGATAGACATCTGTGGCTCCATCTTCTCCAATGCTGCCATATTTGCTGACTGACACTCTGCCAAGTGACCTATGAGCACAGACATCTCTCTCCAGTGCACTTACTTGACTCTCGGCAGCTTGTCTCCGAAGCTTCTCTTGCTTCAAATGGGCTTGTACCATCTCATTGAGCCTCCTTAGCTTGCTTCTTTCATACTCTATATTGGTTGAGCTTCCATCACTCGAGGAGGTATCTGCTTCAGACCTCACTTCTTTTGTGGCTTCTTCCACTTCTATACCCTCAGTCTTCACCTGGGTCTCAGTAGCGACAGCTACAGCCTTCTCATGGGTCTTAACAGTATCACCTTCAGCCCTCTCTTGGATCTTAGCTGTGTCACTTTCAAAGGTGTTCGCTCCCTCCAAGTTTTCACCCTCAGGGCCTTTAGAGTCTTCAATCTTCTCTACTACTTCACCCATGAGCTGATTTTGTTACCAGCCTCCTCAGAGGTGGATCTATTATTGAACTGCTCTTCCTGACCATTGTGGACTCCTGCTTCATTAGTACTTTCCAGGATTTCTTCTCCTACAGTGCCACCAACTGACCGACCATCAGCTGCTTGTTCAGGCAGACACCGATACCGTCTTCCTTGGTGGCTCCTTCTCCTTGTCTTCCACTTGAAGAGTATTGTTGTCATACTGCATCAGTTTCTCTGGAGGCCCATTAACGTCTGCCACGGCACTAGCGGTTGCTACTGGCAATGTCACTGCATCCTTGTTCCTGATCTCCTCAAAATATGGAAGAAAATTCACACATGGTAAGGGAGCATGCAAGAAGACCTCATCTGGTGCTCTATAAATGAATAATAATAGTAATAATAATATTAATAATAATAATAATCTTCATCCACGTTCACAAAGGGTGCAACTAGTTAAGTCTCTTTGCACCCCTTAAGTTTCTCGCAACGAGAGGATTTAATGCCCTTGCTCGGTTCTTCTCTAGTGTACTCTCTCTTTCCTTTCTTAGAGTCACAGTCCCTATCGGAGTCATTGTCGGTCACTCTTGTACCAGGGCAAATAAATCCGTACACCACCAGGTGTCAGTCCCCCTTACTGGAACTAATCCATTTTTAAAGGTCACACTGTCGTTTTTCTCTTCATATGTCATGTCTCTAAATTGGGGAGACCCACCATCTTCTTTGGTCACCCCTAACTTTGGACTGTCAACTCTGGGGGTTTTTATCTCCTCTTTATTATTGACTACACACATTAATTGTATGAAGACCTCATCCTTTTTCCACACATCCCGCAGTGCTTCCAAGATCCGGGATATTACCGTAGCATACTGTAATTCCACGACTAGACACACATCGTGGCAAAGGGACATCTCATCCGTTTCAATATACAGGCGCACCATCCAGTCCTTACATATGCCATCATGCTTTCCTAGTGGCATATATAGTCTGGGCATGGGCCTTACCAAGGTCACCCGACTCCTTGGGTCTATCAGTTCCATTACACGTTCTCTCTCGAGTCACATGGAGCATGAACATGATGCCCCTTTTTGGGATTCTGCCACCTTTTGAGTTACCCCCTCTTTCTGGGACTCCTCCCTCTTTTGGGCAACTATCCCTTTTAAAGTACTGCCCCTTTGGGCCTTTGGGACCCCTCCCCTTTTTGGGCAACGCAGTCTATAGGGATACATTCCATGGACTTTCATGACAGTCTTATGAACCAGTTCATACAGTACTTTGCTATCTCCCTGGGCACCCCGTGTCCCCACTGGCCCACAGGAGAACTCACGCACTTGTCCATTGCTGCCATGTTTTAGTGCACTGACAGCTCCTCCTGCAATCGCTCTTCCTGGCACACTGCTCCAGACATGGTTGCTCAGCTCCTATGGACCTTTTGGCACCTCTGGCTGGTGGTCCTTTGCCGCTGCACACCAATTCACACCAGTCGCTTGTGTCCACGGAAATTCGCCATTCTACAAGAAACTGCTCCTGATATGCGCAATTTTTTTGTGGCCCCACAAGCCACAGCAAACCTGGGTTGAGTGCGCTGACAAACTTGATAAACCCACCGAGCTACCGCCAGGTGCTTTAATTCTTCGTGGCCACTCCAAACCACAGCCAGATGCTTGCTTCCACATTTGGGTACCTGTGTTGTTGCCCGCAGCAACCAAGCTGCACTGCTGCAAAATCCTGAGACATGCACCTCGTCAGTTGCCCCCAGCAGCCCAGCTTGTAGGCCTCATCCGTCGCCCCTAGCAACAAGGCTGGTACGATGCCTGCATTCTCCACCACATGTGATATAGTGATCACTAAGCGGGTCGGGGTACACTCACTTGACAGTGGAATTTAAGCTCACAGCAATGGTTTCTATTTAACTCAAGTCCAGTTAGTTTATTTAGCCATATTAACCACTTGGTATAAACAAAACATACTCCTTCCGGATTTACAAAACAATTATTGAACACAGTCCATCAGTTCATACATGGGGTTCATCCACACAGTTCACTGACCCTTGTCAGTACACAACCCCCCTTCCCATGAAGTTACCTTTTTGGGGTTCATAGCAGGCTTCATTCATGCTGTCTCCTGACAGTCTATAGTTTCCTGGAGCTACAACAAGCATCACACCTGGTCCTTCACATGTGCTCCTTAAACAGGACGTCTTCCATGGGCTTGCTGTCATAAGAGAGAGAGCACATGAACACATCAAGAATCTCATTATACAACATGAACTCAGGAGGAAAGAATGGAAGCTGAGTGTGCAATCACTCTGCCTGGCGTACATGGAAAAGGATGAACAGAAGATGTTAGGTTTATCCATAGATTCTTTATTGGGAAAAACCTTGATGCATTTCGTGTGCCTCTGCAAAGTTCCTCAGGAGATTAGAATCATGTTACAGTGACTGACAGTAACTGTCTTGTGATCCTGGTGTTGGGTGTGTGTTGTATCTCTCTCATGGCCACTAGTGATGGGCAAGTCCTAAATTACTCGGAATCGCTTCACTCTAGCGAGTCCGAGCCCGGGACTCGCTACTCATTGCGAGTCTAGCGAGTCCAATGTTAATGAATGGGGAAGCGAGTAATAGCGAGTAATGTGCGATTTACAAATCGCAGATGTGTCTCGGAAGCTTCAGGCTCTATCTGCTACAATAGCTAAATCATGCTTAATAGGCTCCCGCTGTCACAGCACAGTTAACTCTCTGCTTACCGACGCTGCAACAAGAAGAAGAAGGAAGACAGAAGACAGAAGAGAGAAGAAAGAAGAGAGAAGACCTGGGTCTTTGGAAGGATATGTGGTGGTAATAAAGTTGGAGTCCCTAATGGTGTCTGTGTCTTTATTTTTAATAAATAATTTTTCTCTGTGTGGTGTTTTTTTTAACCCTTTATTGGAGATTCTTAGTGGCCGGGTCAAACCTGGCCTGACATTAAGAATCTCGGGCTTAATACCAGCTTGTATAACAAAGCTGGTATTAACCCCTTTATATGAATTTCATGAAATAATAAAAAAAAAATGCGTGGGGCTCCGCGCAATTTCTATGTCTAGCCAGGTACAGCTAAGCAGCTGGGGGCTGGAATCCGCAGCGCAGGGAGGCCCAAGCTTTCTGGGCACCCCCCGCTGCAAATTGCAGCCCGCAGCCGCCCCAGAAGATGGCGCATTCATTGAAGCACCATCCTCTGGCGCTGAACCCCGCTCTTCCAGCGGCCCTGGTGGCTGTGGCACGCTGGGTAATAAAGGGGATAATACCAGCTTTGTTATACAAGCTGGTATTAAGCCCGAGATTGTTAATGTCAGGCCACGTTTGACCCGGCCACTAAGAATCTCCAATAAAGGGTTAAAAAAACACAACACAGAGAAAAATTTTTATTAGAAATAAAAAAAAAAAGCCATTAGGGACTCCATCTTTAATTAAAAAAATCCTCTTCCGTCCGACGTAGTCCAAAACGCGATGTCCTCTCTGCTACATCCCCTGTGCATAAATATAGATGTCTATGCACAGTGAATGAGCAGACTGAGAACAATCTCAGCTCTGCTACATCATCTCTGTGCACAGGGAGAGCAGGCGGGCTCTAGGACCCTGGAGCTGCGGCAGCCTGCACACAGAGCAGACAGCTGGACTCCTTACTATGCGAGTTTCCCAGCGATTACTTGCACAGTAACGAGTCCAATGCAAGTCAATGGCAATCCTAGTTTTGTCAGAGTCTCTGTCAAAACTAGGATTGCCTTTGATTTGCATTGGACTCGTTACTGTGTGAGTAATCGCTGGGAAACTCGCAGAGTACCGAGTCCTGCGAGTCCCTTACTACTCGCCGAGTAACGAGTCCTAGCGAGTAGACTCGTCCATCCCTAATGGCCACTTTACACATCCCGATATCAGCGTCCAACTCCGATAAAAAGTCACGTGGTTCGTGCGTTGGCCCCGATATCATTCGTGCGTTGTGTGGTGTAAATGTCCAATACGATGCGCGAACGATGCCAAAACGATATCGGGGATCAAATGAGCCTGCTCTCCAACGGCCCGATATTGGATGGACGATGTGGCCGGATCGTGCTGTGTGAAAGCCCAACAACGATGTGGAGTACAACTTCCCCTATTGACTCCCATGTTAAATGGTCGTTCCTGGGTTGGCTGTACAAGGGGGCGTACACATCGCTGTTGCGTTGCCTGCCGATATCGCGCTGTGTAACATCTCCTATGCGATCTTGGAATTCTACCCAGAAAAAGCGCGCTCCTGCGCCGTTGTATCCAACATCGGACCGATGTTGGGACGTGTAAAGTGGCCATCAGAGTCGAGCCTGTGCCTACAATCTGTCTTGCTCTGGGGTAGTGTGGGAGACACTCCTGGCGTGTCCGCTCCTGTGGATGTTTGGAGAATTATGAGTATGCTCACTGTATCTTGTGGTGCTCAAGGGAAAATAACTTCAATTCTACAAAATGTGATCCCTGGCGCACACACAAAAAAGCGTAGGCAAAAAAGAATGCAATTGATCCTTTATTTTATTTCAATTCAACTCCCGACGATCGTTTCAAACAAAAGTTTTTCATCAGGGGATGGATCTACAACAGTCATATACAAAAACATCACAGTCAGAATACAAGATTATACAGAAAGAAAACCATCAAAAGTGAAATACAGTACAAAGTAAAGTCTTTTTCCTTAGTGAAATGAGGGGAGACAGCAAATTGTCGGCATATTATAGTCATATGTCATACAAGAAATCAATTTTTTCAAAAAGAGATTAGACATTACCTCATGCTAGTAATACGGATATAACAAGGCCATACAGATGATATAGGAAAATGAAAAGAATCTCACTCATAGGATATAGCTGTCAAAGAAATAACATAGCATCATTTAGTACATGTTGCAATGTGGGATAGGCCCACGTCACACACACAGATATCTGTGCAGAGATTGTTCGCAGATCTCTGGTTGCAGTGAAATCATGGACATATTGTTCCATTATGTGGCTGTGTACAAATGTAACAATGTGTCCATGATTTCACTGCAACCAGAGATCAGCAAACAATATCTGCACAGATATCTGTATGTGTGACTTGGCCCTTATTAATAGCACACAATAAAGATCAAAGGGAAAAATTGCTATCAGTACCTGGAATATTGCCTATTGATGTACAGTGTACATCATCATGGGGATAAATCATGGGGAAAAATTCCCAGGGGTTCAAAATTTGTTAAAACCTACAGGGAATGGTGATATAATGAAAAACCGTACTAAAAGTTATCAAAGTGAAGACTGAAAGTCATTTACCTCAGGTTACTTGTGGCCTTAGGACAGATCTTGGTCAGAGGGTAATCTGACCTATTAATAGTGCTGTAATAATGAGAAGACCTTATAAATAAAGGAAATGTATATAAAGGAAGAGATAACAGCACATACATGTAATATGAAACCTCTGTCTCCTAAATGTCAAAGCCAGACCTAGGTGAAGTCTTACCACAGCTATAAACCTTATGGGCCCGTCACACGGGGAGATATCGCCGGCGATGTCACCCAGATCTGCCTGTTCAGGCGATATTGAAGCGACATCGCCTGTGCGTCGCCACGTGTAACAAGGCAACTGAACGGCGATTAATCTCTGTTTCTGAGTTCAGAGATTTCCCAACAGTGTCGGGAAATCTGGCGATGTAGCTTGAGCGATCCGTATGCCTACTGCCGTGTGACGCGGCGATAGCAATGGCACATTCTGTATGCCACATTGACGGTGAGGTGGTGCTGTGTGACACGGCGATCTGAAAAGCCAACATTGCGTCAAGGTTGATTCAGGCGATTCCTGAATTACCGGTTCGACCTGGGTTGACGGTAAGATTGCTACGTGGGACGTCTCACGAGCAACGCTGCAGCGATGTGCGCGTTCATGAGATCGCCGCAACATCGCCAGCAAGATCTCCCCGTGTGACGGTACCATAAAGGTAACAACATGTGTGAAACCGACAAAAGCAACTCCCTCATTGAAAAAAGTGCACTGAGGAATACACACCTGAGTGAGATCCCAGGTACAGAGGCAAAGGGCATCAGTGCTATGCAGCACCTACATGTAAAAACAAGGAATGTAAGCTGGCTTAAAAATACCTAAATACCAGTCATCGTGCTATAATAAGATTAAACTGAATTATCCCCAATAAACTGCGATTACAGACCTGTGTAAAGCATACTGTGAAGTCCTGGGCCTGGGAAGATGCACTGACATGGCGGCGAACGCCACTATAAATAGTGTGCAGCTGATGTGCACATAAGCTTCTTGCTTCCTGTGTCCGGACCGCACGGAAGCAAGGATGAGACGCAAGCCAGCGCATGCGCGGTTCGCAAACTAGTAAAGCCGCGGTCCGCGCATGCGCAGAAGGAAAAAATTACTTAACATAGGAAAACAAGCTTAGAATCAGTTCAGAATGGAATCTGCTTGTATAGAGTGGTGACAGGTTGTAGCAGGATTAATATCTAGCGTTCTACAAGAAAGGGGAAAAGAGAAGATAAATTAATACCCACATTAACAACTATATAACCAAATGTGATAATTTAAATAAAATAAACATTTGCTTAGGAGCCTGACAGGAATAAACCAATTACAGAACCCCTATTGCTGATCTATGCAGATTGTGATCTCTAAGTTAAAAGACATAAGAATTGCCACATCGCTATTAATTGCACATTCTGTAAAAAGCATATACATTATGCTATGGTCAGATAGTGACATCACATTCCCTATTAAGGCCATAGGGTTTCAGAGTCTGAAGTTTGTATATACAATAGGCCTCCCTAATTTTGAGTCTTTTAACCCTATCTTCTCCTCGTCTGTCTACCAGAATATGCTCCAATACCTGAAACCGAAGTTGGGATATATTGTGTCCATTGTCTATAAAGTGAGAAGGAATAGGTAACATCACTTGTCGACATCTTATCGTCGACTTGTGCTTTGAAATGCAGTCCCGGTTACATTGTGCCTACAATCTGTCTTGCTCTGGGGTTGTGTGGGAGACACTCCTGGCATGTCAGCTCCTGTGGATGTGTCCTAGCTGGAGCAGGCCCGCTGTTGATATATCTTCTGTGTTCATTCTTTATCCTGGCGTGCATCTGCAAAGGCTGCATTGTCTGTGTAACAAAGCATAATGAGATGTTCCACACTTATCCAGCGCGGTCTAGAGGTTTAAGACACTGGCCCTCATTTGTATTAAAGTGTAGTGCCGACAGATGTATTTTAAGTTTGTATACCAGTCATATACCGTATAATTAGTTTTTTAAGTTGCACATTGCAAGCCAGTAGTTGAAGACAAATACAACAGTCTATTATGAAATCCTGAAAGAGGACCTGTCCACCCCCTGGTGCTATGGTAACTGAATGCAGCGTGTCTGCTGCATTCAGGGAAGAGGTCCCCCATGTCTCTAGCCCAGGTGTAAACTGTTGAAAAAACTTTATAAAGTGTACAGATAACGAGTCCGGAGGGACTTACTCAGTAATGAGTCGTCACTGCTGTGGGTGTCCTCCCCACCTCCAGCCCTCTCTTTGCCACCTCCAGCCCTCTCTTTGCCACCTCCAGCCCTCTCTTTGCCACCTCCAGCCCTCTCTTGTCCAGCCTCCTGTATGTGTCATCGCTGACGGCTGGAGGTGGCACAGAGGGGGCTGGAGGTGGGGAAGACACCCAGAGCAGTGATGACTCATTACTGAGTAAGTCCCTCCAGACTCTTTATCTCTACACTTTATAAAGTTTTTTAACAGTTTACATGGGGGCTAGAAACATAGAGACCCCCTTCCCTGAATACAGCAGACATGCTGCATTCAGTGCTGCATTCAGTTAGCATAGCACCAGGGGGGTGACAGATCCTCTTTCATGTTAAGGGTGCGTGCACATGATCAGTGTACGCAGCTTTTTGGACACAGTGTCTTGCCACTGCGTCCAAAACGCTGCGTAGTACAGCATAAGCATAGTGGATGGGATTTCAAGAAATCCCATCCTCACTATGCTTAACCCGCCCGCAGCGTGTTTGGAGCTGTGGTGCGGGTTGCTGGGAGTCCGCTCCTCCTCCGCATGTTCATTTCATGCTGCAAAGTTTGAAGCGGCTCCCATCGGGTGACTGCAGGGAGAAGCCGCCCTGCACCCACCGCACATGGTGAGTACAGGGCAGCTGTGGTCTCCCTGCGGCCACCAGCAGCTTCCCTCAGGTCCGGAGGAGCTGCGTCCAACACGAAGCTCCTCCGGACCGTGTGCACGCATCCTAACAAATAAGTGTGGGATGTCAATTAAAGGATGTATCATATTTTACTGATGTGATGTGATCATGATTTATGTTTCACAGGAAAGTGCGCTAACTTTTTAGTGACTCAACTATTGAGTAACTTTTTTTCACCCAAATTGCAATCAGTTTGTGATATGCATGTGTTTTATATATATATTGCATTTTTTTGTAATTCTTAAATGTGCTTTTGTGTGAACTAGATTATATCTTTTTATTGTCTTTAAAGGCCCTGTCACTCCTGGCAACGGGTCTGGAGATGTCGGCGGCGACTGGCTGGTGCCGCACGTTTTTGGCGCCCCGCCAGTGTTGCCGTCCCCCATTTACATGGGGCGACATCTCCAGCCCCGCGCCGGCGAGCTGACAGGCAGCATCGCCGCTAGGGTGTCTGAACACCCCAGTGGCAATGCAGAACAATGAGAGCCTATGGCTCCCATTGCCTGACAGGTCGCCGGAGGCCAGTTACATAGGGCGATGTGTGCACATCGCCCCAGATTGGTCGCCTGGTTTCAGAGCACTGCTCTGAAACCAGGCGACCTCCCAGCGGTGCCGACATCGCCCCTTTACATGAGACGACATAGGGGCGATGTCACCCCGTGTGACGGGGCCTTTAGAGAATGACTCAAACCTCCTTAATGATGTTATGTGTTTCTTCATGTCCTGGACAGTTTTTTATAAATTGTATGTGTGGCGCCCTGCAAAGCAGGCGTCACAGTGGGGTACTGCACCGATAAATGCGGTGCAGATATCCCAGCTGCTGGTAGATTACAGGATGATGGGTGGAACCCATACAAAAGCACTCCCACACTAGATTACACAGTGTGAGGGAACCCGGGAGGGTATATAGTCACCTCCAGGGGGAGAAAAGAGGTCTTTGGCCGGAGGCCTGCTGGGCTTTAGGTCTCTGCCTCAAAGGAAGAGAGAGGAGATGAGAGAAGCAGGTAGACAGTGAGTCTGTATCTGATATGGTGCGTCTGAGACAGGCTCCTCTCTGGCCCTGGGCTTAAAGAGGAGAAAGAAAGCTTCCCAGGCGCAGACAGCCGGCCTTTGGGAGAGAGGGACTTTGGAGAGTCCAACCCCAGCAGCTTACCGGGCACCGGAGCCGGCACCTATGGATCCTTCAAGTACCACAGAAAATCTGGCAAACTAGGGGTATATCTATTATACTGCCCAGACTCTTGAGTGACCAAAAGAGGGGGCCAGACACAGCAGAGAAAAGCCGCAGTGTTCAAGAGAAAGTTACCCGACGGGAGCAAGAGAGAGTAAGAGACAGCAGGAGGCCAGATTCGCTTTATGGGGTCAGACTTCACACCGAAACTACTGGGAAGCAGGGAAGATGTGGCAGAGAGACAGGTACACACTGAGGGTTCCATCCGGCGACCTGTGATCTGCTTGCAGTCACCTGCTAGCTACTTGTCTGATAACATCTACTGCACTGAACTGTAACAATTGCTGCTAAAGTCTCAGTAAAGTACCCGGTGTGAAGAGACTTCAACTCTGCTGCATCTTCTTTTCCTATGAACTGATTCCTGTCACAGGATCGCTGCCCCGAAGGTCCCAGTCATGCCTGCGGAGGACTACACCATCCTAGCCGCAATATCACCGACCTCCGGAGGACTGTGGCGGCGCTAGTGCTACTCACCAGGAAATGCAGGTGGCGTCACGACGACAAACTGTAAATAGTCCCCTGTACATAAATTCCCCTTTTGAAGTGTCAACCAGGACACGGAATCAGGCACGACCGCCATTCCCCGTGACAAAGTTAACCCTCTGCCACCTGATACTCGAGTACCCCATGCCCTGGGGCTTGACATATGTGTTTGCTATGTCAATGTAACATTATTCTAATCTCATGAGGAAGTGTGCAGAGGCACAAGAAACACGTCTAGGTTTTTCCCAATAAAGAATTCCCAATAAAGAATCTACGGATAATCTTAACATATTCTGTTCATCCTTTTCCACATGGGCCGGCAGCGCAATTGCATACCCAGCTTCCATCCTTTCCACCTGAGTTGTTGTTCCACTGGGGGTCTCGCAGCAGCCGCCGACATCACCATTTTGGCATACAACAGTGGGTGTGTCTCACAAAACCACACAAGGTGAGCAGAACTAATAGTGTACACCACTCCCTCTACCTCTCCGATAAGACCCTGTTGTGCGCTAATTATACAACATGAGGCACTCTTCTGGGTAGAGTATCTGGATGTCTAAACACACCCACGTTTCTCATTTATCTACTGCTGCAAAACACAGTGCATCAGACGTCCGTCTGTGTGATGTGCAGTATACTAGCCATTCTCACCATGGCTGGCCGCCATATCACAGCCTTATAGAAGATGTTTGATTGGAGAAATATTACCTTTGATCGCATTATGCTAATGAGGCCTTGCCGACTTTGGGACGTGTCTAGTTGGCCATTTCGCTTTGCCTCCTGTGCTTCTTAATATTCAAATTGCCACCTTTTTGCCTATGACATATCCCCTTTGTTGATTATATCCCGCATCTGCGCACTGCAGGTCTTGGAGTTTGCCTATCTTTGTTCCCCTCCTAAAAGTCTTGACTTCAGGAAAGGTCCTGCACATGCGCAAGGGAGCTGTGGAGTCACAAAGACTTTCAATCACATGCTTTCCCTGCATCCAGGGAAACAAGCGCACATGTTGTCAGATACCTTCCTCACTGCTGCACCATCATAATGTAAGTGTGTGTCTGTGTGTAAGTAAATGCATGTATATGTTTGCCTGTATCTAACTATCTATGAAAAGAAAAAAGGGCTGCAGCATTCAAGAGTTAAAGAAAAAACAAACCTTTAACCCAAACTTGGTTACATATGGCGACGTTTCAGCCACACACAGCTTTTGTCCAGCTTTTGTTCCGCAGAGAGGAGGAAGCTCCACTGACAGTGTGGCCACAGGGGAGGAGATGAGCTCACACACTGCATTGCATACAGAAGTCATCTCTTCCTCTGATAAAGTGTGTCAAATCTGAAGTAGTCATCCTCACACAGCTGCAGATTTGGCTCACTGTATCAGAGGAGGAGGAGACCACTGTGTGACATGGGGGTGGGCGGTCATATTGGGGACTGGGGAGGGCCTATAGGAGTCTGGGGGTGGCTGGGTATACTGAAACTGGGTAGAGTGGTCCTCTAGGAGTCAGAGGTCAGAGGTGTGTTTGTAGGAGACTAGGCTTAAATGACCAGTCATGCATTTACATGCAAGCTCAAAAACAAACATACCCCTTGGTCAATCTCCTGCAGATGCAAATAGTGATATCTTGGCAAAATGTTAATAGACTGTGAATTACAACTGTCAAAATTTTGCAGCCTAGATACACACATAAATTCTACAAAAAGCCTGGACAACCCCTTTTACCCTGCTGTTCTGTTTAGGTCACTTTTAATGTTTAGGTCATTTTTGACCGGACGTATTAAAATCTTGATTTTTAAGGTCATTTTTGATCGGACCTATTAAAGTCTTGATTTTTAGCTTATTTAAGTGTTTTATTTGAATACCTGTTACATTCTCTATACTGTATGTGAGCATGGTTGTTCATTAACAAATGAAAAATGAAATAAAAAACTTAATTTTTATTTTTTTGTGTCAAAAAATTGTTACATGGCCTTATTGCAATATTCATGCATATTGCACATTTGCACATAAAAAAAATTCTTTAAATAACTGTAAACTATAAATAATAAAAGGTTCAGTTTTTTCTATATAAAATGGTAAATAAGGTTCATGGTGCTAAATTTACTGCTTGCATTAGTCACAAGTATAACTTACATGTCTTTTGCATGCGTAAAATTAAAATAATAAAAATAACTAAACAGAATTGACTCATTGCAGTGTGAGACCATTACAGTATAAGGATTTGAACCATAATACATTTTTTTGTTCTAGAGAGTGGACCATTAGGGTTCTAAACAGTGATCCTTTACTTTGGAAAAATGTAGATCTATTATTGTGACACACAGCATAATACTCCAGCGTGCCCATAGAAATATGCTTATGGTACTGTTAGACTAGCAAGTAATTAATTGTCAAATCTTTTTTTACATGATATTGGCAGCTACTTGCATAGGTCAGAGTAAAATAGCATCTACTTTTCCTGAGATTGATTGATATATTTCCAAGGCAGGTGAAAGGACTGGTACTAAACAGCAATGAGAACTTGGTAGTTTAAAAGCTAAACCAAATAGTCCCTTAAAAGAATATATAAAAAGTGTATATATATATATATATATATATATATATATATATATGTAGTAATGTGATTACTGGTACCTTACGTGATGGGTGATCATGGGAGATGTGTCAGCCAGGTTATTGAGCTCCGTGACGTGCGCTGAAGCTGAGTCACCACATCCCTACTCCTCAGGGTGTGGTCAGAGAAGTTAAACGCTCGCTTCTGTGTTTTGTTTTTAGTGATTTGAGTTTGGAGTGTGGAGAGCACAGTGTGTAGCTCTAAGCAGCAGAGCTAACCCTAGCCAAGCGGACTGAGACTCCATTTGGTTCCTTTTTCTGGACAAGCAGTCGTTGCTTTGTTTTGTTCATGCGGTCTATGATGATAATAAACCCAACGATTACCTGTCCAAGGCTTCCTGTGTCTACCTAAAATGGCAGGTGTTTGAGCGGATCTATCACTATATATGCATATATATATATATAGAGAGAGAGAGAGAGAGAGAGAGAAAAAAAGAGAAAAAAAAGAGAGAAAAAAAAGAGAAAAAAAGAGAAAAATCCCTGCTGGCACCAGTTCACATTGTCTGTGAGTGCTGTGCAGTTTTTTTTTTTCTCTTTTGTATCGTGTGAGTGCTGGCTCATTACTGCAATGTGCACCTCGTTGCACACAGGTGATCTAGGGTCTAGATGGTGTCCGCCACTTAGTAGTGGTAGGTGGACAAGGAGACTTGGTGTCAGCGATATGACTCGTCGACTGAATCACTTTGTCGCAGTCGACGAGCAAGCAGACATTGGCCAATTGTGTACTAAGAACTCAGACTTTAAAAAAAATATAAGATTTGAGTGTTTTGAAAAAAACGTAAGTTTTTAAATTTTTTCTCATATATATAGCTTGTCAGCATATGTACATCATTGGTAGTAGCTGAGTGCTGCAAGGTTTTTTTCTAGTATATTGACCCAGCATCCCTGCTGGCACCAGTTCACATTGTCTGTGAGTGCTGTGCAGTTTTTTTCTCTTTTGTATCGTGTGGAGTGGCTGGCTCCATTACTGCAATGTGCACCCTCGTTGCACACAGGTGATCTAGGGTCTAGATGGTGTCCGACCACTTAGTAGTGGGTAGGGTGGACAAGGAGGACTTGGGTGTCAGCGATAGGACTCGTCGGACCTGAAGTCACTTTGTCGCAGTCGACGAGCAAGCAGACATTGGCCAATGTGTGTACTAAGAACTTCAGATTTTAAAAAAAATAATAAGAATTTTGAGTTTTTTGAAAAAAACGTAAGTTTTTAAATTTTTTCTCATATATATACAGCTTGTCAGCATATGTACATCATTGGTAGTAGCTGAGTGCTGCAAGGTCTTTTTCTAGTATATATATATATATATATATATATATATATATATATATATCAATATTCATACATAATATGATAGTATGAGCCTTCTCACTCTAGTTTACCCAAAAGGCAGGTAGGAGGGGTCAGAGTATCTACTCTGTTTGGCTAGACAACTATGGACTATGGTAAATCCATAGATTAACAATACATCTATGCTGCCTAGAGCGTCTGCATAAGTCAGAGCCTGTATGGCTTGGAGATGAACTTTGTTCTCTCCCTTTGAAGTTGTTTTTAGGCCAACTATAATTAAAGATAACCCAAATATCTCCCCAGAAATATATTAATGACAAAGTAAAAATAAAACTAAAATGTTTCATTTATTTATATATTTTTAAATCAAATTTAATGTTTTGAAACAATAAGGTTTGCTACAAGCAGAACAGAGAAAGATACAGGATGTGAAAATTATATTGGATATATGTCTAGCAATGGTATGAAAATAAATATTCCTTTTTAAGTGCTTAATAACAGTTAACAGTATGTGGGGGTTGAGATGCAATAAGTATAGTATATTGTTTTTACATTTAAGCAGCACAATGGGACAGTTGGTAATGATTTGTCTGGTAGTGGAAAAATCCATTAAACATTAGAATTACAATTTACATTGTATTCACCAGTTGAATGTGAGGTGTTGGCCAGAGTGCCACAACTATGCAGAGTTAAATTACAGTAAACAAGACAAGGTTGCAGAAACAAGGGAAAAGGTTTATTAACCCCTTCCCAACCTGTGACGTTGTGGAGGGTCATAGAAGTCGGTGATTTCCCGACCTGTGATGTTCCACAACGTCATGGAGGGATTGCAGCACTCTTGCCGAGGTAACCGCCATTGAGCCCCAGTGTTCTGTGATTCTTATCACAGAACACCGGAGCTTGATTTCAGGGGAAGTGGATTCCCCACCCCTTCCCCACGATCGCCGTGATTGGCTGTTGTCATTTTCCAGCTATGGAAGGAGCTGTCAAAACCCCTTCCATAGGATGGAGTGCTGGAGGGGAAGGGTATTGCCCCCTCCAGCATTGATGGTAGTGATCTGATGGAATTGATCACTCTCATCAGCGCAAGCATGGCATGTGCCCGCCCACCATCGCTCCATAACCTGTAATTGCCCGCCTGCTCAGTCATCCATCTGGTCCCCTCCTGTGACCGCTCCCTGCCTCCGCTATCCTGCCCTCCTGTGCCCGCTCCACTCCTCCGCTATCCTGCCCTCCTGTGCCTGCTCCCCTCCTCCAATATCTTGCCCTCCCATGCACGCTCCCCTCCACCGCTATCCTGCCCTCCTGTGCCAGCTCATGTCCTCCGCTATCCTGCCTTCCAGTGTCTGCTCCGCTTCTCCGCTATCCTGCCGTCCTGTGTCAGCTCACCTCCTCTGTCTGTCCCCTCTGGTGCTGTGTCAGACTGCTGCCAGTCTTCCTTCTTCCACTCCCCTCTTCCTGTGCTGCTGCTCCTCTGATCAGCATGGCAACCGAAGGTTGCCAACACTGATGGTGCACTGTATGGCAATGACCTGTCATACAGTGCATTCTCACTATGATCCCAGAGACTACAACAAGGGAACATGTGTTCTCTTGTTGTAGTCTATTGGGTCATAGTAATGGTGCAATGTATGGCCGGTTATTGCCATACTGTGCATCATCACTATGATCCTAGTGTGGTATTACTCCTACATAACCCTCCACAATACTTCATCCAGAGTCCCCAGGGAGAGAACAAGCGTCTTCTCCCTGCAGAGTCTGCAATCACACTGACCGCAGGGACTCAGTAAGTGATGTCACTCGCTAAATAACAAGGGCTCCCTGTGACAGTGAACTCAAAATGTTGTCACTTAGGGTTTCCACTGCTTAGGCACATCAGGGGCTATCTAAACAGGACATGACACCCACAGACAATGCCAACAAAATCTGTGTTCCAAAATGCCACTCCCTCCCTTCAGGGCCCTGCCGTGTGCCTAAACAGTGGTTTTACGTCACATATGAAGTATGGAGAATTTGCCCAACAAATTTTATGATCCATTTTATTCTGTTGCCCATATGAAAATGAAAAAATTGAGGCTAAAAGAACATTTTTGTGAAAAACAGTACTTTTTCATTTTGCGGATCAATGTGTGAAGCACCTGTGGGTTCAAAGTGCTCACTATGCATCTAGATAAATTCCTTGGTGGGTCTAGTTTCTAAAACGGGGTCACTTTTGGGGGAGCTCCACTATTTAGGCACATAGGGGCTCTCCATACGCGATTGGCCAGATCACATTGATATTTTTTAGCTTTTACAGTACAGATTTATTTTTCCCACTTATCCACTTCCTTTTCTAAGTCTTTATAAAATTTTCACAACATATCCTTTTGAAGTTACCTTTCTAAGCTCTTCTCCAACTCAGAAATTTCCACATCTAGGATGCTTAGTGAGGCTTTATTTCTGTCAATATTGATCTGCATGAAGGTCGCAGAACAAGTCCTATATCCGTGTATGTTTGTGCATGCACACTGAGAAATTTAAGATGTTCTTTGCTTTTAAACATCTTCCACTTTCACCCACAAACAGTTTAGGGGGTCCTTCTAGCTCCCTGGTGGTGCAATCCTGGTGTTATTGATATGGCTCTTGCCGATCAGTTCTTGTCAGCCCGCACGTTACTTGCCTCTCCATGCTCCTCCTCTGTTCTTAGCTGGTTCCCTTCCAGCTTCTATACTTCTCGATGTCCCGCTGTGCACAAGTCCGCTGACGCAGGGATGCTCCACCTTCCGAGTGATGGCATAGGCTAGGGTGGCATGGACACACCCAGACACAGTGGCATCACGTTGCCATGGTGCCCGCAGCCTGGAAACGTCCCCCACCCATCAAAACAGGAAGGGGATTGTAGCTTCCTGGTTGATCTCGTCATGACATGCGCCGCTTATGGTTGAAGACGTTAGGTGATATATTTGGACCCCAATAAGACCCACACCTCAGCCTCCCGATGAAGCTACAGGTGAAACGCATTGAGGCGAGTTGTGGTGGAACCATCTACTGGTGCGGGTGACACTCTTCCTGGGTCTAAACCAACTAGGTCGGTATTGTTTATTTTACCTAGTGTTATTTTGTAGATAATACTAAGAGCTAAGTTGTGTGTGATAGGCCTATTGTCACGCTGGGAGTGGGGAAGACACCCAGCGTAGGATAACGACGGGGGGGGGGAATCAGGAGTCCCTAATGCTAAGGGCACAAGAAGGAGACGGTGACCCCTAGACTTCCTAGAGCTGACCCTGTCTGCCCTAACGTCCCTATACAGTCTCCTCAACTGTCGCCGACCACGAACCTCGTCCCTCTCTGATCCTAGATCTATCCTATCTAAGGATCAGATGGAGAGGTTCACTAGACCCCTCCACTATCAACTAAAGACAAACACCAGGGAAGACAGACATTTGGGAAAAGGAAACACTTATCTGACAGCAGAACACAGCAACCTCCACAATCTCAGCTTCTGCTGGAGCAAGGATAAAGTGTGCACAAGGAACTATCACCTGCACCGAGGAAGGGTAATGAACCTCCTTATAAAGGTGGAAGGAGTCTGCTGGGTCCTAGTGACCTACAACATTGGTGGATAAAACCAGACCGAGCGCAAGACCTCCACAGCCGTCTCCCCATAATAGAGAGATCTCATCACACCTTCTCTCCATCAACACAGAAGGTAAATGCCCCTGAAAGAGACGGACCATCCTCCACCATTATGGCTGATGGGCCAAACGCTGGGATCGTCTGCGTGGGCTCCACCCTGTCATCCGTGCCACCCGTGACACCTATGAGGTCTATTGTGAATGTCCACTTGGGAGCTTGACTTGATACCAGGATTTACCTCATTGCCCCCAAAGAATTATTATATGCATGTTTAGATCCCAGAAGCTGATTTAAGCAATACAGACCAGGTTTTAAACCTAGAGAGTGTGTGCAGTCTTGATATGTATCTCATTAAGTGACCCCTTGTATTTTGTTCAACAGCCATACTTCAACCGGGTAATAGTGAATAGGTGTAGGCACATAAAAATTCTTTCCTATAGAACATTTTATTAATTGGTTTGTTCATATGTAATACTCTAAACATAGATTCTTTCTGCTAGTCCGTTTAACTTAGTTTCTTTGCTTGCAGTCCAGTAATTATTCTGTTACTTGGACTATTGCAGGTCAGTCTCTCTGTAATCCTTCACATCCATGTACTCTTTTAGTGTTTTGCTGTTATTTCAAATACTTGTATTGGTCATTAACCTTAATTACAAGTTTGCTTTAACCAACTGCTCAGTATTTATTTGTCACCCTCGCAGTGCTTCCTTCCACCACCCTCCTCTTATTGAGCATCCCCTGTCTGTTCTTGTGTATTTTTAACTTTATTGTTCTAAATAAAATGTATATGTTTTTATTGTATAAAATTGCATGATTTATATTCTGGTTTTTCTGAATGAGTGGTTGCTAACTAAAGTATAGATGCTTTCCAGTTCCTCATATAATCAATGTAGGACACTTGAATTATGGGTGTATATGTGGCGGTCCTATGGCAAGGCGCCACAGGGAGGTACTGCACCCCAAAAAGAAGGTGTAGTATCTCCGTAGCCGTGGATACGGAGGACCCTACAGAGTCTGCACCCCAACACCCATACAGTAGGCCACCTTAGTACAGGGGACTGTATATTCAGTAGGTCTCAGAGGGTGGAGGCTAGATGAGTCGGTGACTAGGAGTGACAGTTAGAAGACTAGTCAGTCAGACAGTGTAGGACAGCAAAGAAGACGGATGCAGGGGACCCTGCGACCTTGACAGGAAGGCACCTCTTTGGAGAGAGTTGACCCAGACAATGAAGGGTACACTCCAGGACTGGTCGGAGCCGGCTGGAGAATGTCCAGGTCAACACCGATACACGGGAACTGAGGCGGTTAGTTAACAGTTTATCCCTAACCACAGACTGGCAGGCTGTGGGCCAGCTATAAGGGAGCCACAGCACCACGAGACTAAATCCCCAATGCTGTCCCAAACTGGGTCCAAGACATTAACAAGGGAAGGACTAAATACTGGTGGCAGGAGGGTTCGTCTTCTCACCGCTCCCGTCCATACCGGAAAGGAGTCAGGAGTACCTTTTAATGACAGACCTGGGGAACAGCGATAGGGCTCTTTAGTGAGGTTGACAGGAGAGCTACAGCCAAACACAGACCAAGAAAGTTATTGTAGAGACACCTCTGACAGACTCTGGAAAAGCCTCCAAAATCCGCGGCTACAATCCCTGTTAAACCAGACTGTACCATGTACGAATTTCACCTGGTGCAAGTAAAGAACTGTTTGAGCTGAATTGGTGTCTGTTCTTCTTCCATCCATTGCCCGGAGAAGAAATGAAGAAAAGGGAGGCGCTCCTTGTGTAGGATCCGGTGTTATTAAGGGGAGAAAGGGTTTATAATCTTTTGCTGCTCACCTGGTGTGGTTATGCTGCTGGCATAACCACAGATCAGCGCCTTGCTGCGTAGGTGCAGCCGCCGAAGTCCTCCGCTCCGGGGTTTCCCCCAATCACGTGACCTGTCAGCTGGGCTCCACGTCACCGCAGGTTCTCGCCGCTCCAGGAATTGAACAGCATAACGAACTTTGCTAAAAAGTCCTGTAACCAGCAGCACCGCTCCGCTCAATAGGACAAGGATCAAAACAAAACAAAGGAACAGCGGATGTAGCGGGCGCTTAGACAGGACTGCAGGAGACGTAATTAATACTCCAAGGATTTAATAAAAATGCAATAAAAATACTGGTTATTTCCACAACATGTTTCGGCGATTTGCGCCTGAGGAAGGCGCAAATCGCCGAAACATGTTGTGGAAATAACCAGTATTTTTATTGCATTTTTATTAAATCCTTGGAGTATTAATTACGTCTCCTGCAGTCCTGTCTAAGCGCCCGCTACATCCGCTGTTCCTTTGTTTTGTTTTGATCCTTATCCATTGCCCGGAGGGCCTCCACAGCATCACAAAGGTGAGGATTACGACTACCATCTTCTACCCTGCTGCCCTGAGGTAAAGCTCCACCTGTGGAGAGCTGTACTACCAAAGCTGCATTTCCATCACCTCAGCGGCCGGCCGCAGTGCTAGTAACCCTATTACCAGGTATGACAGGTGGTGTCACGTTTCAATTTCCCCATCATCATCAACCCTCCCGCCATTGAGTGTCCAGGGCACGGAACCCGGGAACCGACCTGCCGTGATCCCCACTGAAGAAACCACCTGTCCCAGTATCCGAGTACCCCTACCCTGTCGACCGACTCATACAATACAGTATACAGTACAGACCAAAAGTTTGGACACACCTTCTCATTAAAAGAGTTTTCTTTATTGTCATGACTATGAAAATTGTAGATTCACACTGAAGGCATCAAAACTATGAATTAACACATGTGGAATTATTTACTTAAAGGGATCCTGTCACATCCAAAAAGACACCTAAGCTACAAAAACATGTCCCTGCAGCATCCTTTCACTAACCTCACACTCTTTTTGTCTTCTAAAAGCATCCTGTCAAAGTAGATAAAAACGATTTTATACTCACTCATTAGGCATTATAATTAGTAGGGGCTATATTCTTTAGCCCTTAGGGCGTGTTTGTTTTGCAGGCTTCAGGATCCACCCTCTCTCTCTCTGTGCTGCTTTGCTAGTGCAGGCTTTGTCCATTACCCTCTCTGTCACTCACAGAATGCAAATCATTAGTGTAGTTAGGCGCCACAGGGAGATATTACAGTATGACAACAAAATGTGATATCCTTTGTAAGTTGCTAGTTCGGGGTTAAACCTGTAGAGTCTGAAAGTGCACACACCTAGGAATAGACCACTAGTATGGGGGGGACCAGTACTTTGGTAGGTCCCAAAAGGGGGTGGAGCCTAGGGGTAGATGCAGAAGAGAGTGACAGTTGACAGTTAGTGCTGGGAAGGCAATCAGGAAGGACAGGCCTGACAGCACTGCCAACAGGAGGGAGTCTCACCTTCAAGTGGGGGGCCCAGGACAGCAGGCAACGGGCCAGGACTGGTAGGAGGCGGCTGGTCATGTTGAGGGAGCACCGGCGACACAGAAAGCCGAGGCGGCCAGGAGTTTAGCCCTGACCGCAAAACCGACGAGCTGCAGCCCATAGAGACCGGGTTGCTGACAGCGCCACAAGGTACCTCGCTCCTCAGGACTAAGAACCGGTTCGGGACACTAGAAGACACTAAAAGGGACAGACAAAATTGCGGTGGTGGAGTCTTTAATCTTTGGGCCCCGTCCGGACCGGTACAGTACAGACCTTGTCTTCTAGACACAGACCGTAGGACTGGTGGGAGAGCTCTGTGAGGGGGAAAAAGACAGAAGAGAACAGATTTGACCCTGAGCGACTTAAGAGAGGACATCTAGAGACTCCGTAAGGGAGACCCTGAGCTGGCAACATCCACCCTGTAAACCAAACTGCACCATGTTTTGTTTATGCCATCAGCCGGTACCGAGTAAAGTGGAGTTAAACTTGAACTGATTTCCGTTATTCTTCCTGCCGCAGCCCGGAGGGCTCAGCATCACCAGCAGCTGAGCAGAGGGGTAATAACTGCAGCACCATCTTCATTGCTGCCCTCCCTCACCATTTTCTTTCATCGCTGCCCTGAGGTAATAGCTCCACCTGTGGGGAGCTGTACCACACTTTGCTGCCCCAACCATCAACTCAGCGGCCGGCTGGCAGCACTGGTACCATATTACCGGGAACTACAGGTGGCGTCACGATCCCCTGTAAATAACCCCTTTCCCCATCATCAACATCTACCCCAGTTGATCACCAGGGCACGGCACTGGGATCCCGTCCATCCGTGACTCCATATTCAGCAGACCCGGTGACCGACTTCCCCTTCTGCCCCTGGCTGTATCAATTAGTCTTGCCTTCTGCTCCACATCACAGCAACAGAGAGAGAGAGAGAGAGAGAGGGTGGATCCTGGAGACTGCAAAACAACACACCTTAAGGGCTAAAGAATATATTTCAACTTTATGCCTTTTAGAGATTATCTAATTTTCAACTTGCTTAACTGTTCACTGTGGAAACACAGGGGTAAGTGGGTGCTATCATCCGCTGGCCTGGCCACCTTTAAAAAGACTGCATGGACCAGGGCTCATTCCAACTGAATGCTTGAACTCCTTAACTGTGGGTGAAACACTACTCAGACAATACAGGGTGAGGGAACTACAATAGTAAGGCTTTATTTGATCCCCAACAGTTTAAGACCTATAATACATAAATGAGCACAACCCAAAATGTAACAGGCAACAGAGTCTCACCTTTCTACTGGCTCACCAGGGATTAGAATGTTCATGCCTCGGGACTTCCAGGGCCACTTTCTCCAATCCAGCAGCACCCCACTTTTGATGGGCACCCACTGAGAAAGGAAGTTTAGGAAGCTGACTAAGCATAGCAAAGTCAGTAGCCAGGTGACTGAATTGTCCCAAAATGGGTATCTTCTGTACATAGTCTCTGATACTTCAGCCGAGTCCTAGAACTTGATGCTGACCTTCTGCAGAATATAATCCAGTCTTAGTCTTCCTCCAATCGGACCAGTAGCTCCTAGATTAAGGACATGCAAGGTATGAAACACGATGTTGTCGTTGCAACTGGAATCAAAATTTCTAGGATGAGGTTATGGCCTTCTAACTGGGTCCACAAACCCTAGATTAAAGCCATCTAGCATAAGAATTCCTGGTTAATTATCTTTATTCCTGGTCTATTAATGAAATAGATCCTCTTATATCCCGAAGCACTCATTTCAGGACATTGGGAACTTCAAGATTGGTGGAAAAAGACTATTTTCTTATTGGTTGGATTTCAAGCTGCATATTTAATTCTCCTTTGAATGAATGTAGTCCAGAAGGGAGTCAAGGTGGAAAGGAGGTGAGTGGGTCATGTGATTAAATTAGTAATACATATCCTCAGATTAATAGAAAACTCACATAATTAATTCTCTTTGAATCATGACTGTCTCTGACAGTGAGGGTGATATAATTATATTAGCAATGCACAACCTTGAAAAATGGGGAACTCTGAAGAGTCTGGCAGAAACAATGACTGACTTATCATAAGTTAACAAACAAAAGAACAACAAGTCTGGCTAATTTAAGAAACAACCCATGCCATACGTTGAAAAAGTCCATGACATCACATTCACAATAGCAGTAGTTTTGACTATTTACACTAATCTGGTTGCTTTCAATTGCACTATTACCACAGGGGCACCAACACTTGCACCAAGATATCACCTGTACATGAGTAGTCCAAATAGTCCTATACCAATGCCATAAATGCAATCTCCTACTATTGAAAATTGCTATAGACACAAGAGAAGTGTTTAGGGATCCAGTAGCCCACTCCCACTGTGAAATTAAAATCTGCTGCCATTGGAATTACAAGTCCAACCCCGCTACAACATCTGAATTTAATGTTGCACTATTAAATTCAGGATGTAGACTATGCATGGCGAATGAGTTACTTTACCCAACTTTAAAACTGGCAGAATGATTTGGGTATTGTCGCTCAGAACATTTTCCAGCAGGATGGTTGCTACAGTGTTGGCCAAAAGTATTGACACCCTGCAATTTTGTCAGATGATACTCAGTTTCTTCCTGAAAATGATTGCAATCACAAATTCTTTGGTATTATTATCTTCATTTAATTTGTCTTCAATGAAAAAACACAAAAGAGAATGAAGCAAAAAGAAAAACATTGATCATTTCACACAAAACTCCAAAAATGGGCCAGACAAAAGTATTGGCACCCTCAGCCTAATACTTGGTTGCACAACCTTTAGCCAAAATAACTGCGATCAACCGCTTCCGGTAACCATCAATGAGTTTCTTACAATGCTCTGCTGGAATTTTAGACCATTCTTCTTTGGCAAACTGCTCCAGGTCCCTGATATTTGAAGGGTGCCTTCTCCAAACTGCCATTTTTAGATCTCTCCACAGGTGTTCTATGGGATTCAGGTCTAGACTCATTGCTGGCCACCTTAGAAGTCTCCAGTGCTTTCTCTCAAACCATTTTCTAGTGCTTTTTGACTGTAGGGACCGTGTTCTCTTCTTTGAATGCCTCCTTTTTTCTCCTGTAAAGTCTATGTTGATGCCTTTGCCCAAAAAGAGAGAACATTCTTCCAAAACGTTTTAGGCTTTCTCAGGTGAGTATTGGCAAACTCCAGCCTGGCTTTTTTATGTCTCAGGGTAAGAAGCGGGGTCTTCCTGGGTATCCTATCATACAGTCCCTTTTCATTCAGACGCCGACAGATAGTACGGATTGACACTGTTGTACCCTCGGACTGCAGGGCAGCTTGAACTTGTTTGGATGTTAGTCGAGGTTCTTTATCCACCATCCGCACAAATCTTGCGTTGAAATCTCTTGTCAATTTTTCTTTTCCGTCCACATCTAGGGAGGTTAGCCACAGTGCCATGGACTTTAAACGTCTTGATGACACTGCGCACGGTAGACACAGGAACATTCAGGTCTTTGGAGATGGACTTGTAGCCTTGAGATTGCTTATGCTTCCTCACAATTTGGTTTCTCAAGTCCTCAGACAGTTCTTTGGTCTTCTTTCTTTTCTCCATGCTCTATGTGGTACACACAAGAACACAGGACAAAGGTTGAGTCAACTTTAATCCATGTCAACTGGCTGCAAGTGTGATTTAGTTATTGCCAACACCTGTTAGGTGCCACAGGTAAGTTACAGGTGCTGTAAATTACACAAATTAGAGAAGCAGCACATGATTTTTCTAACAGTGCCAATACTTTTGTCCACCTCCTTTTTTATGTTTGGTGTGGAATTATATCTAATTTGGCTTTAGGACAATTCTTTTAGTGTTTTTTTCATTGAAGACAAATTAAATGAAGATAATAATACCAAAGAATTTGTGATTGCAATCATTTTCAGGAAGAAACTGATTATTATCTGACAGAATTGCAGGGGTGTCAATACTTTTGGCCAACACTGTATGAGAAGTGACAGTAGTGCTGCTGCTAGCATTTTCAACATTTTTTGGTATGGGCTGTTTTTTCTCTCATGGGCCAGGGCCATATTTTGGGTTACCATATTTTTTTTAATGCAAGTCTTATTTTATGCTTTAAGCAAAATTTGTAATCAGTCACAATTGCAAGACAGGGTTCACATGATTGTCAAAAAGGCTAATGCAAAAATTAGCTTGTCAGTAGTATTGGTGGGTTGTAAATTTTTCTCCAAGCACTTTAAACAGGTCTTCCAAAACAACTCTGCATGTAATTATGGAAGTAGGCCATTTTAGTCATGAGCATTCAGAGAAGAGAATCCACACCCATCATCAGCTCTGTTTATTACCCTCTAAGCAGTTTTCTTATACCATTCGCAGACAAAGTAGCATCTTTCCAACTATACTACACATGAGACAGTTTTTCAAAACATTAAATTTGACATAACAATATATTAGACTAATTATAAAACTTGGAAAAATAGTAAGCATTCTATATCAAACTTTTGCATTGGATCAGGGTGGAACCCAACTCAAAGTAGCATGTCATCAATCTCTCCTGCTATAGAACACACCTAGTTGTATTCTGTGTTATAGATGATAACTTGGAAATGGAATCAACTCTATATTATTACAAAATCCTTGATGGAGACTTTGGTTGCAGACTACAAATCTACCCATGTTTGTAACAGTTAACTCTATTTCAATGGATGTAGAGATATTCTATACAACATAGCAAAAATACATTAGATTAATATACCTGTTCTCATATACTCACTTCTTGTTAGCTTAAGGAAAGAAAAGAACAGTTTTTTTTGTAAAAAAAAGAAGTCTGTTCCTGACAGTCTTACGTTTCGCACTTTCAATCTGCTAACGCATGTCAGGTGTAGATAAAGGTGATTTGGATACATTGACAGCCACTGTAAGAAACCGTGTAGCAAGAATGTTGGATCTTGCAAATCCCTCTGAGCTAGATTTGAAGGAAATGAAGTTACTGAACTGTGTGGAAGAGCTAGATTGAAAGTATTACATCTGTCTATGTGGTGTGAGTACAACTTTGCAATTCACTGCACCTTCTTTCTCATCAAGTTCCAATTCCATCAGAATTTCTGACTGATTTACTTTCATCTGTTTAAGAACAAAGCTTCCTTCTCTAATGTAAGCTCAAGTTAATGGATAATTCTTGCTGGACAAAACAAATGGATCTTGAAAGAAGTTTGAAACTTTAAAAACTATTGGGATTAGGTGTTACATGGATGTTGAAAATTTCGGTGTAGGAAAGAGGGACACACGTATTTTACAGGAAGATTTTCTTATATAGATATATATATCAAAAATAGTTCCTGTACAGGATAAAACAAAGGCGTAATAGGGTCTTATCTCCAAAAATATGAAATATAATAGTGTTGTGTCCCACGAATGGGAACAACCTGTTATGTCTATTCTCTGTATTGTATATATTTCTCCAATCAGTAATTCTTTGTTCTTACCAGGTAGATATGGTCTGTCTACTAAGTTTGACCCTAAGTTGCTGCCTTAGTTGTGTCTGTACTGGACGTCCCCCCTTCTTCCCCAGTTAGTCTGCAGAAGCCATTGCTCAAGACACATGTGTATACCCCTGTACAGATTAATCCTTTTTACCTATCGTTATTGTGACTAATACAATATTTGGAAGAAAACTACAGTGTTCTCATGTCTTACTACAGCTGCAGTGGCGATCGAGTTGAAAACTGTCTGTTGCCCCTGATGGGGTAAGTACTGAGCATACAATTATCGGGACTGGTAATTAGAGCACTTGGGTTTACAGCCATCAGATGGGGACAGAACAGTAAAAAGGATTAGCTGTGACTGGGAATTGTATACAGCTCACGATCAGTAAAGAACCTGTTACCAGGAGCAGTATACTGCATGCAATCCAGAGACAAGATTGCCTAATAAGACTGATAACAAGCCACAGCATAACTGTACAGCAGACTACATGAGAGCCTGCAAACAGAAATAAGCTCAGTGAGAGGATAATTCGTCACCAAGAACAGTATACAGGTTATAAATCCTGCCTGAGAAGTGATCCTCTATAAACTATTGTCAGGCTGCAGTGAATAGACTTGCAATACAGCCTGCATAGATTCTATAAACACAGAACTGATACATTTAATCCGTCTCCCTGACAACCAGGAGCAGAAAGCCCCCACCCTTTCAATCCTGTGCACAATTGTTGAGATGCAAAGCTCTCATTCACTGCCCATCCTGAATCAGCACAGAGAAATGATGGACTCTCAGTCTACTCATAGTGAAAGACCTAAACGGTTAACCAAACCAACAGGGGAGTTAAAGAGAACTTAGAAATAGCCAGAAGTGAACTGCTTATCCACATAACACTACTTTGGCAAAGAGTAATAAAACAAGTCACTGTGTTATCTGTGCTAGGTGCTCATGAGCTACCACCAGAGGGAGCCCTAGAACAACTGTACTCAGCATACCAGTCTTACAAGGACACTTGCAAAAAATAAATATTTACCCTGCTGAAAGTAAACACGTCCGAGTCTCTAAAAGAACTCCAGGACTTCCAACAGCTCGATGCTGAATGAGAGTGCACCGTACGTGACATCATAAACCAGATTGAAGCAAAAAATGGTGCAAACGTCAGAAGTGGCATCTCACAAGTCCAGGTCTGTTAAGAGCTCAAGGCACTTGCTCAAATGGGTTCATCAAAGTACTCGACCCTCAGTGAGCAGCTTATAAAAGCGTGCATTGAAGCAGAAACCATGAAGGTACAAGCCTCTTTGCTCAAAGAAAAGCAGAGATAGAAACGAGTGCAGTGTCGAATCAGCACGTAAGAAAACAGAGACTGCACGCAAGAGGGCAGACATCGAAGCAGAGGAAGCGGAGAAGAAAGCAGAGGCTGCACGCAAGAGGGCAGACATCGAAGCAGAGGAAGCGGAGAAGAAAGCAGAGGCTGCACGAAAGAGGGCAGACATCGAAACAGAGGAAGCGGAGATGGAAGCAGAGACTGCACGTAAAAGGCAGAAGTTGAAGTCCTGCAGAGGGAATGTGAGCCATGGCAAGGCTAAAGGTCTTCGAACAAGCTCTAGCTGGGATCCAAGGAGGCAGCATCAGCGCTTACGAACTTGATACAGAAGAACCCCTTAAGCGCACCAAAGACTACGTGCTGAGCCAAGCCAGCGAAACGCGGATCGACATCAACATTTCCATTGACGACAACACTTCTTCAGATCATCAAGACGCCGATCAGCCTGCAGTTTCCAGCTTCACTGGTCAGTCCAACGCTCCTCAGACATTCAAATCTGAACCACTTTCACACTTCAGTGCACAGCCTGACCCTGCACCTCAGCAACCCCCGCGTGGCAGTGTCCACATGCAACCCAACATGCCGGTTAGTCACTACAGTCCAGACAACTGTGTAGTTCCGGCCCCGCATACAACAGGGACCTTTCACACCACACCAGTTTCTGGTCTAAACGCCTATGCCAATCCGTTCCTTCCCATGTTCCCGAAAGAAGAAGCTACAAACTATGCAACCAGCATCACTCAGTCAGCGAATGTGCCCCCAAGGTCAGAAAGAACAGACCTGTCCGACTTTGCGAGGTACATGATACCCGAGAACTGATCAACACAGGTCTCACAAGTTTCGACGACCAGCCCGAAAACTACAGAGGGTGGAAGTGTACTTTCAAAACCGCAATCAGTGACCTCGGCATTACCGCTGCTGAAGAGCTGGATCTGCTACTCAAGTGGCTAGGCCCACAGTCTACGAGAGAATCAAGAAGCTCAAATCCATTTACATCACCGACCCAATAACTGGTCTCCCAACCGCATGGGACAGACTAGAGAAAGGGTTTGGCAGTCCCGAAGCTATCGAAGAGGCTCTACTCAAACCACTATATGACTTTCCCAAAATATCCGGCAAGGATGCTTCAAGGTACCAGGAACTCAGCGACCTGCTGTCCGAGCTCCAGCTGACCAAGACAGACACACATCTACCTGGCCTCAGCTACCTGGACACCGCTCGTGGGGTGAAACCCATCGTTGCCAAGTTGCCTTACAACATCCAAGAAAAATGGACTACACGAGGGTCAAACGACAAGAGACATACCAAGTCTCCTTCCCTCCGTTTTCCTTCTTCTGCGACTTCATCAAGGAGATTGCAGAGTATAAAAACGACCCCAGCTTCCGTTATGAAGAACTCAGTGGACCTGGTTTATCTTCCAAGTACAAGAGTTCACACTCTCATGACAAAAACCGCAGCGGTCCGGTGTCTGCAAAAAAGACTGAAGTTCTACCTTCACCGACATCAGCGCCAGACAAGGGCAGTGAAGGCGAGAAGGTAGAAGACCCGAACCGCCAGTGTCCTATCCACAAACTGCCGCATCCCTAAAGAAATGTATCGGCTTCAGGAAGAAACTCTTAAAGAAGTTTGGAGTATGCTTCAGGTGCTGTGCTCCACTGAACACGTTGCTAAGGACTGTGTCATCACCATCAAGTGTATAGAGTGCGACAGCGAAGACCACGTACAAGCGCTCCATCCGTCACAACCTGACTCAGTGTCTATGCCTTCTCCCACCACAGGCAATGACGGGGAGTGTACAGACAAGGCAACTAACCATCTTGCAGTATCTTCATCCTGCACCAAGGTTTGCGGAGAAGGTCTTCGCGACAAGTCCTGCGCCAAGATTTGCCTGGCAAAGGTGTATCCTGAAGGTCATCCAGAGAAGGCAGTCAAGGTGTACGTCAGCCTGGACGAACAGAGCAACAAATCACTGGCCAGGTCAGAACTCTTTGATTTGCTTGACTTAAAGGGAAACACCTATTCCTACACCTTGGGCACCTGCAGCGGCGTGACAGAAGCCACTGGAAGAAGGGCCAGTGGCCTCATAATAACTTCTCTCTCCAGCTCCAAGGAGATACCATTTCCAACACTCACTGAGTGCAACCAAATACCCTTCAACAGGGAAGAAATCCCAACACCAGAAGCAGCTCTTCAGTGTCCTCACCTCAAAAACATAGCCAACGAGATACCGGCCCTTGACAACAAGGCAGACTTCTTAATTCTCCTCAGCAGAGACATCATACGACTGCACAAGGCGCACCTACAAATCTTTGGTCAACTTGATGAACCATACGCTCAGCGCCTCGAGCTAGGCTGGGTCATCATCGGTGACGTCTGTAGCGACCAGACAAAGAAGTCAAGCAACCTCACTTCTTACAAAACCGTCATCACATCAGACGACCACGACGTGTCTTTTCCGCCGTACCCACATCACTTCTGGGTAAGGGAGAAGCCTAAGGACACTAGGTGGAAAGAACAACCACCTGATAACCCAAACCTGTTTTGTCTTCAAGACGACAACCTTGAGTCAACAATACTCTACCCCGCAAACCAGGTCAACGACTCACCCTCTCTTCCTGCAAAGACCGAGTTGCCAAGGGACCTGCAACAAACAACTGCTAAGTTCCCAAAATGTGAAGCCTATCTCTAACAAAACCTGGTCAAGCCGAAACCATGCTAGACTTCAGTGCCCAGAGTGAGAGCCCCTCTCTCGACAGCCCACCTCTTACTGAAGGTGCTAGGTTCTCTCCACGCAATGTAACCCTAGCGGACTGGACATCGAACAAGACACGTTCACCTTCCAGGTTTCGCCCTGTAACAAACTTGCTACGAAATGAGGAGTCTCGCCTATTGAAAAAAGCATCCAAGATCCTCTTGGGTTCAGGACACCCACCACAGTTCAAGACAGGGTACCGCTGGGACACCTCGCCTTTCAGGGCATCAACAGAAACACTACGTCACCATCGCAGAGACAACACAGCTGGGCGACAGAGAAGAAGTCTCTAAAGGTCATACAGCGACTCCAAGTCTTGCACCGTGGTTCTGCAAGGACTCCTTTAGCTGTCACCAAGCGTCAAATCCATGTTTCTTATGACAAGTCTACAAAGGTTACAGTTGCAGCAGCCTCCAAGAGTACGTCAGAAACCAGCAGCAAGGTACATCGCAGCTTCATCCTGAACAAGCTAAAGTCCACTTCAAAACTTGCATGCACCATACCAAGGTTAGAACTCAGTGCTGTTGTGCTAACAGTTGGAGCCAAGAGAGCCACACCTGAACAGTGACATCTCATCTCTACTAACCTCCAACTAGCTGAGTGGAGAATAAGACTCAGATCAACCTACAGCTCAAACCATGTGTCCCAGGTGTTAGCACTGAAGCTGAGGCCCCACACCCTAGACACTCTCCAACCTGGTCAGCCATTGTGCAGGCTGACATTCAGTCCAAGTGCATCGCCTGGTGGCTCCTTCAAGCAGGAGTCACTAGAACTGAACTTGTCGCTGGACTGTGCCATGGCGGGGAGCGCACCTCCCCCTACCCCTGCTGTACCAGGGCACTTAACTGTTGGTGTCCTACTGAACTCGCAACCTTTCCTTCGAACTAGGACCTTACCGCTGGATTGTTGGGTTGGTGGAAGAGTTGGCATGTTGCGGCTTCCCCAATTCGAAGATGGGTTTGTTGAATATGGACTAAATTTTCTTTTTTTTATTTTTTTCATTTGCATTTAAGGACCACATTCCACTGCATGTATAGACTTGAATACTGCATTATTGTTTGCATTTTGTGTTCATGTCCCTTCTCATTACAGGTTTTATAACGTGGACAGAGACGACTCCTAACATTACACAGGACTTGAAATCGGACGATTTCAGACTGGGAGTGTTGTGTCGGGAACAACCTGTAATGCCTATTCTCTGTATTGTATATATTTCCTCCAATCAGTAATTCTTTGTTGTTACCAGGTAGATTGACTGTCTACTAAGTTTGACCCTAAGTTGCTGCCTTAGTTGTGTCTGTACTGGACGTCCCCCCCTCTTCCCCAGTTAGTCTGCAGAAGCCATTGCTCAAGACACATGTGTATACCCCTGTACAGATTAATCCTTTTCACCTATCATTATTGTGACTAATACAAGATTTGGAAGAAAACTACAGTGTTCTCCTGTCTTACTACAGCTGCAGTGGCGATCGAGTTGAAAACTGTCTGTTGCCCCTGATGGGGTAAGTACTGAGCATACAATTATCGGGACTGGTAATTAGAGCACTTAGGTTTACAGCCATCAGATGGGGACAGAACAAATAGTGATATTCACTGCTCACCTGGCTCGGTTGTGGTACCCACAACCTGTATATGTGTTTGTACAGCTGCTGCTGGACCCACACTTCCACGTGTACAATGGTGGATAAATGTGGTGCCCCACTGGTCAGGACGCCACGTAGGGGTACTGCACTCACAAGAGAGTGTGTGGTATCCCTGTGGCCCAGGAACATGGGATGTCACATAAGGGACCCTCAATACACCCATCCACACACCTTAGACTAGGGGACCAATAGGTTAGCCATGTTGCTAGGGAACTGGTGCTGGTGGGAGGATCTTAGATGGGTAGTGGAAGAGCGGGAAGAAAATCAGTCAGAAGGAGTCAGGGAAGAATCTGAGAGAAAGAAGCTGAGGTGAGCTCCTGTGGTGAGCGAGAAGCAGTTAAGAAAGAACGGGGAGACTATGGTGTTGAAGTGCACCCAAATTCAGGCAGTTCAGTCCACCGGCCGGAGGAACCCAGTCCAGGAACTGAGAACCTGCTCCTAGAGCTGCGTGGGCGTTTATCCCCGAGCCGCCAAACTGGAGGGAAACTAGCTTCTCAGGCAAGTTGTGGCCGACACCCGATGTACACCCCAAAAGGTCCCAAAGAGGGTCCGGAGGTCCAAGAGGGGAACCTTCCAGAAAGCATCCGTGGGAGCTGGCTGAGGGCTCTGCACGTGGGAGCGCTAAGGAGAGGGAGAGCGCAGTTAGGACAGAAGAAAGGAATGGCAGATTCACCACTGAGGGTCCCAAGTGAAAATGTCCCAGTCCCCTGGCCAGCAGTACCCATGAACTGTAACATCTAATGCTGCCTGAAGTCTGCCAGTAAAACCCGGTTCAGAGATAAAGACTGTGTGTTGTGTTTTATTGGCATGCGCCGGAGGAGCCATACTCCTGCTCCCTTATAACAGACTGTCTGCCAACATCTCCACCTGACGAACCACCTCCCTGTGTAAAATCCCTATTCATCCACAACTGCCCCGGGGATCCCGCTTCACCTACGGAGAGCGTCAGCAAGTTCCTTCTCCACCATCACCCCAGAGGATTGTCCCGCAGCGCCTGTAATATTACCAGAACCATAGGTGGCGTCACAGACTCTTTTTATTTTTATTTTAACCCCTTTTTTCAGTGACCACCAGGGCCATGGGCCGTACGTGATATTCCCCGTGAATTACAGCCGGGACCGGGTACCCCACTGCCCTGGGGTGGGTCAGATACAGGAATCCAAAAAGACATTGTGTCTCGATCCGCACTGCTGTATACAATGAAGACCATAAGTGATCTATAATGGTGTATATTTCTCACTTCTCGATGTGTTTCGGAGCTATCCTCGCTTCTTCCTAAATAAAATAAAAGCATAAAAGTTAAATTCCCCTTTTGCCCCATTGAAAATAAAACTATTAAATAAAATACACATATTTGGTATCACCATGTTCAGAAATGCACAACCTATCAAAATATTAAATCAATTATTCTGATAGTTAAACTGCGTGATGAGTAAAAAAGTCTAAAACGCCAAAATTATATTTTTTTGGTTGCCTCAACATTGCAATAAAATGCAAATCAAAACAGTAATCTACTAAAAAGTGGGAAAATTAAAAATTTCAGCTCAAGACACTCAAAAATAAGCCATCACATGGCCCCAGATCCCCAAATGAGAACAAAAGCACAAAGTTTAAACTAACTATAATATTATTAATGTAAAGGTATGATCTTTATTTCTAAGCGTTACGAGGTGAAACCCCCTCTTCATGGAAAATCACAGTTGTACATTTATGTATTTGAGTAAGGTAATTTTGTAATATGAACACTCTGGAAAAATCTGAAAATTTATATTAATGGAAAGTTAATTTTTTTGATCTTGTTTCATATTTTTAAAGGCTCTCTCATTTACAATGACTAAATTAAAGGGTCTTAAAGGGAACCAACCACCTAAAAATACCTATCAAACCTACAAATCAGTCCTTGGAGCCTAAAATTACTATTCTAACCATCCCTGACTGACTAAATCTACCTAACTAAATGCACAATAAATCTCGACTGTGAGCCCTCGTGGACAGGGTCCTCTCCCGTCGTGTATCAGGAAGCATTGACTGCTCATAAGTACTGTACCTGTTCTTGTCACCCCCATTTCTTATGTAAAGCACCATGGAACCAATGGCGCTATATAAATAAATAATAATAATAAAATACTTACCAAATCCTTGTCTGATGGGCGTTCCTCCAGGGTCTTTGACGGGTAGGCAGGGTCTCCTCACCGCGCTCACACCCGCCTCACTGCTGTCCATCTTCTTTCCAGGGCGGCATCTTCTTCCAGGTGGATTCAAATTACCCGCCCATCGCATCCTCGCAATGGGCGGGTCACGTGCTGCAGGCCCTGCGTCACTTCCGCCCAACGCGTTGGAGTGGAGGAATAAAGAACAAGGATTCATCTATGAAACTCTGACTCTCTTGTGACTTTTCTTGGACTTGGGCAGCACGGACCGTGACACACCTATATTTCCCATCATCTTCTGGATATCACCACGTTTGAGTGGACGGTGGAGGTCCTGCAGCAGCTGGAGTACTAATGCTATTTTAACCAGTTGTGGGGTCCACAACTGTATCAGGTGAGTGGTTTCACAGCACCACCTCTACATCCTAGTGTCACCAGTGATAGGGCACTATTGCGCCTCTTGTCCCCCACCCCTCTTGTATTTATACTGAAAGTGAAACTTGACACTGCACTGTTAGCAAAGGGAGGAGAGAACTGCAGAGAAGGCGTGCATAATTACATGACAGTTTATACAGCACAGGACTAATCGTCTTTGCTTATAATGGGACAGGACTAATGCAGCAGCTCTCTGCAGGATCTGACAATGGTGATAACATGGAAACTACAAATGGTACAATAATGATTTTACATGTTTTTAAAAGATCTGCTCAGACCCTATTCAAGGGTAATATTAGTATCATACTGAAAAATGACCTGACAGTGTCCCTTTAATAAATAACAAACATATAATACATAATGCCATGCACCAATGAGCAACAACTACAAACTAAAATGGCAATAAACAGCACACAGAACCAAAGTTGTAGAAAAACATTAATGTTCTTTAGATCAAGTAAAAATATTAAAATGAGTGATATGACAAATGGTGACATACAGTGCCTACAAGTAGTATTCAACCCCCTGCAGATTTAGCTGGTTGACACAGGCGGAATTAACTTGGCATTGTGACATTTGGACTGTAGATCAGCCTGGAAGTGGGAAATGCACTGCAGCCAAAAAGATTTTTTTTTTTTTTTTTTTAAAGCGTTAAAAGTTAATTCAGAGGGTAATTTATTATTCAACCCCTCAAACCACCAGCATTCTGTTTGGTCCCCCTAAAGTATTAAGAAGTAGTTCAGGCACAAAGAACAATGAGCTTCACATGTGTGGATTAATTATCTCTTTTGCCAGCCTTTTCTGACTATTTAAGACCCTCCCCAGCCTTGTGAACAGCACTCATACATGGTCAACATGGGAAAGACAAAGGAGCATTCCAAGGCCATCAGAGGCCAGGCTTGTCCGAAGAGTCAAGGCTAACCCAAGGACAACAAGGAAGGAGCTCCGGGAAGATCTCATGGCAGTGGGGACATTGGTTTCAGTCAATACCATAAGTAACGTACTCCACCGCAATGGTTTCCGTTCCAGATGAGCCCATAAGGTACCTTTACTTTCAAAGCGTTATGTCAAGGCTCATCTACAGTTTGCTCATGATCACTTGGAGGACTCTGAGACAGACTGGTTCAAGGTTCTATGGTCTGATGAGACCAAGATCGAGATCTTTGGTGCCAACCACACACGTGACGTTTGGAGACTGGATGGCACTGCATACGACCCCAAGAATACCATCCCTACAGTCAAGCATGGTGGTGGCAGCATCATGCTGTGGGGCTGTTTCTCAGCCAAGGGGCCTGGCCATCTGGCCCGCATCCATGGGAAGATGGATAGCACGGCCTACCTGGAGATTTTGGCCAAGAACCTCCGCTCCTCCATCAAGGATCTTAAGATGGGTCGTAATTTCATCTTCCAACAAGACAACAACCCAAAGCACACAGCCAAGAAAACCAAGGCCTAGTTCAAGAGGGAAAAAATCAAGGTGATGGAGTGGCCTAGTCAGTCTCCTGACCTTAACCCAATTGAAAACTTGTGGAAGGAGCTCAAGATTAAAGTCCACATGAGACACCCAAAGAACCTAGATAACTTGGAGAAGATCTGCATGGAGGAGTGGGCCAAGATAACTCCAGAGACCTGTGCCGGCCTGATCAGGTCTTATAAAAGACGATTATTAGCTGTAATTGCAAACAAGGGTTATTCCACAAAATATTAAACCTAGGGGTTGAATAAAAATTGACCCACACTTTTATGTTTAAAATTTATTAAAATTCAACTGAGCAACATAACTTTTTGGTTTGTAAGGTTTATGCTTCTGTTAATAAATCCTACTTTCGTTTGCATTTTGAAGGCTCTAACTTATTTGCATCTTATCAAACCACCTAAATCTGCAGGGGGTTGAATACTACTTGTAGGCACTGTAACCCAAGGGGAAATAATATGCCAACCCCGATGCTCATTTCAATGAATATTTGTTAGAGGGTGACTGTGACGGGGTGTGCGACAGAGCAGGAAGGGACACCAGGCCGATCATCAATCCAACAAGATTTATTGAACAGGGTAAATGGAACAGCACAAATGAAGGTAATTCTGCCGAGTCTGTAAGAAGTCCACAACCAAGGAGCAGTTCCGGGGGTGTCATCAGGCAATCTGGATGCAAGGTTAACAGAAGAAATTGTCCAGATAGAGTCCAATGGATCCAACCTATGAAGGACACTGCACAATCTCATGGGCTCCACGATCTTGCCTCAGCTAAGATCTCAGCCCCTTGCACCTCAGCACTCATCTAACTGCCTGATCCTAAAACATGTGTAGTGTCCTGTGCCTTTGGATCCACCCCTCTGGAGAGGGACGTGCTCACACCCACATTTAAGTATGTGGCTACATGGAGAAGTCTATGGAGAAGATTCTAAAAATCTCCTGGCTCCATTCTGTCTCTTACAGGTTTGTTTATTGGAGTCACCTCTAGAGATGAGCCACCACCCGAACTGGGCGTTTGTTTGTCGAATGTTCATCAAATGTTCATTGAACACCATCGAATCCCATTGAAAACAATGGCAGCCAAACACATACAAACACATAGAAAACACCTAAAGTGTCCAAAAGGTGACAAACTACTCAGAAGATACAACATATGGAAAAGTGAAAACTACATATAAAAATGCAAAAAGAAAAGAGATAGACGTGTAAAAGGGGGAGGAGACACAGATATAGGCATGTCATGCCCTTCCAAAATCAGTTTTTACTACAGTAGTTGTAAGGCATCATGCACATGATGAGTAGTTGTTAAGTTTTACTTCAGTATCTGTAAGGCCACGTCAACAAGATGAGTATTTGGTGCGCTCTACTTCAGTATCTGTAAGGCCATGTGCAGATGATGATTATTTGGTGCGTTTCACTTCAGTACCTGTAAGGCCATGTGCAGATGATGATTATTTGGTGTGTTTTACTTCAGTATCTGTAAGGCCATGTCCAGAAGATGATTATTTGGTGCGTTTCACTTCAGTATCTGTAAGGCCATGTGCAGATGATGATTATTTGGTGTGTTTTACTTCAGTATCTGTAAGGCCATGTGCAGATGATGATTATTTGGTATGTTTTACTTCAGTATCTGTAAGGACACATCCAGAAGATGAGTATTTGTTGAGTTTCACTTCAGTATCTGTAAGACCATGTGCAGGATGATTATTTGGTGTGTTTTACTTCAGTATCTGTAAGGCCATGTGCAGAAGATGATTATTTGGTGCGTTTCACTTCAGTATCTGTAAGGCCATGTGCAGAATGATGATAATTTGGTGCGTTTTACCTCAATATCTGGAAGGCCTTGTGCAGGCGATGAGTATTTGGTGCGTTTTTTAACGCAGAATATGGAAGGCCTCGTGCACACGCTGAGCATTGTGTCACATTTAGAGGACTACAAGAGTCTCCATTTTTCCCAAAAATTTGTGCACAGACACCACTTCAGTGGCATCAATTGCCTCACAGTTGCAAGCTGAAAATGGTTGGTGAGGTGACTTTCATGCAGCACATTCCAAAATCCACAAGCCTTTAGTCTCCCCATGTTATCTGTAAGATTTGTCACCAAAATGTAAGTAGCGGCCAAAAAATCTGGGTAACTATGAAGACAGCAGGAGAAGGGGCTGCTGTCCAAGTCTTGCCATCCCCATGAGTTGTGCGTCAATCCTCTCTATGTAAAAGTTCCTCCACTGCTTCTGCCTCCTCAACCTCATCTCGGTCCTCCACCTGCACCCAAAGCGTGTCTGGTAATGCCACCCGCGTTCTAACTGTGCACAAAGAATCCTGCACACCTCCTTACTATGATGGCAGCAGGGCTCAACGGTATCAGGCGGTCTTTATGATGATTATAAACAGTAGAAACAAATGAGCTTATTTGCTTACAAAATTGACTTATTTATTGAGGAGAAACAAACATGTATGGAGAAGGTGATCTTAAAATTGCACAGCAAAAATCACTGGTACATGATTATTTACAAGCCAACAGGGTTTTGCATATAACAATAAAGTGATAGGCAAGGTTACATATCAATACAGTTGATATAGTTCCATATAGTTTAGTAAGTAGAGATACTGGGAAATCCCAGTGGAGCTCAGCAGCTCTATATATAGTACATACAATAAATAGGAGAAAAATTAGAGCATGTTGCTACAATATTTTGCATATAAAAACTTGATTTATTAAAGTACTAGAGACATAGTATATACTAAATTACAAAAGACAAAAGATGCCACTATTACAAATGCACTAGCACCAACATGCTCTAATTTTTCTCCTATTTATTGTACATATCAATACAGGTTGTCTGCAGGGTAGGTTTAACAAAGGTTCTTATGCATCACACATCAATACAACATTTCTACCCAAACCTGCAACACCTGAGTGGCAAAGCCTAAATTGCCTTACATCAAGTGCAGCCCCAAGGGCAAGTAGTAGCAGCATACTAATGAAAGTGCGTAGTGCAGAGAATAAGGGGATTCCGCCTTGTGCCGGACCCCAAGCACGTTTCGCGTATTACATAATAGTGCTTCGTCAGTGGGAGTACCGGAGCCCCCACAGTGACGCCCTTATATATCCATTGCAGCACCTGTATTGGTGCACTCATATCACGCTCCCGATTGCGGCGCATGCGCGCACACCGCTGGCCCGATATGTCACTTCCGGCGCTCAGCCCGCCGCGTCATCGCCGCCGCCGGATATTGCATCGATGTGGCGGGGAAGCGCCGGCTGGGTATTTTGAGCGCCGTCATGATGACCAGACGATGCGGAAGAGCGGGCATGCGCACTGGGAGCGTGATTCCCAGATTTGTGCAGAACAGATATCATGATATATATATCCATTGCAGCACCTGTATTGGTGCACTTACATCACGCTCCCAATTGCGGCGCATGCGCGCACACCGCTGGCCCGATACGTCACTTCCGGCGCTCAGCCCGCCGCGTCATCGCCACCGCCGGTCTTTATGATGAGCACAGGGCTAGGGGTACTCGGATACCGGGCCTGAGTTTGATGGTTTAACTGGGGAAATCATGGGTGGTCGGGTTCCCGGTTCCGTGCCCTGGCTGTCATTTGTTAGATGGTGGGGGAGGAGGGAGAATTTACAGGGGATCGTGATGCCACATGTAGTTCCCAGTAAAATGGTACTGGCACTGCAAGCCGGCCGCTGAGGTGATGGTGGGTGCAGCAGAGAATAGTCCAGCTCCCTACAGGAGGAGCTATTACCTCAGGGCAGCGGTAATAAATGATGGATGAGGAAAGGGGGTTGTAGTGATGGTTGGTGTTGCAGTTCTTACCCCTCTGCTGAGCTGCTGGTGATGCTGAGCCCTCCGGGAACCGGCGGGGAAAATAACGGAAACCAGTTCAAGTTTAATTCCACTTTACTAGGTAGATGGTAAAACAGGGCACGGTACGGCTTGGTTTACAGGGTGGATGTTGCCAGCTCAGGATTCCCCCTATTGAGTCTCTAGATGTCTGCGTTCTTTGTCTTTCAGGGTCTCCTTTCTTCTTCCTAGTTCTACCACCCTCGCAGAGCTCTCCCGCCAGTCCCTTGATCTCTCATGGTGGATCACGGGTGTCCTTTGCCGGTTCAGTCAGGGCGTCTACTAACCCCCGCCACCGGTACTTGGGCCATTACTCCTGTAATTTTGGATCTAGTGTGGTCCTGAGGGGTGAGGTACCTTGTGGTGCTATCAGCAACCCGGTTCCTAAGGGCCTGCAGCTCGTCAGTCTGCAGATAGAGCTGAACTTCTATCTGCCTCGGCTTCCTGAGTTGCCTGTGTTCCCTCAACGTGACCAGCTGGCTCCAACCAGTCCTGGCCCGTTGCCTTCTGTCCTAGGCCCCCACTTGAAGATGGGGCTCCCTCCTGTTGGCTGTGCTGTCAGGCCTGTCCTCCCTGACTGCCTATCCAGCACTAACTAATTAGAAACTGTCTCTCTCTCACTGCATCTACCCTAGGCTCCACCCCCTGTTGGGACCTAGTAAACTACCGGTCCCCGCTACTCTAGTGGTCTAATCCTAGGTGTGTGCACGTAGAGACTCCACAGGTTTAACCCTGAACTGTCAACTTACAGGGAAAAGAAAATCACATTATTGTCACAGTGTAGTACTTCCCTGTGGCGCCTAGCCGCAGGGGTACTACATTTACCTTGAAATGTATGAGAAATGTGAGTCACACAGCTGAGGAGTTGTGGTCTGCTGTGGAGATCGAGTTTCATCAATGCTTGTGTCCACTGAAACTGCAGCTAGGGAAGGCCGTGTGCGACAATGCAGCAATGCTGGGTGCAGCCCTCCGCCGGGGCAATGTGACACACGTGCCTTGCATGGCTCATGTCTTAAACCTGGTTGTCCAGCAAATTTTTGCACACTATCCGTCCCTAGATGGTCTTCAGCAGAGGGCACGGTCGATGTGTGCTCACTTCCGCCGTTCGATCCCGTAACTCAACGCCTTCCATCTCCACAGAAGTCGTTCGGCCTGCCAGTTCACCGGCTGAAATGTGATGTGCCGACACGATGGAATTCAACTCTGCATATGTTGCAGCAACTGTGGCAGCACCGACGAGCCCTGGTGCAATACGTCATGACGTTTAACCTGGGCCTACGAGATCCAGAGGTGGGGCAGATCACACCGCTGGAGTGGTCTGAAATGAAGGACCTATGCACCATTCTGTATAGTATTGAAATGTCGACGAAGATGTTTAGTGATGATTATGACATTATCAGCACGACTACTCCCGTCATTTACATGCTGGACCACACTTTAAACAGTATTCGGAGTCAGGTGGTGGCACTAGAAGAGGGGGAGGAAGTACAGGAGGAGTCGTATGCTGAAGGGCTCACAAGATCTCCAAGGTGCAGTTGACACTTTATGAATGAGGGTCTACATTATGCTTGCTCAGAACCTTCTTTATCTGGGCCTGGATCCGACTCAAAAAGCTTCTGGGCATCAGTGCAGATCATTACCTCGCCTTGACTCACAAAAGCTTTTGAGCAGACCTCTGATTCCTAGGCTATAGAATGAGTGAACATCTCTGCATACTCAACCACCTGTCTTACCCCATACTCAGCTGCTGGAGACTTGGGAGCTGTGAAGAAGCAAGTGCGATTGGGGTGACAACTCTGAGGACTGGTGTATTTGTGATGTAGTAGTTGAGGTGGAGGAGAGCCCACTTGATGAAGCACTTGCTATCCATTCAAGCGCCTACTCTTTTTGTGCCTCATCTTGAATTGGTATTGATCATCATCTGAGTCATGTCCGTACTAAAGGGATCATTTCAGAATGGAAGGAAAGAAGCAGACATCTTACTTTGGCTGGAAGATGCTCTTTCTCCAGCAGATGTTACTCTTGCTTTCCCACGTACCCCACGGACACAAACTTTTTTTCCCTTTCCACCACGCCTATTCCCCTTTCCACCTGCAGCAGGCCTTTTGCCACTCATTTTGTATGTGAACAAATTGGCAACTCTGCAGTTGTTGGCAAAAAATATTCTGATGGAAATCGAGCACAGCTGATTGGCCAGACAGTGGTACTAGGCACAAACAATTACGCTTGCTTGTTCCAGTAAAAAATTATTAGAATGAACTACACTCAAGGTGTATTTGATTGTATTAAACGTGGCCTACAGTAAAGGTTTAGTGAACACTGCTTTTAAGCAAAATTTGACAGGTTAGGCCTTATTCACATATACCAATCCATTTTTTAAGTCTTTAGAAAAACAGATCTGTTTTTCTAAGGGTGCCAATAGTGTCCCCTAAGGTTCTGAATGTTTTTTGGAACTTTTGGGATTAGTCATTTTTTTCACCAAAAACGCATGCGTTAACACATGGTGCCTATATGTGTCATGCGTTAACGCATGCGTTTCCCATAGGGCCTCATGTTAAAAAAACGCATGCGTTTTTTTACAGCACCCAAAAACGCTGCATGCAGTGTTTTTTGGGATGCTGAACAAAAACGCACTGACACTTAAGTGCACCATGCATTAACGCATATGCGTTTTTGGACTTTGAAAAAAAACATTCCAAAATGTTCCCAAAAATGGATTTAAGGCAAAAACAGATGGTATGTGTGAACAAGGCCTTAGCTTGTTGCAGTAAAAAAGTAGTAGAATGAACTACACTCACGGTGTATTTGGTTGTATTAAACGTGGCCTACAGTGAAGGTTTAGTGAACACTGCTTTTAAGCAAAAAATGACAGGTTAGCTTGTTGCAGTAAAAAATTAGCAGAATCAACTACATTGAAGGTGTAGCTTCTCTCACGAATGGGCTACACCACTGTGGGACACTGCTAGTTTGCTACTAGCCCGGACAAAGTTCCTGGACTAGCTGCAGCAAAAAAAATAATGCCTAATTAAGAAAGGTGGTGTAGCTTTCTTCACAGCAGTGCTACACTACCTGCCCTAATGGATTCAAAGAGCTATATTACTGTGGTCAGATGCTGTGAGAAAGGCTTGCACAGCACTGGCACACACCTGACACACACCTGTCTGGCAAAAACTAATAGAGACTGCTCTAAACTAGCCCTGATAAGGGCTGCAATTAAAACTAGTCCCTGCTTCTATGAAGTAGCCCTGAAATGGGCTGATAGACTACTAGTCCCTAGTCCCTATCCCTAATCGCTACTCCTATGGAGCAACCCTAAAAGGGGCAGATATTACTAGTCCCTACTCACTAAACCTATCTATCTAACTTTGTATTCGCTCACTAGCTGACTGAGAGAACACCATTTAGTTTGCACTGTTTAGTGGTCGCACACAGCAGGCAGCCGCGGGTGCCGTCTAACACCTGCAGAAGCTATCAGCAAAATGGTGGCGATCTTTTCGATGGCCGGGTTTTAAAGGGCTAGGACATGTGACAGACACAGCCAATGATGACATTAGTTGTGGGAAAAAATGCACTTTGCAGTGTGGCACTGTGATTGGCTAGCAGCTTGAACCGCCCCTCTGTACATGCTTTAGGAGAAAAAAAAAAAAACAGCGTCACCTTATTGCTGCAGCACTGATACAAGCCCCCCCTTCACAATATACACACAAATTGGATATTAACATTCATTTGCAGTATTAGGGCTAGGTTTAGGGTTAGGAAGATTAAGCTTTTGGTGATCGAAGCGTTATCGAACATATACTAGAACTGCCGAAGTTCAAGCAAATTGTTCTAATTCGGCGAATGACTCAAACACCGCCAAAAACAGCTCGAATTCGAGATTGTCGAACAATTCAAATCCAACATCGCTCATCTCAAGTCACCTCCTGCAGAGAGGAACAATGGCACAATCTGCCACCAGAAGTAATACATGGGGGATGGACAAGTTTGTTACACCATGAACACAGGCGGGGAAGGGAGACAGGTTACATTACAATACATTAAATTGCATGAATACTGGACAGAGAAAGGTATACACTGTTACAACCTACACCATGAAAATGCAGTCCAATCTACAGTTATCATGTTATAAAGCAAGGAGAGCTGAGTAGCTTTAGAAAGTTTTGTTAGTAAAAATATAGTATGAACTGTTCTAATTATTTAATCCTCTGTTCGTCCAGGAATTTTCAGTCAATGCAGTGGTCCTATGAGTGATTTATAGATTACTTTGCATATGCAGAAATAGCTGTCAATGACTGATAAGACCGTCTACTGGACCAAACATTGCAGATATTTAACTGATGAAACATAGATATTACTGAATCTTCTCTCACAAACTTATATATCAGTCTTTTCAGCTCCCCTGCCCTATAACTTATGCCTGAGGAAGGGATTGCATTTTTATGCTGATTAATTTCCTTTACTTATACCTCAGAAGTATGTGAAAACCATTCAACAATTATCTGTTTACTTGGAAAATGTATAATCAAAGCTGCAGTTCCAGTTCCAATTCAGCAACAAGGTCCACTGATCGGCACTGTCCCACTCACTACCCCAACTCATTGGCAAACTGTGCCATGAGGCATCTTGTGTAACCGCTTGTCACTGCATGGTTACTTGATAGTACCTAAGCAACTAAATGCCAAAAAGAGGACAATGGCCACAGTGGCAGTAGTAGTAAAATGCATTACCAGCAGAATTATTTTTAAGTTGGCCAAGGTAGCACAAGTGTGGACAGGTATAGAATTTGAGGAGGATAAAGAACTGTGTGGATGAACAATCCGTTATATAATTACTTTTATATTGAGGCTGCTTTCACATCTGCATTTTTCCAAAACCGGACAAATAAGTTTTTGCAAAAATCAGATGTGGCAACATTGCGGCACACTTGTGGCAAGGTTGCGTTGGGGCTAATGTATTGTTACTGGACCTCCGGACATTAGTAGCACTTACGTATTCACCCATTATCTGGTACTTCTGGCACTTCTGGCTCATCTTAAATCCACAAATGACAGTGGTTTTCTTCCGGCGCTAGAAGTGCCGAAAGTGCGGCATCACAGTGCGGCATCACAGTGAAATGTAAGTCTCTGCACAGGTCCATTAACAATAATTTAGCCCCAACGCAACCTTTCCACAAGTGTGCCGTAAGTGTGGTGCCTCTAGTTTTACAAAAAAGGCGGAATTCTGCTGGATTTGTAAAACGGCAGATCAGGCAAACCTGAAGTTTACAAGTTCAAGTTTGGTAGATCTGTTGTAAGTGTACAGATGTAAAAGCAGCCTCACTCAGGTACAGTACTCTGTGCACATTACTTCCCTTTTAGGCTGTGGTCACACATAGAAATCCATTTTTGGAAGTGATTTTCATCACCAATCCGTTTTTTTCTGGGTGCTTTTTGAGCCTCCTGCACTCCTGAACGTTTTTGGACTTTTCATTAAAAAAACGCATGCGCGAACGCATGCGCAAACGCAAGTGCGCATTTGCATGCGTTCGCGCATGCGTTTCCCATAGGGCCCCATGTTAAAAAAACGCATGAAAACGCATGCGTTTTTTAAATGATGCCAAAAACGTTGCATGCAACGTTTTTGACTCAAAAACGGACAGGGCAATGTTTGGAGCTCCATAGAAAAACGGACAGGGTGTTTATTACATCCAATCCGTTTTTCTGTCAGTTTTTGGAAAAAAAAATGAGAAAACTGAAGCCAAAAACGGACTGAGGGCTTATGTGGAACCCCAGCCTTAGTTTGATTCAGCTGTATTTTAAATGCTGTGCAACATAAGGATGAATTAAAAGTAGACAGGGCAAATTAAAAGAGGAAGTGCCATATTAAACTACACATTTTTGAGATATCCACCAAAATTTGTTTTTACATATTTGAGTCTGGTAAAACATATTTTCTCAACAGAAATATTTTTCATATTAAAAATTTGATGGATATTAAATATGTTGTAATGTGCTTACCACAGCATATGCCAACAGATGTAGGCTAAAAATAACTGTCCGAAGTAACACACGGCTTATAACGCTTCCATACTTTTTAGAGACTTAAAGAGATCATTGAAACAACACATGTCAAAAGTTATTACTATCATACTGTAAAGTCCATCTGCTCTGACCTAAGAAGAAGACTTGCTGCATTTGCTGTAGATGTAGTTCTGTTGGTGACTGTACTGTTGCAAAACTCTTCTATCAACACTGTATATGGAATCCTCCCGCATATCTGAATTGCAACAAATTACTATTTTTTTCATGGTTAAATAACTTTTTCCACATAGAAAAAACTAACCATTTATACAAAGGTCACTTATTGTATAGTTCAGACAAAAGTGATTATTCCAAAAACAAAATTATAATTATTATTCCCATAAAGTTTAATTTATCTGTATTTCTTCTTCAGTTGTAACTTTCTTATTGAATAATTGTCTTCATCTATTTTTACTGGATACACATATACAGTGTTGGCCAAAATTATTGACACCCCTGCAATTCTGTCAGATAATACTCAGTTTCTTTCTGAAAATGATTGCAATCACAAATTCTTTGGTATTATTATCTTCATTTAATTTATCTTCAATGAAAAAAACACAAAAAGAATTGTCCTAAAGCAAATTGGATATAGTTCCACACCAAACATAAAAAAGGGGGTGGACAAAAGTATTGCACTGTTAGAAAAATCATTTGATGCTTCTCTAATTTGTGTAATTAACAGCACCTGTAACTTACCTGTGGCAGCTAACAGGTGTTGGCAATAACTAAATCACACTTGCAGCCAGTTGACATGGATTAAAGTTGACTCAACCTCTGTCCTGTGTCCTTGTGTGTACCACATTGAGCATGGAGAAAAGAAAGAAGACCAAAGAACTGTCTGAGGACTTGAGAAACCAAATTGTGAGGAAGCAAGAGCAATCTCAAGGCTACAAGTCCATCTCCAAAGACCTGAATGTTCCTGTGCCTACCGTGCACAGCGTCATCAAGAAGTTTAAAACCCATGGCACTGTGGCTAACTTCCCTAGATGTGGACGGAAAAGAAAAATTGACGAGAGATTTCAACGCAAGATTGTGCGGATGGTGAATAAAGAACCTTGACCAACATCCAAACAAGTTCAAGCTGCCCTGCAGTCCGAGGGTACAACAGTGTCAACCCGTACTATCCGTTGGCGTCTGAATGAAAAGGGACTGTATGGTAGGAGTCCCAGAAAGACCCCACTTCTTACCCCGAGACATAAAAAAGCCAGGCTGGAGTTTGCCAACACTTACCTGAGAAAGCCTAAAATGTTTTGGAAGAATGTTCTCTCTTTTTGGGCAAAGGCATCATCATAGAGTTTACAGGAGAAAAAAAGAGACATTCAAAGAAAAGAACACGGTCCCTACAGTCAAACATGGCGGAGGTTCCCTGATGTTTTGGGGTTGCTTTGCTGCCTCTGGCACTGGACTGCTTGACCGTGTGCATGGCAATATGAAGTCTGAAGACTACCAACAAATTTTGCAGTATAATGTAGAGCCCAGAGTGAGAAAGCTGGGTCTCCCTCAGAGGTCATGGGTCTTCCAGCAGGACAATGACCCAAACACACTTCAAAAAGCACTAGAAAATGGTTTGAGAGAAAGCACTGGAGACTTCTAAGGTGGCCAGCAATGAGTCCAGACCTGAATCCCATAGAACACCTGTGGAGAGATCTAAAAATGGCGGTTTGGAGAAGGCACCCTTCAAATATCAGGGACCTGGAACAGTTTGCCATAGAAGAATGGTCTAAAATTCCAGCAGAGCATTGTAAGAAACTCATTGATGGTTACCGGAAGCGGTTGATCGCAGTTATTTTGGCTAAATGTTGTGCAACCAAGTATTAGGCTGAGGGTGCCAATACTTTTGTCTGGCCCATTTTTGGAGTTTTGTGTGAAATGATCAATGTTTTGCTTTTTGCTTCATTCTCTTTTGTGTTTTTTCATTGAAGACAAATTAAATGAAGACAATAATACCAAATAATTTGTGATTGCAATCATTTTCAGGAAGAAACTAAGTATTATCTGACAGAATTGCAGGGGTGTCAATACTTTTGGCCAACACTGTATATCATATATGTATCAGTGCACATTTTATTACTTAGATGAATAGATAATAAGTGTAATACCTATGCATAATTCATATTGTGACTAATGCTATAGAAGCAGTCTGTCAATTAAAAATCCCAAGAACATCAGCACAATCTAATATTTGGTAATCTGCTGTTAAGAGATCATCCTGCTGAATAATTAAAAAGGAAAAAAAATGGTTAATTAATAGTGGTGAGTCAGTGTGCTCACCAAGGCTTGACACTTGATCGAAAATCTGGGTGTTCAGATATGCTCATTACTTGATCAAATATCGCGGGTGCTCAAGTACCATGCTTAAGTCCCTGACCCCCACGTTTCACAGATGTTAGACAGCTAATCAATATGCAAGGGTTGCCTGTCCTTCATGGTGATGTAGCAATGTTGGTTGCTGGTAATACTGTGATTGGCCAGCTGCATCGCATGGAGTCTTATATGTGACCTGGGGGTATGATGCTCGGCACACTGTCCCTGGGAGCAGTTTAAGGAGAGTTGATGTAGGAGAGAGAACTTAGATTAGAGCAGCCACATAGGCAGTGTTTAATTGATATTACAGAACATTGTAAATTATGCACTTGCACCCTTTAGTGCCTTTCATGTGGCACTGAAGGGTGGTTTTGGCCTTGTTTAACCTAATAAATACATTTTAAAAAAGTCATGCAGCCTCCCTATTTTTATAATCAGCCAAGGTAAAGCAGAAGGCTGGTATTATCAGGCTGGGGAGGTTCATGGTTACTTTACCTTTCCAGCCTAAATATATTGCACATTCTCAATGGCCCTGGTGTGGTGGCAAGTGGGGTAATATTTTGGGGGATTGATTTCAGCTGTATAATGTCAGTTGGCATCAAGCCCTGGTATTAGTAATGAAGAGGCGTCTTTCATACACCCCATTACAAACCCAGTGAAAAAAATGCACAAGAAAAGTTTGTGTATTTGAATAAAGATAACCTCACTTAACCCCTTGTTTACCAATTTATCACAAAAAATGTTCCCATGAAGTTCCATTGTAATGCAGCTACAGTGACTGAATAGCTACTAATGACAACTCCCATCAGAGCTGCTTCACAGTCATAGAGTTGCACTCAGTGAAAGTGGACTATAGCGGAGGAGCTTTCTGGGAATATTTTTGTTGATAAGTTTGTTCAAATAAACTATTTTTTTCTGTGTATTTTCTTTAAATTACTTGGTTAGTAATGTTGGTGTCTAATGGACACCTCTCCATTACTAAAAGAAAGGTTTGATGCCAGCTGACATTATGCAGGTGACATCAACCCTTCAAAATATTACGCTGATTGCCACCACGCCAGGGCAAGAGCTGGAAATGGACAAATAACCATGGACCTCACTAGTCTAATAATGTCAGTCCCCAGTTGCCCGATTTATATTGGCTAGTTATCAAAAATGGGGGACACACATCATTTTTAAATTATTAATTTATTTAGTTCTCAGCAGCAAACTAGGAGTCAGAGATGCATCCAGGTGTCTTCCCCATGTTTTTCCCATTCCATTTGTGTGCTGTTTCCACCCCTTTCAGCAATTTTCCTGCCCCCTACCTCTCCTAGTAGGGTGTTTTAGGAAAATGCTTGACTTTTCCATTGACTTCCGTTGTACTCGGTACTTGAGTCAATCCCATTTGATCATCTGACCTCCTCAATTTCAGTACCAATCACTTGAATATTTTAGTGTTTGCTCATTGCTCATAAATGTTTCAAAAAGTCTTTCATAATAGTGCAATTATCATGTAATAAAGGAAATAAAACAACTAAAATGATCTATAGAGTTTCTTTAAAGGGAACCTGACCCCACAGTGTATAATAGGTGCTATCCCAAGACAGGACATTTTAAAGGAAACCTGACCCCACACACTGCCCCCCCTCTTCCCCCCCGCATCTTTAGACCTGTCCCTGCACCCCCCTTATCATTTCTAGCCATCCCTTTTGCAGAAAAAAAAGATTTTGTAAAGTAGAGAAATAGGTTATATTTACCTCGTCCTGTGTGAGTTCTCTGTTTCTGAATAAGTCTCATAAGGCAGGCCTTTCTGCTGCTCCCTTGTAATTATGCACGCCCCTCTCAGCTTGCTGCAGTGCTGAGAGCCTGGCCGCGTCATGGAAGGGACGGGGCTAAAATAGAGTCATACCAGTAGCCTCGCCCCTTTAATGACGCGAGCAGGCTAACAGCACTGCAGCAAACCGAGAGGGGGCATGCATAATTTCAAGGAGCAGCAGACAGGCCCGCCTTTTGAGACTTTTTCTGAAACAGAGAACTTACACAGGACTAGGTAAATATAACCTCTTCTCTACTTTATAAAATAATTTTTTTCTGCAAAAGGGATGGCTAGAAATGATAAGAAGGGGTGCAGGGACAGGTATAAAGATGCGGGGGGGAAGAGGGGGGGCAGTGTGTGGGGTCAGGTTTCCTTTAAAATGTCCTGTCTTGGGATAGCACCTATTATACACTGCTAAAAAAATAAAGGGAACACTAAAACACCAGATCCTAGATTCCAATTAATGAAATATTCCAGTTGCAAATCTCTATATTCATTAAAAAGAGGAAAGCGTTGAGAACATGAAAACATAAAAATGATCAATGCAAGTCAAATTAATATTCCATGGAGATCTGGATTTAGGATAATACTTAATATTAAAGTCGAAAATCAAATTACAGGCTGATCCAACTTCAGTGGAAATGCCTCAAGACAAAGAAATGAGGCTCAGTAGTGTGTGTGACCTCCACATGTCTGTATAGCCTTCCTATTACACCTAGGCATGGTCCTGATAAAATGGCAAATATTCTCCTGAGCGATCTTCTACCAGAACTGGATTAAAGCATCGGTCAACTTCTGTACAATCTGTGGTGCAACAATGCATTGATGAATGGCACAAGACATGATGTCCCATATGTGCTCAATTGGATTCAGGTCTGGGGAGCCAACAGGCCAGTCCATAGAATCAATGCATACATCACGCAGACACTGCTGACACACTTCACCCACATGAAGCCTAGCATTGTCATGAATCAGAAGGAACCCAGGGCCAACTGCACCTATATATGGTTTCACAATGAGTCTGAGGATCTCATTCCAGTGACTAATGGCAGTTGTAGTATCTCTGGCTAGCACATGGAGGACTGTGCAGACCTCCAAAGAAATGCTTCCCCACACCACTACTGACCCACTGTCAAATTGGTCATGCTGAAGGATGATGCAAGCAGCCGAATGTTCTCCATGCATCTCCAGACTCTGTCATGTCTGTCACATGTGCTCAGTGTGAACCTGCTCTCATTTATGCAAACCACAGGGTGCCATTATTGAATCTTTCAATCTTGTTGTTGTCTCGCAAATGCCAATCACCCTGCTTGGTGTTGGACTGTAAGCATAACACCCACTTGCGGACATTGAGTCCCCATACCACCCTCATGATGTCTAATAGTTTGAGCAGACATGGGTTTTAGTGGCCTGCTGGAGGTAATTTTGCAGGGTTCTGGCAATTCTCATGTTTCTCTTTGCACGAAGAAGGAAGTAGCAGTCCTGCTGCTGGGTGGTGCCTTACTAAGGCCCCCTCCACATCGCCTAGTGTATTGGCCTTTATCCTTGTATCTGCTCCATTCTCTTGACACTGTGCTGACAGAAATAGCTAATATTTTTGCCACAGCTCGCATCTCCTGGATGAGCTACACTACCTGAGCAACTTCATTGGTTTGTAGACATCGACTCATGCTACCTTAAGTGTGAGAGCAATGACAAAAAGCAAAAGTGACCAAAACAACAGCCAAAAAGGATGAGAATAGAGAAATGGTCTGTGGTCACCACCTACAGAACTACTCCTTTATAGGGGTTGTCTTGTTAATTGCCAATCATTTCTACCTGTTGTCTGTTTCATTTGCACAACTGCAGGAGAAATTGATTCGAAATCAGTGCTTCATAACTGTACAGGTTGATTTCACAGAGGTGTGATTGAGAGTTACATTGTGTTGTAAAAGTGTTCCCTTTATTTTTTGAGCATTTAAGGGCTGTACTGAGTCAGATCGTGACATAAAAAATCAGAGATTAAGCAGTGTAAAAACCTGTAAATTACACTATATCTGAAATATGTTGACCTTAAAGAGGAACTAAAAGCTTTACTGACATATCTATTTGACTAATTATTTAAAGAGGACCTGTCACCAACCACACATGGTGATCTAATTACAGCACTGAATGCAGCATGTCTGCTACATTCAGGCAAGGGGTCCCCCAGCCCTTGAGCCCCCCTGTACCCTAGATAATACACTTTGAAAATTTACATAGTGGAGCCAAATAGGAGGTGGCTTGTGGCTGGAGCCAAAGGGCAGTTTCACACCCCATATATGTTTAATCCACCCACTACCGCCTCCCTGATGCCAATCATTGTCTCTCTCGCCTGCCGCATAGTACACTGAGCTTATTGCAGTGCTTGCCACTTTGCCCCACCTCCTGCAGTGACATCATCGCCTTTCCCCGCCCTGCTCCATGGTTAACAGGGCGGGTATAAACGGTGATGTCACAGCAGGAGGTGGGGCGGCCAGCCTCCTGCTGTGCCATCACCGCATTTTTGCCCGCCGTGCTCCACGTTAACCATGGAGCAGGGCGGGTATAAGCAGTGACGTCACTGCAGGAGGCGGGGCAAAGCGGCAAGCACTGCAATAAGCTCAGTGTACTATGCGGCAGGCGAGGGAGACAATGATTGGCATCAGGGAGGCAGCAGTGGGCGGATTAAACATACAGGTGATGTGAAACTGCCCTTTGGCTCCAGCCACAAGCCACCTCCTATTTGGCTCCACTATGTAAGTTTTTAAAGTGTATTATCTCGGGGTACAGGGGGGCTCAAGGGCTGGGGGACCCCTTGCCTAAATGCAGCAGGTATGCTGCATTCAGTGCTGTAATTAGATCACCATGTATGGTTGGTGACAGGTCCTCTTTAAATTAGTGTGTAATCCAGTAAAGAATATTGTATAACATTTTGCTTTGTTTCACAAGCATTTCAAAATACTCCAAAAATCTGAAACTTGCCTGTGGGTTTCTGACCCTGTGATCTAGATCTAAAGCATCATCACCTCTTGAATAATTCCAAAGCAAATGCATATATGAAAATTAAAACCTGTATCCATTCGGAAATTTCTCAATATAATAATGTTTGCATATATTTGCTTTTCACTTCCCAAATAAAAATTAAAAGTTAACTATTACTTTTCATTTGTACATTTTTCCATTACTACTAATGAACTCCTGCTGATACATCACTTTTAACGAGTTGTCCGGTTCAAAAGGATAATTCTGTAATCACTCTGTGTGACTGCAAAATTGTCAATCCTCCCGGCGCAAGCACTGTGTGCTGCGAGGATTCACCGTTTTGTAAACCGGGAACAGACCGCAATTATGTGTTATGCATGTTCCTAGCAAAATAATACTAGTAGGCATGGCCTAGCTCTATACAAGTGTTCAGAGCAGGCATGTCCGACTAATGGGTGATGCCATCTAGTGGATGCAGCTTTGCTCCATTCAATTGTATGGAGCAAGATCGCGACCACTAGACAGGAACTAAGGCCACAGTGTTTGGGAACATGCATACCACATAACTGCGGTCTATTCCTGGTTTGGAAACAGCGAATCCTTGCAGCACCCAGTGCACAGTATATATGTGTGTGTGTGTATGTATGTATGGGCGCCAGAAGCCCATCTCTTCTCGGACACACAAGCCCCAGACAGAGCCCTGGAGCTTCCTAGGGCAAAGGTGGGTGCAGCGGGGGGGTGTTGGCGGAGGTGGTTGCAGCAGGAGGGTGTTGGGTGGTGGCAGAGGTGTCAGCAGCGGTAGAGGTAGGTGCAGCAGGGGGTGTCGATCGAGGTGGGTGCAGCAGGGGGGTGTACGCAGAGAAAGGTGCAGTGGGGGTTAGATGGCAGCGGACTTGCATGCAGCAGGGGTGGGGGTGGGTGCAGAAGGGGAATCCAGCAGCAGTGGACTTGCATGCAGCAGGGGTGTTGGCGTAGGTGGGTGCAGCGGGGTATCACTGAACGTGGGTGCAGCAGGGGGTGTCGGTAGAGGTGTGTGCAGTGGGGGGTATTGGGTGGCAGTGGAGGTGGGTGCAGTAGGATGGTGTTGGGCAGCGGAGGTGGGAGCAGAGGGGGTGTCAAGTATCGATCAGGTGTGCAGCCAGATTGCAGCGGCGGTCGGCATATTGGGACATCCATCACCTTGGTGTCCCAATATGGCATCTGGCATACTTCTTGACACTGCAACTGTTTGTTTTTTGCATTCATAGTACTGTAAATAATCTATTACAGCATTACATTGTTTTGAACTAGTAGTGGGCGAACCTGAACTGTAAAGAAAACCTAGTGTTTGGGCATGAACCCTGAACATGGACTTCCCTGAGAAGTCTGTGTTACTGTTTGGGTTCGGGTTTCCCTGGGGACTGTGAAAATATTCAAAATGATGATTACAGCAGGAGCATTATACATACTAGTCTCCAGTGCTTGCTTCCGGGTCCGCTCATAAACCTCATGAATATTCACTGCACTAACTTCAACAGCCAATCACAGATGCCCACTCTCTGGGACACCATCTGTGATTGGCTGTTGCACCCCCACCCATTGTGGCGGCGTCTGTGATTGGCTGCCATATACATTTGTGTATTGGCAACAAACCTGCTGTCAAAGGTGTGTAAAAATAAATAAATAATTAAAAAAAATTATGTAGTTGTCCCCATATTTTCAATTCTTAGCATAGATGAAGCAGCCAGCTATGGGCTCCCAACCCCCAGCTGTCTAGTTTTACCTTGGATGGCAATGAAAAATACACTGTAGCCCATTATTATTTAGATAAATAATTAAAAAAATGTGTGGGCTCTGTCCTATTTTTGATTACCAGCCAAGGTAACACCAAGCAGCTGGGGGCTGGTATTCTCATGGTGGTGAGGCCAATAGCTATTGGTCCCCCAAGGCTACAGAATAGCAACTAGTAGCCTCTCCAGAAATATGTGCATTAATTAGAAGTGCCAATTCCTGGCCCTTTGCCCAGCTCTTCCTGATGCCCTAGTCTGATGGTAGTCGGGTAATAGGATAAGTTAATGACAGCTGAGTATTGATAGTTATCATTAAGTCCTAGATTGGTCATTTTCAGGCTTCTATAAGACCAGCACATTTCCAATCCTGTGATTAAATTGTTAAAAAACATAGACACAGAGAGAAAACCTTTATTTGAAATAACGCACAGAGGAAAATCCCCTCCAGCTGTTGCTGCATGTCTGCACCTTAAGCTGCACCCAGGTTTCGACAACAGAAAATATGAAAAACATTCTTCCTATTAATCAAAGCTTCCCTGGCGATATAAAAGGGAAGAGTTATTAGCTATATGCATATATAGACACAAACAGCTCTGCTACATGCACACTACATGCACATATAGACACACACAGCTGTACTACATACACACTACATGCACATACAGATACACACACAGCTGTTACATGCATAATACATGCACAAATAAATACACAGCTCTGCTACATGTACACTACATGCACATACAGATACACACATAGCTCTATTACATGTGCAAAACATGTACATACAGACACACAGCTCTGCTACATGAACACTACATGAACATATAGACACATACAGCTCTCCTACATTCACACTACATGCACATATAGACACAAACAGATCTACAATATGCAAATATAGAAACACACAGCTCTGCTGCATGCACACTGCATGCGCATACAGATAAAGCTCTGCTACATGCACAATTTATGAACATATAGGAACACCTAGCTCTGCTACATGGATACTACATGTATATACAGATGCACACAGCTATGCATCAGTCACATTTACTTTCACATACTCACACTATACAACACCACATCTTGTAGTTCTTGATCAGTGCAGAGGATGAGAGGAGCTTCTGGGACCTACACAGAGGCTGCAGCAGTTGAGCAGCTGCAAGATCTTCCAGGACCTTCATTTCAATCATGTGATCAGGCACATAATCAGTCACATGAATTGAAGGTCCTTCAGCTGCATGGCTCTTGCAGCCTCCTTTAGCACCCAGTAGGTTTCCTCTTCTGCTCTGTACCAATCACATAGATGAGTGCAGAGAAGCAGAGGGGGCAGCTGTCTGTGAGTGGGCTCCACTCTTTGCTGCTGCTCACTTTTCCAGGGCCTCTGCACCTGCCAGGGTGAACAGGGTGCTGATGCCGGTCCTGTCTGTGATGGCAGTTTTGCTGCTAATATACTAAAGCATTTGGCAACCAATCACAGATGATAGCAAAATGTGTGGGGGTGCAACAGCCAATCACAGACATTATCACAGAGAGTGGGTATCTGTGACTGGCTGTCAGAATCAGTGCATTGAATGTTCATGAGGTTAGTGCTAAGACCCAGGAGTAGGGTGCCTGCAGTATGGAAGACTGGTAAGTATGATTTTCCTGCTTTAATCCTCATGTGGAATCCTTTTGAAGCCCTCCAGACCTTACTTCTACCATGCAGACAATTATATATATGTCAATTGAATGTTATGACTTGTTACTGCTGTCTGAGAAAAAAATTATTTTCTTAATAAAAATTATTGCAACCCAAAAAATAAACAGTCAGAATCCACCGAACCTGAACATCTGCAGGTTCACCCATCTTTATTAGTAGCAGCACTATTGCTGTCAATTTTAAGTACGGTATATGTTTTAGTGCAGTGTGCAATGTATTATGAGAAGGTTCTTAAGGTATTATGGGAAGTCCCAAGATGCATTATGGTTTGTCAGAAGGTCCAGCAGCAATTTTCTTTTTTTCTTATAATGAGAGAACATGTTGAATCCTTATCTGTATCTACAAAGGTGGTTTTAATATTATCTTCAAAGCATTCAGCTATTGGATTTTGTTCTAGCAGCACAAATTGACACCACTTTGCACTGTGGTTCCTTTTAATTTCTTTCAGCCTTATGGCTTGTGGACTGTGGCATAACTTGAAGCTCATGTACCCCGATGCGAAAGCTCCAACGGGGCCCCAAATTATTACAAATCTTTAACAACATTAGTCTTTTTATATAGGCCAAAGGGACTTTTGGGGCCCCCTTGGCTCTGGGGCCCTAGTGCGATCGCAACCCTTGCACCTATTGCAGTTACGCCCCTGCTTGTGGAATCTGCAACAGCTGCTTTCAGGCTCTAATCAAGGCTGTATGAGCCACCCACACTACGTGAGAATCTTCTATTTTTATTTTCACCATATATAAGACTATTTGCGCTCATTTTGTCCACAGCAGAGACCAAACCTGAGCAAACTTTTTTAAGTTTGGATTTGGTTTGGTTCACCAAACTTTCATATGTTCGCCGAACAGTTTGCCGAACAGTTCACCAAACTTCTGAACCTCATTCAAATCAATGGGAGGCAAAATCAAGGGCCTAGAAAACACCTTCAAAGGGGCCCAAAAGCTGCGAAACACAGCTCAAACCGTTTTACAATGGAACCACACTGTTATAGCACAGACATTATCTTCCTACCCTATTACTTAGCAAGCTTCAGTACCCATGTCACCACTCACAATGCTTCCAAGCCCATTCATGAGCCTCAGACATCCTTATGACTTTGAATCCTTAAAGAAGAAAAGAAGTAGCACTCACCAGTTCTGATGCACTGGGTCTTTTTAATTCAAGTCTATATTACAAGGCGCAGGAAGGGGGAAGGAGAGTGGCGGTGCAGAGAGGGGAGGATAGTCACTGGAGATCACCATGGGACCACAATTGATCCCTTTGTGATCCAAGGATAGTGACCTATATTGACCTCACTGAGGTTATTCACATCATTTTCCTGGCAGAACAGAGACTGATCAGCTCAGGGGCCATCTACCTGGAAGAAGACGGCAGAGGACTGGGCGGTGGGAGAATCAAATTACCACAGGTACCA